>OY757928.1:12084642-12089642 GCA_963585895.1 Sepioteuthis lessoniana | reverse complement strand
TACTTAATTTCTTTTAAAGTTGTTAGCGATGCATATCAAGAGATTTCAACACGCAAACTGTTTTTTTATTGCTAACATTCTGATTTAAAATCAAAATTAGATTTTATTGCTTAACTTTCTGGCTTCACAAAACATACATCAAATTCATTAGAATAATGATTATATTTAATAATCGAGATTTGTTCAATAGAATGTTGGAGAAAACTTATGAAATCATTAAATTATGCAGAAAAAATGATGGAAGATTTAAGAAGAATAACGGCCAATCCAAGGAAATCTCCTTGCAAGCATCATTAGACCTGTCATATTTATTGTTTGATGTGATGTCTACCAGTAGAACTCAATAAAAAACGCACATATTTTTTTTCTTTTCAGCGATTGACTAAGTTTTGCGTAGAAAAACGTTCCAATTGGAACAAGAAATTTGTTACCCTAGTTTCTACAACATTAACCGGGCCATTGTCGTCATGGTTCAAGTGTTTGCCAATGGTCTGGGAGACTGGAGTTAAATCCCAGGTCGACTCATACTAAAGACTCAAAAAATAGTAGTTTCTAGCGCCTTGTTTAACACTCCGCAGAATAAGGTTAGAATCAAGGGTAGAGTAGAGCAATCTAGGGAATGGAGTAGCGCCCTCTACACCCCGGTGTAAGTAAAAGTAAAGTTTGCGACCGTTGTCGAGGGCGACCAGAAGGCTCCTTTTTCAATAGCTGTGTAGGTGTAGGGGAGGGCTCTGCTCCTTTCCCTGGATTGCTCCACTTTACCCTCGATTCGTACCTTATATTGCTGAGTGTTAAGCAAGGAGGTATCAAGTACCATTTTTAAAGTCTTTGGTATGACGTGACCTTGGATTTAACCCAGGCCTCCCGGATCACTGCCGAACACTCTACCTACTGGGCCAACGATCCAGTCGGGGCAAGTAAGTTTTATTTGGAAAGGGTTTGTTTGGTATATCACAACCGTCAGGTCACTTACTGATCCTCCTGTTGCTTAAGTTGTCACCCATATAAGTATTGAGCAGACTCATCGCTGATTAACTTCGGTGATCTTTTGTCAACGTATTTTGACTCTAAGAAAATTTGGTTTCTCGAATTTTGCTATTAAACAACTTTTCTAAAATTTGTGCTTCGTTTAGTTTTTATGGACCAAGCATAACAGACAAATATTTTCTAAAAGTGATGAATCCATATTTTTTAACAGATTTGTATTTCGCTTCAGCTTTGTTTTTATCTTAACGTATCTTGTAAAGATTAAAATAGCAAAAAAAAAAACCTCTAGTCATCAATATTATAATTTTACTTATTCGTCCGTTTGTTCGGACTTCACGCTCATCCCCATAACTTCCCGCAACCTAGAAAATTATTGATCCATTCTTCTCTTTCAAAAAGTGATATATTTTTCTAAATATCCTCTCCGCAGCCATATGGTATATTTTTAGTCCATCCTCTAAATCAATTGAGATATTCCTCTAAGTACATGTTGCATCTTCAAATCAAACACTATTTTTGATTCCGAAGAAATTGTCCTGTGTTAATGTCATTTATTCTTACTAAATAGCAAAGTAAATATATATATATATATATATATATATATATATATATATATATATATTGGTATGAGGAAGATCTGATGAGCTCAGTGGACCCGATGAGCACAGAAGTTCTGATGAGCTCCAACAATACAGGTTAACAAAGAAAAAAACGTCTCTGAAGATTTCTTTGGTACCAGCAGTTTCCTTATCCAGAAAAAAAGAAATCGATGAGCTCAGAAATTCTAATAAGCTCCAACAACGAGTAGTCAAAGGCTGAAAAGGGGAAAAAATCTCTGAAGATTCCGCAGTACCGGCAGTACCATTATTCAGAAAAAATAATTGTATGAGCTCTAAAGTTCTGATAAGCTCCAAGAACACGCTGTAGAAGGCTGAAAAAGGGAAAAGGAAAAAAACACTGATGATTCCTCACTATCAATGATTAGTTTGTCCACAAAATAAACTATGCAACAGTATAATGATCTTGTAATTTTGGCAGAATTAAATACTAAAATAAATATGCATATTAATATTATATTCATCGTTGTTTCTATATTCTTCTTTCATATTTTGCAAAGGAAATGATTGGACTCATATATTAAAAGTGCAAGTCATCCTTTCTTATATAAAAAGCACTTTTAGATTGTTCTGTCCGTGTAATTTCTACATATCTTCCAAGTTTCAAATCAATTTCTTTTTAAATCCCAAAAAGCAATGAGCACGGTTTTATTAAAACATGACCACAAATAAACTACATACAACAAGACGCCAGATAGTTTTTTTTATGGCGTAGAGGTTAACGAACTAGACTGTGACATAATACTAAGCAAGTTTGAGCCCCAGTCGTGCAATAAAGCTCCTTTCTAACAAATCCCCTCGGGAAAGGTATGAAATACCAGATACCCACAAGTTATTGATTACATATAATCTCTATTCTTCTTTTCAAGGGACATCTTTGGTGTGTTATAGCCGACGAAGTTTGATGTGCCATAAAACGATAAAATGGAAACCACGAAACGACATTAATCGTGTATCATACATCGTTTTTGAAAATTAATTAATTTCATTGATATATTACATTTGCTTGTCTGGAAACAAGACATAGTGAGAGTAAAAATGGTACTAAGTAATTATCCCGAAACTTAATTTTTTTTTTTTTTTATCCCAAGGGATGTAAAAATTAATTCTAGAATGAATAGCGATAAATTCTACAAGATTAGTGACGTACGCAGCAGTAAAAGTGCCAAAAAAGACATAAAAAACACAGGAAATAGTTTTTGTATTATGGGAAAACATTGAAAGGCTTAGTTATAGTTGAGGTTTATTCACTTTTCTTTATTATAGATAAAAAACCAAACAGTTCTTTTTGTGTAAGAGAAAAAGCTGCGTAATTTCCACAAACATTACTGTTCAGCATTGAAGTCTAGACAAAACTTCTGATCGTTATATTAATATTACAAAGGTTAATAAACGAATAACGAAACTATCTCTACAATCATCACTTATATATATATATATATATATATATATATATATATATATATATATATGCATGTGTGTGTGCGTGTGTGTGTGTGTGTATCTATTCGTCTGTGTGTGTATAAGAGAATAGATCAATAGTTTCGTAGCCTGTCATGTAGATATAATATGAATTTTGATCTAAAAATATAATTATATAACATCAATCTTATGTGAGTAACATTTGCTTCTCAGTATAGGTCAATATATAGAAATAAAGATATATATGTGTGCGTGTGTGTGTGTGTGTGTGTGTGTGTGTGTGTGTGTGTGTGTGTGTGTGCGTGCGCGCTAAAAAACTCACAATTGTTAGTTTCACGTCGCAGATCTACAGGTGAGCTTTATCTATTTATCCATCTGTCACTTTGGTGTGCATTTATATAGTGTGTCGATACTGGGTAATATGACGATAGGATGAGTGAAACACGTGAGTTTTTAATCCTTTTTTTATTGTAATTCTAATTTTTACATTGAAAAAGTGGGTACAGATTGTGTGTGTGTGGATGTGTGTGTGTGTGTGTGTGTGTGTGTGTGTGTGTGTGTGTGTGTGTGTGTGTGTGTGTGTGTGATCACAATGTATATCTTTCTTTTCTTATTCTGGCTCTCGATGTAACGGAGAAAATTATAAATTGCTGATCGGAATTTTTCTCCCTACCTTCATAAAAGTGTCAATATCACCATGAAATTGTGTTTTAACAGACTGGCACTTTTTTTTTATAAAATTATCTTGATATAACTTCCTCTTTTTAGCAGACAGGTGTGTTCAGCTGTTCATGATATATCGAGATAAGATAAATTTAGATGATATCTATAATGTAGGAAAAAGAATGATTTTCTTAAAAATAAATACATATTTGCAAAATGACATTTCCTTGAATTTGTTTTGAGGTTTTGTTTTGTTCGATTTTCAATTGGTAGTTTGCATGTTTCGGGCCAAGATTTCATTAGCTGGGAAAAGGAATCTAAAAGACTTGTAACGATTGCAGCAGAAATTGCAATAAAACGAAACGGAAGATGGATACATCCCATAAAAAATGAATCATCTTTTGCGTTACAAAACTGAGAGAGAGAGAGAGAGTGAGAGAGAGAGAGAGAGAAAGAAAGAGAGAGAGAGGAGAGAGAGAGGGAGAAGTTAATCAAACGTAGAACCCGCGTCAACAGATTCTCGTCAAGACGTTGCGCTTTTGGTCGCCTAGGGCAAGAAATTAAGACACCCTGCCCTGTTGATGTCGTGTGGAATACATTCAATATTTTATCTATCTATCTATCTATCTATCTATGCACACACACGCATACATGCAGATATGTGTGCATATTATGCAAAGATTATTCGACTTGACGATCAAAAACGTTAAACTCAAAGACAAGAGTTTGTTTTATTTGTATTTTATTTTGTCACGGTATTTATTCTGCACTTGACTTATTTTACCATTTCATTACGACTTTCATGGATTTGTTGAATTAACAGTCGTTTTAAATTTTGAGCAAAATTTCAATGTTATATATATATATATATATATATATATACTAAACCTTATCACTTTCTTTTTATCAAAATATTTATATCATTACTATCGTTTTATTTCTAGTTTTACATAATCTTATTATGGTTGCTTTGTTTCACAACACTCTTGATTAAATCTCTTCCGTATTAGTCCATCTTATCAGGTCTTTCACCACGCTATTTAAATGACTCTTTCCATCCGACTACTATGTACTACGCATGTAACTGTAAGTAACATACTCACCCACCCTCTCCAGACTTGCATACTAGAACCTCACCGCTAGATACAGCTCAGTAATTACCTAGGGCACCTTTTTATTGGGCTTCTTGTCCTCTCTGCAAGGGATATATTAATCGTATTCAAAGTCCCACCGGTCGATAAAAATATCTCTGATGGTACACAGTGGTCGAATTACATAATGGCATAAAACCTTATGAATGATTTTCATCTA
>OY757928.1:11627142-12079642 GCA_963585895.1 Sepioteuthis lessoniana | reverse complement strand
ATTCTCCCTCCAGCTATGGGTAAATAGTAGGACAGACTAAAAAGTGATAAAGTTAAACTTTTCTTTACTTTCAGGATCATACGTGAGTCTACGTTTACATGGAAAATTGATCGTAAGACACGAAACGTAAGTTTAACATATTACGGTACAAGGTCCATATTTTTGTGCACCCGATGAATAAAAAACAAACTTGAGTAATCATCATTTTCTATATCATGAGAGCAAACCAATAGAAAGGATTGCTTTCACTTTTTCGCTATGTGTCTATATTGACAGACTCTCTTTGCGGATCATCTAGACGGCTTCCAGTGTCTGAACAGAACTGATTAATGTAAGTTTTTGCCTCTCGGCCAACATTGATGAATCTATGGAGAAAGACACTAATGAGTACATCATTACTTCTCCAACAGTGTCTGATTCGTCTTGGTTAATGTGTGAGATGGGAGGCGAGTGGCTGTACATCTTTTGTTGTTTCGGGGGATGTTTCTGGAATTTGTTTCAAACAGAACGCAACATATTTGTGTAGTTCAAATCTTGCTTTTCGCTAAACGTTTCTCTAAAGTCTATGTAGTGCAACCATAAAGTAGTACTGACACGACCACAGATTGGAATAAAGTAATATTTACCCACCACTATATCATATGAAATAAAACTATATCGTATGAAATAAAACGATTGTATTGAAGGAATATCGATACACGAATATTATTTTTGAAGAGAGTTTGCTTATTAAGAACTTAATTTGGACAGATTTGTTGTAACACGAAAAATACAAATAAGAAATGTACACACAAAGATTAAAACAAATTCTGACAGTTAATGGCAATTAGTTTTTGGAGGTGCCCGTTGTGTGATGGTTATCGTCGTAGGAAATGGACACGGCGACACGAGTTCAAATCCTGGACGAGACTGATCACGTTTCACATAGCACTAATACCCTTGAGAAAGGTATGAATCCAATTATTCTCCCTCCAGCAATGGGTAAATAGTAGGGCAGACTAGGTTCTTCAGCCTTGGTGAGGTAACTAGTCTAGGAGAAGGAAAACTCTGAAATCAAACCTGTTAAACTCCGCTTAAAAATTGACCTTGTGTCATATCCTCCCCGAGCGGAGGGGTTGGTAAATATGGTTAATGGCAATCAAATACTTAGTGAAGTGTTAAGAGAAAACCTCCGTATTTTGGTAAATAACAGTTGATAATATTTGACAATATAAGTTAATTACATTTTTTTAAATATATATTTAGCTTTTTTGTGTTGAATCAGTTCGATTGTCCTTTCACGGCAGCGTCAACTTTCACAGTTCTTAACAAATAACGAACAATGTTCTGTTGGTTAAAAGTGAATGATATTTGTTCTAGATGGTATTTAATTAAACGCACAACCCAAGCAAATTAGTAAATGATTTGAACAATCAGAGAGATAAGATTCAGGCGTCTATTCTCGAATCTCTTGGTTCTCTGTCTGTCTGTCTGTCTGTCTGTGTGTCTCTCACTCACTCTCTCTCTCTCTCTCTCACTCACTCTCTATCTATCTATCTATCTATATATATATATATATATATATATATATATATATTGATATCTAAGATGGTTTCCCATTCAGAGAAGTTACTGCGTTGGATTATATACTAGCTGATGAATTCACCTCATTTAAACATTAACCCAATCAGCAGTGGGATTAAGACCCTCAGAAGTTAATGTCCTGCCTATGACTCTAAACTGGATCTGGTGGTGAGGTTCCATTCAAGAGTTTTGATGAGTATGAAGTATCCTTTCATTGCTACTACTCTGACTTGGACTGGTAGTACCTGTTTCATTCCGATCTCTCGGTCAAAAGATTATTTAAAAATGATTCATAATCGGTAGGGCCATCACAACAAAAATGAAAGCCTTTGAAATAAATTTTCAAAAAATATGACTATTAGGGTACAAAATATACCTAGACGGGTTGACATGTCCTTGAAAATAAATCAATTCAAGTTTGGATAAATTAAAAGCTCAAATTTGTCAAAGGTTTTGACTGAGAAAGATCCACTTCTAAAACTCTTGGTTGGTTGGTTGGTTGGTTGGTTGGTTGAGTAAAGTAATGTTAAGTTTTCAGTTCAAAAATATTTTTTACATCATCTAAAACAGATGTATTCGTCCAATATCTAGGATCCTAATCGGTATTACCAAGGTGACCTAGAAGTAAGGGCAACGATGGGAGAATCTTTACACTTGCCAGCTCCAGATGGGGGCTTCAACACCAGATGCAGCTTAGTGTCATGTGCAGGATACGGCATTGTCGATCACATATAAGAGTGTGCTAAGATAGGTTTCATACCGTTAAGTATTGTTTTGCCAGCTCTCTTTTAGAACAACGTTTTTTTAAGCTCAATATTTTAACCTACGTTAACATCTTTGAACTAAACTAACCCAAGCAGAGAAAATCTCTACAAATATGTACGTATGAAGTCGTCATACCGAAGATCATAATTCACTCTGTTTCTATTGACTGGTCCACTATCTATCTTTCTTCCAAACTAAGGCTAAGTAATTATTTAAATGATTCTACAATTGATAAGATGATTGATTTTAACGGCATGCCAACTTGTCTAAGGGTATTTTATACCTAGCTGTTAGGGAATTGCATGCATTGTACGTTCATACATATATTTTTATGTTGTTTCTCATGAGTTCTTTTTTTGTCTTATCGAATGAAAATAATTTTTATACAAGTCAATGCAGCCCGTAGGGATGCCTCAGGTGGTGTAGTAGTTAGAAATATAGACTAGCAAACCTTGATGAATAAGGACGAGTCTTACTGGGAGCCCCATTGATACGGCCACATGATATTAAAAAGCTTGTTAAATTACTATTTGACCCTTAGATAATAAAATTCCAAGTTGGTGGATTTGGAAGTAATGACAATTAAGAGTACTCCAGTATTCCAATATCTCCAGGACATGGTCCTTAACAATAGTTTCATTTTATTATCCTACCAAGATGATTCCTTTTTGCAGGGGTCTTACATTCTGATGGATATACAGTAAGGGTATTGAAAGCCCCACCAAAAAGGCTAATTACTTTAACGAGTTAATTTGATTTACAGTGAAAATGTAATCTGAAACTGGACCTTTATATTGTGCACGTCAATTTAGCGAAACTAATTTTTTTATTTTATTTTGTTTCTATTTATTTGTTTATTTTACCGTGAGAATTAATTTCTTAGTTTTATCACAGAAAATTGTCACGTATAATTTGGATAATTCGATTAAATTAGAATATGAAGACTATTGAAAGTAGTTCTCTCAACAAAAAAAAAAAAGAAAAAAAACGATTTTCAAAAAATGTAAATAACCGTTTTTAAATGCATTAAAAAAATAAGAAAGTAAACGTTTAAATTGGCTGCAAGAATGAGTCGTGACCAGAGAACGTTGCTATCGGATTATTGGGCAATCAAATGAATGCGTCACCATTTTCTTTATTCCTGGCTATTTTGTAAAGGTATTCTTGTATTTTTGTTTTTTTAACTTCTTTCGTCTTCTTGCTGTCGAGTCGAGTCAGCAGCTGTTGCACGAACGAAATGCGTATTCACAACCCTCCGCCATACTCTGAAAAGGATCTCTCCACAAAAAAGTCCCCAAATGTTTTCAACTCCGCCTGTAGCTGGTCAATAGTATTTATTCGTCGTTCTTCTTCTTCAATCTCCACTCCAACCCCAACCCCTTTCGCCAATGATTAGTCGGATTCTTAAGCTTTCATTAATATGTACATTTTCAGAGAAGAGAAACCCTGCAGGAATTTCATTCCTCCCACACATCTCCCTCTACTGTTCTCTGATCACCACAAACACTCTCTCATTCAATCCACACAGAACCATCTCTCCCAATGCCATCTCTATCTCAGCTGATATCCAACCTACTTAATCAAAGCCGCCATTTTAACGGGACCTTTTTCTGATTACATACCCGTCCCCCATTTCATTATCTATGGCTCTATTGAATTTGACACTCTAAAATAAGAAGTAGGGCTTCTCTTTTCATATCTATACAGTCCCTTCATTCTTTCACTGCCAGTCCCCTTTTATTTACGATTGAATAGAAGCAGCACTCTTTCACTGTGACGCTGTGTCATCATTACCAGGAAGAGACGAACACCGAAGCATACTTATTGCTTTTAATACAGACAATGAAGCCTGCCTTTAAGGCATTATTTAAATATACACGTCTGTGAGACCCTGAAAGAATGGCAGCAAGCTCCAGTGGAAAATAAGTAGCCTGGGTTCGAGTAGCTGAAGAGTTCTTTTTTCCTCCAGTCTTGAATATGATTTTATGCTTAGGGTAAATTTCTAAGAAATCTGGCACAGTTGATTGGGTTCTTTTTTGTTTGATGGTATATTAACTTTCGTGGGTCATTCAATGCCAAAATCATTGTAGAACAGCAGTGATAGCTGGTGTGGTTTTCATACCTTTCCTGTGGGTATTGGTCTGAAAGTTAATTTGATAGCCCTACCGTAGTTTGAACTCGCTTAGTGTAAAGGCCACAGTCTAGCACATCGGTATTTAACCACGTGGATTTACCTTGGAGAGTTAAAGAGATTAGATTGTTTCTTATTTTACATCAGATTTTTTGGTCAGTGTTCGTGCCTTGGTTTGACGCTTAGTTTTCCATAATTATTTATTTTTCAGTAGGTGATTATACAAAGAGAATTTAGCTCAACACAGTATTCCTACACATGGTATTCTCGTCTGGTCTAATAATAAATTACACAGGATTTGAGTTGCTCCTAACTAAATAAAAAAAAATAAAAATAAAAAAACAACAAGTAAATCAGTTATTGTTTGGTTTGGTTCATTTATTGAATGGCATATCAAATCTTATGGGTCATTAAATGCTGGAATGTAAAATATTTCTATCTAACATTAATAGTTCTATTTAATTAAAACCATTAGTTTGTGCACATATATATGTTTTTAGACGATCTAGTTGAATATCAATAATTTTAAAACATGTCTATTTTACTCGTAGATATGCCCCAAACAGATACAACAATTCTGAGTCAGGAATGACCTGTGGTTAACGGTAATGAAGTTTTCTAAATGCTTCAGAACTGTAGACTTATCTCTAGATTGACTTAAGTATCATACTCGAGACACGACCTTGGGCGGGGAACTTACTCTTCGACAAGGGAGACAGACGACGTGTTCTAAACCCCGCAAACAAAACTGAGCTTTAGGTTTACAAGCTGTGTGCTAACAGGAATACAACATCACATATTTCCCTTCTTAATTTTCTTAACACTTAACAAAAACTGGAACCTCACCTTTTGGTGCAATTAGATGTTATACTCTATCGTTCAAGCCCATATTATTAACATGTTTCCCTACTCTAAATTTTCCCAGGGTAATAAACTTTGTAGCACATCGAAGAGACATTTAACCCTTCTTACCGTTAAACACATCATTTCATTGTCTCCATTAGATAAAAATTCATTCATAATTGATGACTTGATAAGGATTAATTCGTTGTCTCATAAAAATCTTGATTTAACTGCAGATAGTCCCCAAAAATGAATGAATTTTTCCTAATAATATTTTTTTCTGATGTTATCAAACTTGAAAGTTTAATTTTAATTTTCCACCCTCTGAATATCTCCTCCATGATTTATTTAAATCAGAAATGAAAGAATAGCAAACAGAACATTACCAAATTGCCTAAAAACTTTTCAAACGGCATTTAATAATTTCATATAAACGTGTAAGTTAACGGATATTAAGTGCATATAGTAAAATGTTATCGGCCAGTCAAAGAAAGAAAACGATCGAAGATAATTGTTGGCATATCAGAATTTAAACACGTTTCTTAATACTGATTTTAATAATGACAGTAACTGTAGCCTTCCTTGATTGTGATGCTTGTATTTAAGAAAAAAATGATTATAACTAACGTTTCATATTTGATTTGGCAATAAATATGAATCAAAGCAGTTCAAGGACTTGTAGAATGCACTTAAAAAGAAAGTAGAAAGGCAATGACAATCAAAAAAGGCAGTCAGTAAAATTCTCTTTCTTTAATGGTAAATCAGACTTCGTGGGCAATTTGATGCCAAAGGAATCCCTGCAGAACAGCAGTGATACTATATAACCGATAGCTCGGATATAAGCAGAGTTTATATATTTCCCAAGGGGCAATTAGACTGAAAGTGAACGTAAAATAACGACTGGAGTTCAAATTCGTTTACTTCAAGGCTGCAATCCGTTACGATAGCCACTACGCTACGGAAACTCCCCATAACTAGTATAGTTTGTGTACTTTGGGAGTGTAATGTTGCTGGGTTGGTAATAAATATTATTTATCAGTTTTCATTGCACAATATTTCTCTTGAAATTTTAAAATCTTAACGTATTTAACGATAAAATTTACTGTTCTACAGGTTTTCCTTTTTGTATTGACTATCACAAGGTCTGTTGTTGTTGTTATTATTGGCCACATATCTGCTTTTCCAAAGAACAAGTGGATCGTGGATTGTATTGCTTGTTTCTTTGGGGGGGGTTGTTTGGGTTTTATGACATATAAACCTTTGAAGATTATTTAATACCAAATCCATTTTTATTCAAATAAACAGTTCTATTTCGAACAATTCAGTTGCGCATAAGGACACAGTTTAATTGGCATTTAATTTAGTGCTATTCAGTTTAGTAAAACAGTTCTAATTCAAACAATCCAGTTTAGTATGAATATAGTTTTTTGTTTACACACAGTTAAATTTTAAAACAGTTCTATTTTAAACAATTCAGTTTAGCGGAAGTACAGTTTCAATATCCATAGCAGTTCTTTTTCAAACAATTCAGTTTAGCATAAGTACGTAGTTTAAATATCAAAGCAGTTCTATTTCAATCCGTTCAGTTTAGCATAAATACTACATTTTGTTCTATTTGTCCTATAGATAGGACCCTTTCAGTTGCTACCATTCCGTACCAGAGTGCACCTGAGAGCGATGGGAATGGAGGAGCATTCCATATTCCCCAAAGTTCCATTATTACGTGAACCTCACCATCAGATTGTTATTGTGTCAAATCTGGACGCTCGATGCTGGGGGTCTTACCCCTCGGCAGAGATGCAGTCGGTGTATTCTACAGCCGCAGCCAGTTGAGCATGTGGCCTGTACTATGAATGAAAATGACTAGAAACTTTCAGCGTTTTCTAGTTTAAAATATCTCTTCGACACTTGTTATTGTTTTAGACCATTGTGTTGATGCGAACTGATAGGCTATTCTTTTTATTTACTGGCCAACATCTGCTTCCATTATTCACCCATTCGCTGTCTCTACTTGGTGGGTCCAGACCACGAAGTTAACTAAACTGTATAGGAAGACAAGAAAACTTCTACTGAATAGATTGGCTGCAAGTCTCGAAAAATATCACTGAGTTCTTTGAATTATTTCAATGTTGACAAAGAACCACAATTTCTCACGCTCATCTAACAAAAGAAATAAAAAAGGCCCTGGGGATGATTATTCTTAGTCATAAAAATGTTCTTGCCTACCAAATGATATAGACATTGCTGCCAATAATGAAGGTTGGCCGTGTCATAGCGTCTTGCTTAAATGGGTTTATTAAATGCTGAAATGGATTAATATATAATGAGCAACCGGGTAGAAATGGCTGACGCTACTGCAGGGAAGCCTCCAAGAAATCTGCAGTCAATCTATTCAGGAAGAAATGAGAATAGTATGAAAGGTGGAAATTCCTTCGTGAAAAATGTCATTGTATAGAGTTCATTCAAATCTTTTTATTCAACAAAGTTCATAGAATTTACTAAGTTTTACTGAGACTGACTTTGAGATCATGATACACGTTCTTGTTAGATGCTTTTCCCTTTAAGTGAGATTCATAGCTGCTTAACTTTGAGGATGGAACTTATGGTTAAGTTAAGCAAAAAAGTAACTGTTCCCGCTGGATTACCGAAGATAAGGAGCGCTGGTTCGTCGGTTGGTTGGTTGGTTGAAGGGTTGGTGGGCTGGCTTTATGGCATATCAACCTTTGTTGGCTATTTAACGCCAAATCCGTTTTTATGTAAAAAGTCAGCTCTATTTCAAACAAATCAGTTTAGCATGAGTACACAGTTTAACCTTCAAAAATGTTTCTATTTCAAGCTATTCAGTTTATTCCAACTGTTCTAATTCAGCTAATCCAGTTTAGTATAAATACAGATTTGTTTACACACAGTTAAATGTCAAAGTAGTTCTCTATTAAACTACTCAGTTTTGTGTAAGAACAGTTTCAATGTCAAAAACAATTCCATTTCGAACAATTCAGTTTAGCATAAGCATGCAGTTTAACTGAAAGTACAGTTTAATCCTCAAAGACATTTCTATTTCAAGCTATTCAGTTTAGACAAACAGTTATAATTCAAACAAAACAGTTCCGCATAAGTATCCAGTTAGTTCTATTTTACCCATAGATAGGAACTAATCAGGTACTACCATTCCGGGCCAGAGTGGGCCTGAGATCAATGGGGGAGACTTCCCCCTCTGCAGAGGTGTATTCTACAGCCCCAACCGAATGGAAAAAAGAGCGCTGAGCCTGTTCATTTATTCGATAGGGGTGTAACTGTGACCACTAAAGCAAGAGCAGATATTGAGTACTGTAAAAGAAAAAAGTAATGTTGTATTTATTTTTCACATTGCACACACACACACACACACACACACACACACACACACACACACTCATACATATATCATCATCATCATCATCATTATCAAAGTATGCTGATGTCAGGGATTCCTTTGTGTCTATTGGGCCATTCATCCCTATTTGTCATACTAATTGTTAAGTAATCTAAATGGCTCTATGTTGATGTGTTAATTTTTAAATAGATTTATAGGACACTAAAATGGAACCCTAATAGGTACTAAAAGTAATAAAAATAGGTACTAAACAAGTTTGAGTGGACCAGGAGGCAATTAAGGGATTTCAGGTTATCTGCATGATATATATGTATATACGTACTGCATTCAAGTTTCCATACTTTTGTGTGAAGGCATTTAAAATTGGCGAAGACTCTTGAAAATTCAGTGTGTTACTGCTATACATCTTATGAGATGACTGACTAATTTTTATGAACAGCTACAGCAGCAATTGGAATACACTCTACGAAAGCCTGGTTGTCACAGCTGGTGAATTTCAAAATTGCAATCTGGACGTCAGGAGACTTTAGAAGAACAATATGCAATAAAATTCTGCTTTAAACTTGGAAAAAATGCCACAGAAACAAATGGAATGCTTCTCACTGCTTTTCGGCCATCTTGCATGAATAGAGCATCAGTTTTTGAGTGGCATAAGACATTCAAGGAAGGCAGGGAGTCTGTGAGGGATGATGAGAGGTGTGGGAGGAGTTAGGAAGTCAATACACCAGAGTTGATTGGCCAAAGGGTTAGGGTTACTATGTTGAGGTTTTAAGTGAGTTCAGGACGAGATTCCGTCAGAAGAGGCCAGCACTTTTTACATCGTATCAGTGGCATTTCCACCAGGACAATACACCAGTCCACAACTCCATCCTTGTCACAGACTATTTGACCAAGATGGGCATCAACACAGTTCCTTTGCCTCCTTATAATCCAGACCTTGCTCCCTGTGACTTTTGGTTATTCCCTAAGCTCAGAGGCTGTCGTTACGAGACAATTGAGGAGATTAAAGAGGATGTGACGAAGGTCACTGACACGCTCACACAACAGAACTTCCATGAGGGGTTCGAGAAATTGTTGGAATGGTACAAGTGCATTGCAGCCGGAGGGGATTACTTTAAAGGGGACTAGAGTTTCATGTGTGTACTATCAATAAAATTGCCCATACGAAAAAAGTATGGAAACTTATTTAATGATCCTTATATATATATATATATATATATATATATATTAGTGAGTATACATATATATTATATACATAATATGTATATAAATGCCCTGTCTGTGTTTTTGCTTTTGGTTAGGCATGCATAATCGGTTGATTATTTTCAAGTATGATTTTAATCTTTTCTTTTATGATTTTTTTTGTATAATATATTTTTTATTTGCCAATTGTATCATTTGGGTATTGTTTCACACCAATTATAGCTATGAAAAATTAATTCATATATATATATATATATATATATAAAGTAAAAGTAAAGTTGGCTACCGTTGTCGAGGGCCACCCGAACGCTCCCTTTTCAATAGCTGCCACACTGAGGTATAGAGGAGGGCGCTACTCCTTTCCCAGGATTGCTCTGCTTTACCCTTGATACGTACCTTACCATCACATGATAATGTACCAGTTTTGCAGCTCTGGAGAATGTTGAGTACTCCTTGATTGCCATTACTCCCACGTCCACTTTAATCCGAAGTAGTAGTAGCTTTTATGGTCCAAAGTAGAAATATAGGAACATTTTCTAAATTTGAAAGAATTTAACTAAATGCATTGAAATCACTTATTTTAAATTGAATTAATAGTCTTACATAGTTCGTCTTGAAACCATTTAACTGTGTATAAATATTACGACTAGTGTAAGAGAGCAATAGCTGATCCCATTTAACCTTGTGTAAACAAATGAGCCCTGGCTCGTTTGAAAATAATATTACCGACAAACTATTTTGCTACGGTGGAATGAAGCTGCGGCCTGTAATCACTTTTAATGTCTCTCATGTCCTCAAGTGATATCCTTGAGATGGATCTTAATTTTGGGTAACGAGAAAAGAATAGTCCAAAGCTAGCAGTGTTCAGCATGGAATGATAACCTCACACAATCATTTGTAACAAGTAACAGATTACCGCATTTTATAGGGACTGTAAATCATGATATTTGACATATTTCGTGTCATAATGATTGTAAATAATGATAAATTACAAAATAAAACTTTTTTAGGGATTGTAAACAATAAGTTATAGATCATACCATTTTATAGGCATTATTGATAGGAATATACAACTAATTACAACTTTGTATAGGGATTGTAAATAATATTAAGTACTAGATTACAACATTTTATAGGGACTGAAGATGACAGATACAGACTACAAAGATGATCTCGCTCTTCTCGCAAATTCAGTAGCCAAAGCAGAATACCTACTGCATAGCCTAGAGTGGGCAGCAGAAATAATTAGCCAGAATGTGAATAGAAAAAGAACAGAGTTCATAGATTTTAAACAAAGGGAGACTTCTCCACTCTAAGTGGTAAACCTACAAAACTAGTGGACCAGTTCACATACTTCGACAATAGTATCTCATTTAGTGAATTGGATGTCAGCGTATGCTTTCTAAAGGTGTGGAATGATATTGATTGGTTATCGAGTCTATTCTCTCGGATAAAATAAAACGATTTCTTCCAAGCTAAGACTGTTACAACGTGATTGAGCAGCTTATAAAAAGACGAAATAATAAAGAGAACGGGATGCTAATTTCTAGGAATGAGTAAGAGAAGAAAAAAAAATGAAAAGAAAAAAATGTCGGTAGATAGTCTACGAACTGCTAAGTGAATCAGACCAAAGCACACGTTGTAAGCCAGCTATTCACGGATGAATGACTGCAGTAATTAAAAATAACTAGAAAAAAACGGGTCTCCTAAATTTTCTGCTTAGGGGTGGAACCACTGGAAGCGGATACTCCTCCCTCTGACCCCAGGCGGAAGTAAGGACACGACTCAGATTTGAAAGTCAGTTGACTGGTAGATGCGATGAGGTAAAGACAAGAGTTAAACACCAGAAACAGAGACGAAAATTACGAGGCCCATTTTGGGGTGAGCTCCAAAAAGGGGTTTCACAACGGACACGCAACCATGACGTCAAAACAAGCGAACAAGAGCATTTGAGCTTCAACACGAAGCCAGGAATATATTTCATGGTCTGTGTCTGCCCTCGCTTTCTCTCCTCAGGACACGTTGTTTATTGTTGTCCAGCAAACGTCGTCGACTCAGTTTTAATACTCTTTTCCTCTCTACTCCACGACCATCTTAAAAATGTTAGCAAACATTTTTGTTGTGCTATCAAATCAAAACATGGTTTTTGTGTGTTCTTCACAATTTCCCACGGCGATGTTACAACCGTACATTTGGTATTTAACGGTTTAACGTCCCATTTATTGCATAACATTCTATTGGTGACCCGTAGTGGTACAGCTGTATCAATTCTTATAAAAACACGCACCACATGGATAGGAACAAAATATATACAAAAATAGGAATAGGGAAACTACATATGAATGCTACATACTCTCTGGAATAATCCCTGGAAGCACCAATCAACAAAAAAAAAAAACAGTAGTACGGCCACTTACCTCTGATCTCACGAACCTTTCAAATCAGACGAACAAGACATACGTAGCACTGCTATAGAAGTAAGGACATACTCATAAACAACGTTATCTTATGGTCACTCACACATGGATATGTACCAGTGTTGGCCGACTAGCGATGACTTTCTTTCATCAGCTTCATGCGGATATAAGATGCTTCCTAGAAAGGGCAATGGGTGATAGGGATGAATGAAGAAAGAGATTCGGGAAACTCAGTCCTGTCACAGTGGCTTGATGATGATTATGATGATTAATGATTAAAGAATTTTATAGGGATTTCAGATAATGATAATTAACAGTCTATAAAATATTATTTGTATTGTAGAAAATAAGAAGCACATTACAAGATTTTATAGAGATTGTTGATAATAAAAAAATCAGAGACGAAAACAATTTATAGAGATTGTAATGGTAATAAATAACAGATTACAACTTTTTATAGGGATTATAGATAACAATAAACACCAGATTTAAACATTTTATAGGGGTATTATATAATGATAAGTGGCAGAATACAACATTTACGTCAGTGCAGAAGTAATGATTCCCCTGCCAGAATTGATGGCGCCAGGTTACGTCTATGTAGCTGCACAAATACCAGACGATCAGATTCTCACCTATGGTATTTATATTCTTAAACAACGATTTATGGCAAAATAACAGCCAGTCAATCACAATTATTTTTAGTATCTGTGCATTTGAATTCGCTATGCATATATAAATTTTCAGAATTGTCCCGTGTACACAATTATTATATTAATATTCCAGCACGTTTCCATTTAGCTGTTCTCATTTTAAGTCTAAAGAACATATACCTAGCTAAAAGAAAATTGATTATCAAACACTGCAATTTGGAATTTTTTATTCCATGTTTACTTGAACAATTTTCAGCGCTCAATCTGCATATTGTGAATTCCTAATCAAGAAAAGTGTAAGTAATCAAGAATTATTTATTTGTCTGTTTACAAATACGCAGTTTCTTCCAATCAGCGGTCATGTCGATACTGCTATATGGATGCACTACTTGAACACTAACAAAACGGCCGGAGAAAAAGCTAGACGGCAATTATACAAGAATGCTGCGAGCAATATTGAACAAGTCCTGGAGGCAACACCAACTATACGGCCACCTACCTCCCATCATGAAAACTATCCAAGTTAGACGAACCAGACTCGCAGGACACGGCTGGAGAAGCAGGGATGAGCTTATAAGTGATGTATTCCTATGGACCCCCACATATGGCCGAGCAAAAGCAGGACGACCAGCTCGAACATACATGGAGCAGCTTTGTGAGGATACGGGATGTAGCCCTGAAGATCTGCCAGAGGCGATGAACGATAGGGAGAAGTGGCGAAAGAGGGTCAGGGATATCCGTGCTGGCGGCACGACATGATGATGATGATGACTTACAAATACAAATCTGATTGACAGTCAGTTTCAATGCTAAAGCTCACACGTTTACGCAATGTGAGAGATAGATTTTTCCCGTCTCCAATGCCTCAACCGAAGAGTTACCAGGGAATCACATTACCCTTGTTAGTGTTAAGCGAAGGTAATGTCACGGAGTTGGATTTTCCGGGAACCAGGGACATTTGCATCAATTTTATGTTATGTCTTTCCTGACGACAAGATCAAGGCTGAACCCAGCCCAGAAATGCCGGGGATAGGGTAGGAATTAAGGCAAGTATTACAACCGAAAAAAAAAATGACCATTACATAGATAATAAATAATGTCAGGCAGCGACATCGTCTCAGCCCCACTGCAATAAATATGCCAAAGAAATTTAAGTACAGAGAAAGAAAAACAAAGAGAGAGAGAGACAGAGAGACTGAGACAGTGTGTGTGTGTGTGTGTGTGTGTGTGTGTGTGTGTGTGTTTGAGAGAGAAAGAAGGAATAGGAGATAAACATGTATAATAAACGACAAAACGACAGAGTAACAAAGATCGAGGTGAATATATTATGTCTATGCAAAAGTTCACTGCGCTGACTTGTTATTTGGCTGGATATTTAACATTATAATATAAATTCCAAAATTCGTGGTGTAATGGTTAAAGCGAGGGACTACGGAATCGTAGTTAGCGAGTTCGTACTCCAGTCGCGCTATAACGTTCACTTTCGGGCAAATACCCTTGGGAAAGGTAAGAACCCCCTTATCCTCCCAGCTATGGGTTAAATATACCACTACTGTTCTTCTAGGAGAATTACTTTGCCATTAAATAAACTAGAAAGGTTAGTTTGCTATTAAACAAAGAAACTAAACCAAAATGATACATTGATATCTAAAATAGATGAAAATCAAAACGATTATATCGGCATAAGCAGTACGTATCGAACACTTATCAGCATCAATTTTAGACATTCACTTACAAAAATTGCGTATTAACAGATTTTAATAAGATTTCGGTCCTTATGTAATGAATTAATAAAAGAAAAAAATTCTAACTTTCATTTGATAATTGTTGATACGTGAAACTTCAAGTAATGAAACTATTACAAAAAAAGAAGTGAAATTTTAAATGATTTTAGTTTGCGCACACACTCACATACAAGCACACACAAGTGCTCACAAAAATACACAAAAATATGCACACACAAATACAAACACATACACATACACACGCACAAATACATGCACACACAAACACTCACACACATAGACACACAGACACACACATACATGCAAATGATAAATGTTAGAAAAAAGTGTTCGATGTCATATGTATATTTATAGATACATTGATAGAAATACATACACACGCACACACACACACACACACACACACATATATATGTGTATATAATCCGAGTAAAATTAATTTTTCCTTTTCTTTATACTTTATTTAATTGAGTCTCAAGTCATTATTAATCTTTTTCAGTATACACTGTTTTTTTTTTATTCTTTTATATTTTAAATCATTGGAAACGTTTTTTTTTAAATGCATAAACATTACATATTTTTGCATATTATGATATGTTCACCGTTATTTTTTGTTAATTAGATTTTTTTTAATTGTTAAATTCTTTTGTAGCCGGAAGCAATGTAAACCTGTCTCTATTATATTCAAATATACAACAGTATTTTATACATCTGTAAAAGGTAATTTTATAGACCTGAAATGAATTTATAATGGAACAATAAAATTGAATTTTCTTTGTCTAATTTCATTATATATATATATATATATATATATATATATATATATATATATATATATATATATATATACAGAGAGAGAGAGAGAGAGAGAGAGAGAGAGAGAGAGAGAGAGAGAATGATTGATATATATTACCATATTTAAATAATAAAACCTTAGAGTTTATTTACAATTAACAATGTAATATCAACTATAAAATTATTTCAGAATGATAGATAAAAAGACATAACAATTATATTTTAAACTATCTGATAACGTTAGTTGTATTTGATAAAAAAGTTCATTGATTTTTGTAGATTTTTTTTTAATTAAGTTGGTGCAAGACTGTGTATTTATTGACTTATACTGGATTTCTCTCCTTAAAGCATAAATCATGCTACATAATCATTCTCCATCAACTGTTTAAAGAAGACTATATGAATCGAATTATTAATGTTCATTTAATAGTAAATTATCTATTAAATTCATTTCTTTTTGAGTAAATGATCATGACTTTGATCACCGCTAGTTTTAGTTTAAGTAAAACCTTTTAAGTGAATAATTAAACTACTTACTAATGGAATATTCTTGTATTTTCTAGTTTTAATTTTATTTAATCTTAAGCAATAATAAAAAATAATTCATTTAAATTTCTAAACTGAAGCATAAACACATTTTGTTTACTTAAGGGAAAAAAATTAGTTTCGTAAAAAATTATTATTTGTTTAGCTTTTGAAATTGAGATTATTTGTTTAGCTTTCGTAATTTAGATTATATATTATTAGTAACGACTTACATCAGTATGACTTCTAAATGATTATTCTTTCTTCTGAAACAATAATTCAATAAGATATTTACATTACTGCTCATAAATAAGAACACCTCTAACATTACTTTATAAAAAGTTAATTTCCGTCCAATGTATTAAAGAGACCACTTTCGACTTCCAGTAGACTGCTTTATAACAACCTAGAATCCGTCAGTAGAACACCGTTGGTTGATGATAAAAAAGATATCACACGAGATTTAGGGACTTTTGAAAAGGGTCAGTTTGTTAATTAATTACTGGTTGAGCGACAAGTAACGGCCTCAGGTTTGGGGTTAAATAAACCTCAACACACCGTTAGTGGGTTACGATTTGTCAAAGAATAGATCTTTCTTTGATCAAATCGAGAATACAACTTTACGCATTTTTGTTTTCAGAGAGGTTTGTAATGAATTTGCAGCATCAGTAATATAATTTGTGATATCTTTCTGTTACCAAGTGCTAGGAATTTCCTTTACAGATATGAATTCGTCGACATTTTTTCATTTTCTCTTTGCCAAATTTCTTAGAGACTCCGCAAAACCACTATATAAAAAACATATTAGAATGTATATTTTTGTTTCTACAGAGAGTTTTTTTTTTTTTTTAAATAATCGATATTTTTGTGAATAAGTTTTCTTCAAGCCAAATCCCATTGAAAGACTAAAGCTAAAATGCCCAATCCACAGGAAATTTGTCAGAAACCGAAACAGAAAGAGGAAACAAACAAACACTGTGTTTGCAACATTCAAACTGGACAATAAAAGCAACAGGAAATATATCGCTGTTTCAGTGAACAACAAACTACTTCGTTTCCAGTTTGACACAGACTCAGATATTGTGGGAATATCTCAGCCATCTTGGAAATCACTTGAAAAGCCATGTCTGTCCGGAACAGATTACATAGCGGGAAGCATCTCTGGGGACCAAATGTATATTAACGATGAGTTAATTCGGAATGTTACATTTCAAGCAGCCACATTTTGAGGATATGTTATATTGCTCAAAAAACTGAATAGTAGTGAATGGGTCTCTTTTGGATTGAATAGATAAATCTTTTTTAGATTCCTCTCAAGTCTGAGTTCAACATGTGTTCAACATATATAGACATACGTCTGTTTCGGTCGCGGAAAAACATTCTACGAACTAACTTAAAAATAAGTTCGGTGACGTTGTTCAAAAGGGTCTCGGCAGGTCTATAAAAAGTAAAGCTACTTTGAAATTAAAAGAGAACTCTAAAACAATTTTTAGACCAAGATAACCTTGTCATTTTGCTGCACTTGATATGGTTGAAATAATCTTCAACGTTTTCAACAAGAGCTTAAAACTTATTCTTAATGGGCGGCTTCTAGTTGTAAAAAAAAAAAGCAAATGGAAAAGTCTATATTTCTGCTGACTACTAAAATGGTTTGAATAATTCTTTGGATGCACATCAGTATCCACTGCCAGTTCCAGTGGATATTTTAACCAAAGAAAATGGTAGAATATTCTTCGCAAAAATCAATCTTTCGGATGCTTTTCTTAAACTGGAACTTGAAAAGGGGTCTCAGGAGCTCCTTATTATCAGCAGTCACATGGTTTTAAACATGTTTAGGTTTTTTAGCTTCATAGTCAAATCAGCATCATCGATATTCCAGCAAAAAATGGACGCTGGCTGACCAGACAGACAGGAGTTGCCTTATATATTGATGATATCATCATTGCAGCTGCCTCCTAGAATGAAGTTTTGCAGCGTTTATTTTCTGTTTTTGCTGAATCAAAGAAAAATGGATCCCGTGTTAAGGCTGAAAAAATCAAATCCCTTGGTTTTATATTTGACAAAAATGGTAGAAAAACAGATACGGAAAATAACCAACTGCACGGAGCAGTAAGACGCATATCATCATCAGCATCAGCATCATGTCGTGCCGCCAGCACGGATATCCCTGACCCTCTCTCGCCACTTCTCCCAATCGTTCATCGCCTCTGGAGGTTCTTCAGGGCTACATCCCGTATCCGCACATAGCTGCTGTATATGTTCGAGATGGTCGTCCTGCTTTTGCTTGGCCATATGCGGGGGTCCATAGGAGTACATCACTTATGAGCTCGTCCTTGCTTCTCCAGCAGTGTCCTGCATGTCTGGTTCGTCTAACTTGGATAGTTTTTGTGATGGGAGGCAGGTGGCCGTATAGCTGGTGTTTTGTGGGGTGTTGCCGCCAGCACTTGTTCAACATTGCTCGCAACATTTTTGTGTAATTGCCGTCCAGCTTCTTCTCCAGCTGTTTAGTTAGCGTCCAAGTAGTGCATCCATATAAGAGTATCGACAAGACCACTGCCTGGAAGAAACTTCGTTTCATTTCATCGGTCAGGTCTGATTTCCATATGATCGAAAGCCTATCGACAGCTGTCCATGCCTTCGTTAACCGGTTGATGAAACGCTGCTTCCTAGGTAGGTGAATTTGTCCACCAGTTTTAGAGAGGTTCCGTCTAGTTTGGAAATGTCACCTATTTGATTATACGTGTTTGTTAAATACAATCAAAATGGTTAAAAATAAAATTGACTCAAGGATACATTCTACGTCTTACGCGGAATGTCAGATTCGATGTAGATATAGACTCGAAAGTCTGGGTTCAACATGCAAACCAATTATGATCCTTTCACCTTTGAGATACCAAATGAAACTTCATATTACTGTTAGACATTCTACTGAACGCTTTCGGACTGCCTCCACGTTAATACCAAGATACACCAAAAGATAAAACTAGGACTCCATCTATACAGATTCTAAAAAATCGTATAGACTTTGGAGAAATACAATCAACTACAAATAATTTTCCGAAACATGTCATGAAATCAAAAGGCTAAAAAGGGGAGGCGATAAGGAAGAGTTATCTCCCCGAAAGAATAATTGATTCTTCAAGGAAAAAGGGTGATAAGAGACAAAACGTTGGCTGCTTGAGTAACAGGCCACATGTAGAGAAAGCTGCTTATCTACTCGAATCCTATTGTATCCTGGTCGATGAAAAAATATAAAGAATATTCCTGTGTTAAAAATATATCTGTTTTTCTGTTATGTTTTGCTGTTCCTAAATACTTGGGATATAACACATGCTAATAAGGCTGAGCAGAAAAGTACAAATGATAGAAAGAAAAGAAGTACAAAATCAAGAAGAAATCAGAAAGTTTGGAGAAAATTAAACTTATAAGTAATTGGGAATATTGAAAGCGGACACCATCAAATAAGCGTAGAAGAAAAAAATAAAAATAAAAAAGAGTATCTCAAAAGAACGAAACCAAACTATATTCTAGAAATCTCATAAAAGGGATAAACAACTGGGCTGCTCTCTTGTAAGATTACTCGGACCATCCTTGAAATGGACGAGGGAAGAAACAAGAAAACTATTGACGGTTCATAAGGCCTGAAATCAGAGAGATGATTTTGACATATTATACTGGTTAACAAAATAAGACGAAAAGAACTTTTCAACATTGAAGATAGTGATGAAACATCGATGCGACGACTTGGAGACAACTTCAAAGAGCAAAGAAAGACTAACAACAGTGACCAGAAACAAAACCAGAATCTCTTCTAATAGCAGCAGAAAAAAACGCCATAACAACAAACTACGTTAGAGCAAAAATCGATGTTACAAAATAGTAAATTTAAATTATGCGGTGATAGAGTCGAAACGATCAACTATATTCCAAGCGAATATTCGTGCAAAATGAATATAAGGCAAAATACGACTGGGTTGGAAAGGTGATCTACTGGGAACAGTGCAAGAAATTTAGAATCGAACATTCTAACAAGTGGTATATACACAACCCAGAATATGTCCAGAAGAATGAGATTTAGAAATTTCTCTGGGATTTTGAGATACAAATAGGTCAGGTCAACTAATCATGACTAGAAGACTAGACATAGTGATAGTCAACAAAAAAGAGAACCTGTCGAACAGTGGACTTTTCCATCCTGGCAGACCATAGAATAAAATCAAAAGAATGAAAAAATTAAGATAAATACCTTGACGTCGCCAGAGAACTGAAAAAAGGAACATGAACATGGCAGTAATATCGATTGTAATTATTGCGCTTGGAACAATCCCCAAAGGACTGATAAAGAGACTGGAAGACTTGAAAATAAGAGGACAAGTAGAGATCATCCAGACCATAGCATTATTAAGATCAGCTAGAATACTGAGAAGAGTCCTGGAGACTTGAAAAAATATTTATGTCACTAAATCTCCTGTGAAAGTCTATTTCCTAAGGCTGGTATGAAAAACTCTCATGAAGTGATATATTAATAATTATGAATATTATAAGGATCAATTATATAAAGACAAAGATTGATGACACACAACAGAATAGCAGGTGTAGATCACATGGAGATAAAACGGTTGGTTGCTGGGTTTTATGACACATCAACCTTTGTTGGTTATTTCATTCCAAATCCATTTTTATACAAATAATCAGTTTTGTTTCAAACAATTCAGTTTAGCGTTACTACAGTTTCCGGAGGCGTCCTCGTTGTTTATTGGTTAAAGCGCTAGACTACGGAACTGAAGTAAGCAGTTCGAACTCCAGTAACGTTATTACGTTCACATTCGGAAAAATACCCTTGAGAAAGGTATGAACTCCCAACTTCTCCCAGCTATTGGTTAAATAACATCACCGCAGTTCTTCTAGAATGATGGTTTTGGCATCAAATAACCTACGAAAGATGACATGCTATTAAACAAAGTAACCAAAACAGTTCCATTTCAAACAATTCAGTTTAGTATACAAAAACAGTTAGTTTTCTAACAGTTTATTTTAGCATAAGTACGGTTCTTAAAATCAAGTAGAGTTTGTCAAAAACATTTTTATTTCGAGATATTCAGTTGCATCAAACAGTTTTAATTCAAACAATTCACTTTAGTATAAGTATAGATTTTGTTTACACACAATTAAATATAAAAACAGTTCTATTTCAAAAACTTCAGTTAAGCATAAGTAAGCAGTTTAAATATCAAAACAGTTCTATTTCAAGTAAGTCACTTTTGTATAAGTACGCAGTTCAGTTCTGTTCAACACATAGATAGGGCCCTATCAGGTATTACCACTGCGGGGTAGAGTGGACCCGGGAGCAATGGCAATGAAAGGGTACTCCGCATTCCCCAAAGATTCAGCCTTACTGAAACGTCACCATCAGATTGTTTAGTGTCATAACCAGGACACTAGGAGTAGTCTTACTCCTCTAGAGAGAAGCAGTCAGTGTATTCTACAGCCCTCACCCCAGCCGACTGGGCAAAGATAAAACGGTAAATAATATGATAAGTGAATATAATAAACTATCACAAAGAAGTGTAAGGGTAGACACGTTTTTGTGAGAAATGTGAAACATTATAAGTTGTGAAATATGTTAAAGTTTGACCATAATAACAAAAGGTATATGCATAAACCAGAATATGTACCAAATAATGACACACATAAGATTCTCTGAGATTATGAGCTAGAAAGGGATCACTGGGCAGATGACTAGAACACTATTTATTAACAAGCAAAAACGAACCTGCAATATTGTAGATTTTGCCATTCATGTGGATCATCGGTCGAAAATAAGAAACGCTATAGAGAAATACTCTGACCAAGCAAGAGAAATAAAATAGAACAAACTTTGAAACATGATGGTGACGCTAATATCAATTGTAGTATATGCACTCGGAACGATCCCCAAACATTATTAGAAGAATTGGAAATCAGAAAAATCGTGACAATCCAGTCTACGGTAATGTGAAGGTGGGTTGATTTGTTGGTTGTTTTATTTTACGTCGTATCAATCCTTTTGGGGTCATTTAACACCTAATTAAATTTAAAACAATTCAGATTAATCCAAGTATAGTTTTTGTTAACATAGAGTTAAATGTCAAAACAGAATACTGAGAAGTGTCTTGGAGATTTGAGGAGATTCGCTCTCACTCAGGCTGCAGTGAAAGGCCATCAGTTTATGCTGGTGAAAAAAAAAACTGACAAGGAATACAATAATAAGTTGTTTTTGAAGAAAACTAATGTTTTATTAAAAATCACTTGATATAATAGATTGCCAAGAGTTAAATGCCAAAAAAGTTCCATTAAAAAAAATCAGTTTAGCATAAATACACAGTTTAGTTCTATTAAAAAAAAAACAATTATATTTCAAACAGTTCAGTTTAGTATAATTATACAGTTTCAAAAGCAAAACAGTCTTATTTCAAGCAGCTCAGTTTAGTTCTATTTGACCCATAGATAAGACCCTATCAGGTGCTACCACTCCGGGCCTGAATGGACCTGGGTGCGATGGCAAAGAAGGTGTATCTGCATTCCCCAAATCTCCAGTATTACTGGAACCTCGATTTCACATTTTTAGTGCCATATCCAGGACACTAGTTGGGAAGAGTCTTACCCCTCTACAAAGATGCAGTTGGTGTATTCTACAGCTCCAGCCGGATGGACAATTTTAAGATTGGCTTGAATATTCAGATGAAGTTTTGAGACTACAGGAGACATGCTGTTACTCACCCTCCAGTGAAAGATTACCAGTTAGCGCTGGTGTAAAAGAATTCTCAAGTTATAATAATAATTGCCTTGCCGGTGGACCACAAAGTGAAAATGAAAGAGAGCAAAAAGAGAGTCAAGTGCTTAGATGTACACAGAGAACTGAGACAACGGGGAGACATGAAAATAATGGTGATACCAATTGTAATTGGCACACATGAACCGGTCTCCAAAGGCTTGGAAAAAAAAGACTGAAAGAGCGGAAAATGGAAGAACAGATCAAGACCATCCAAACAACAGTAATCCTAAAAATGACACAGAAGCTGGAGGACTTTGAAATAAGAGGACAATAGGAAACTATCCAGACTACAGCTTACCCAAATCGGTCAGAATACTGAGAAGAGTCCTGGAGATTTGAGGAGATTCGCTCGAACTCAAGCTCCAGTGAAAGGCTATCACCTTATGCTGGTGTAAAAACTGGCAAGAAACACAACAATAATAATTATAATAATAATGATTTGTTTTTGAAGAAAACTAAAGTTTTGTTAAAAATCACTTCATATGATAGATTAAAAATCAATTATTTGGGGAACATGCTAAATTTTTCCTAGAAACCAAACAAGTTTTAATTTTTCCTAAGGTTCAATACATCAGCTTTTAAGATTTTGTAACTCTTATCCAAATGTTTGATCATCTTCAGAGGACAGACACAAAAACTCTTCAAAGTTGTTTAAATATATTTATAGGTATATAGATTTTTGTTAACAGATTAAGATAGATAGATAGATAGATAGATAGATAAAACTGAGATAGATAGATAGATAGATAGATACTATAAACGGGGACGGAAAGGAATAGTTATTATATACTGAAATAGAAAGTACTTATGATCATTGAATGTAACAGGTGAAGTGGACTGATTCAAATCCAGAGATGAAATATTGGCATTTGAATCCCAGCACTTAGAAAATCATAAAACAAGAAGTCTTTTTCAAGCAGATTTTAATAGATTTTGCCTCGGGTTGCTACTTCTCTCATAAAACGTACTGTGTTCAAAAAAGGAAAGAAAACCTTGTTGAGGAAGCAACGTCACTGGGGAAGACGGACTTTTAATGCAGTGAGCTTGTTGAATATTTTGCCGGGAAATTTGATCGAGATATTTGCTTTTTGTTTTCTAGAATTTTATTGCTTATAAAGTTCGATAATTCTTTCTTTTTTTATATCTGCGTAATTTTCGTGAAATATTTAGGGATGATGAATAATGATAAGATGGTGGTTCTGAAAAATAAAAGAATCTAAAATAATAAAAACGTTTGACATCTGCAGACATGATTGGCCGTTGGCGCGGATTTGTCCCCTGTCATTTTTCTCACATCTCTCCGACACACTCTTTCTCTCTCTCTCTCTCTCTCTCTCTCTCTCTCTCTCTCTCTCTTACAAACTTACACACACACACACACACACACTCTCCCTCTCTTTCTCTCTCTCTCTTTCTCTCTCAATACATACATATATATATATAAATCTATAATTTTTTTGTTGTAGGCTCAATATATATATATATATATATATATATATATATATATATATATATATATATATATAGTAAAGGTACTCATATAAATAATATCCGAAAGCACATTCTGTTAAAGAAATATTTATTCGACAAGAGCTTAGGAAATTTCCTTCCAAAGTCTGGACATTTTTGGGATGGCATATTTAACTAAAATTTTGAAAAATATATTTTTTAAAAAATCTTAAAAAAACACCAACTGAAAGAATACAAATTAAATCCTCACATAATATGATTTAATCCACCAAATACTGAGCATTTAAGCCAAAGTCATTCATTTGAATAAAATTGAATTACGGATAAAGATATATTTGAAAATAGTTGTCTTTCATCATTAAAAAGAATATAAACAATTATGGTATCTTGATAGATACAAATTGTTCTAACACAATTAGGAACATCATCAATAATAAGGAGAATGATTATCATATTAATTTTTCAGGCTGGCGTACACTTGATCATGTGTACAGATAGTGATAAAAATAACTAGGGAAAATTCAAGATCGATTAAAAAACGTATTTATGAACATATTAGAGATTTCTAAATTAGTAATGAGAGGAAAGCGAAAGTAAAAAAAATATTAGAAACTAAGTTGGTTTTAAGAGTAAAAATTGAACAATACATAATAAAGACACAAAGTTTTTTTTGAATCAAGCATTATTTCGAACTTTAAACCAGTAAACAAAGGTCCGGCTGTTTAGTTAGATTAGGTCTAAATAATTTCAATAATCTTTTTTTAATTCATCTTTTCAATTACTTATTAATAGATTCTCTTTTCTTTTGATAGATTCCATAGGATTCCAACTAGAAATATTTTCTGAAAGACATTTTTATTACAAGCCAAAAATGAAAAATTTCTAAACTCCACACTTACAGGTTAATTTTGAGTATTTCTTAAGTCGATTACTCATAAAAGCATTTTGAGTCTATTGCAAATTGTTATAGAAAAATAGTCTATAGCAAATAGTTATTACAGAAAAAAAAATGAAACTCAATTTGTTGACTTATCATAAAGGTTCTTTCAGTTATTATTTCAATCTGTTAATGCTATGATATTTACTAAGCTTGTGGCTGAAAGACCAGCTTGCTAATGTTTATACCACGCAAATTTCCTGATATGTAACAATTACTCGCTATAAGAAAATTTCTGACTTTGTAATGTGTTCTTTTCAATATTTCTAACACATCACTCTCTCTTTCTCCCCCTCCCTTTCTCTTTCTCTCCCTCTCTCTCTCTCTCTCTCTCTATCTCTATCTCTCTCTCTCTCAAACCGGGTTTCGATTCTAGCTATGGATAGCCACTGTCAAGCCAGACTGATGAGTTCTGATAGAACGAAACAGATCTGTCTGTGGATGACTATAGAGATATATACTCCCCTACCCCCATAGGGTTGAGTTCCCTGGCGAAGAAGTAATCGTGTTGCCATTAGCTTTCATTGCAAGCCTCTTCGTATTTGAATTGAGGTCTCCGAAGCCGTTGAACGGATGTATGTAAACAATAATAATTGTGATTCTAAGTTTCCATACTTTTTTTCGTATGGGCGCTTTTATTGATACTACACTCATGAAACTCTCGTCCCATTCGAAGTAATCTCCTCCGGCTGCGATGCACTTATTGTACCGTTTCAACAACTTCTGCAAGGCCCCATCGAAGTCCTCATGTGTGAGCGTGTCAAGGACCTTCGTCACAGCCTCTTTCATCTCCTCAATTGTCTCATAACAACAGACTCTGAGCTTAGGGAATAAGCAAAAGTCACAGGGAGCAAGGTCTGGGCTATAGGGAGGCTGAGGAACTGTGTTGATGCCCATCTTGGTCAAATAGTCAGTGACAAGGATGGAGTTGTGGACTGGTGCATTGTCCTGGTGGAAATGCCATTGACCCGATTTGAAGAGTGCTGGCCTCTTCTGACCGAATCTCTTCCTTAACTCCCTTAAAAGCCCGATATTGTAACCCTAACCCTTATCCTAACCCTTTGGCCAACCAACTCTGGTGTAGTGACATCACGACTCCTCCCACAGCTCTCATCATCCCTCACAGACTCCCTGGCTTCCTTGAATCTCTTATGTTACTCAAAAACTGATGCTCGATTCATGCAAGATGCTCCAAAAGCAGTGTGACGCATTCCATCCATTTCTGTGGCATTTTTTCCAAGTTTAAAACATAATTTTATTGCATATCGTTCATCTAAAGTGCCTTCACGTCCAGATTGCATTTTTGAAATTCACCAGCTGTGAGAATCAGGCTTTAGTTAGGTGTATTCCAGTTCCTGTTGTCGCTGTTAATTTGAACCTTAAATCATAAAAATTAGTCACTCATCTCATAAGATGTATGGCAATAACATACTGAATTTTCAAGTGTCTACGACAATATTAAATGACTGTACCAAAAAAGTCTAGAAATTTATTGAAGGCCCCACGTATATATATATATATATATATATATATATATACGTGGGGGCTTCAATAAATTTCCAGACTTTTATATATATATATATATATATATATATATATATATGCCCGTAGTGTAATGGTTATCGTCGTAGGAAATGGACACGGCGATACGGTGTTCAAATCCTGGAAAGATTGATTGCATTTCACATAGCATTAATACCTTTGGGAAAGGTACTATTTACCAACCCCTCCGCTCGGGCAGGATATGACACAAGGTCAATTTTTAAGCGGAGTTTAACAGGTTTGAATTCAGAGTTTTCCTTCTCCTAGACTAGTTGCCTCAACAAGGCTGAAGAACCTAGTCCGTCCTACTATTTACCCATAGCTGGAGGGAGAATAAGGGGGTTCATACCTTTCCCAAGGGTATTTGCCCGAAAGTGAACATAATAGCGCGACTGGAGTACGAACTCGCGTACTACGATTCCGCAGTTCATCGCTTTAACCATTACACCACGAGGACACCCTTTGGGAAAGGTATGAATTCAAATATTCTCCCTTCAGCTATCAGTAAATAGTAGGACAGACTAGGTTCTTTAGCCTTGGATAGGCAACTAGTCTAGGAGAAGGAAAACTCTGAATTCAAACCTGTTAACCTCCGCTTAAAAAATTGACCTTGTGTCATATCCTGCCCGAGCGGAGGGGTTGGTAAATATGATATATATATATATATATATATATATACATATATATATATATATATATATATATATATATGAGAAGTCAACTGATTTCCTTTGTAAAAAATAAGCGTTATCAATTGTACAAAAAATATGCTCGAAAAGCTGTTATTTTTACATCTGTATTTTTGTATTTATCAACCAATCGGCGCTTTTGCATTCGTTTTAAAATGTTGAGATTCTTAGCAGACGACAATATTTAAGTTGCTTCGAAATGCAAAACAAAACAATTTAAGAAATCTTTGACTGATAAAAAAATGTAAGTAATTAAAAGAATGTAAGTAATTAAAAGTAAAGTTGGCGACGGTAGTCGAGGGCGACCAGAAGGCTCATTTTTCAATAGCTACTAGGCTGAGGTGTATGGGAGGGCGCTACTCCTTTCCCTGGATCGCTCCATTTTACCCTTAGGAAGAAGTGGTGAGAGAGGGTCAGGGATATCCGTGCTAGCGGCTCGACATGATGATGATGAAACCTATGAGTATGTAAATTAAAACCATATATGGTTACTAACAAAAGGAGTTGGTTTCTACCCTTTATTTTTGTTTTCTTTATGAGTATATTTTACCATCAAGTCAAACTGCTCGAACAGATTTACCTGCCTCCCTCTTTCCATTCGTCCCTATCTTCTATCTCTCGCGGTAGGTCATCCAAACAATATCATGTGTCCGCGCAGACTTGTTGTTGGTAAGTTTTTGCTGGTCGACCAACTCTGGCTCGTACATATGTAGGGACTTATTGGAGAACGTCACTTATGAGTTCGATCTTGCTTCTCCAGCAAACAAAACAATTTAAGAAATCTTTGACTGATAAAAAAATACTTTTTAACCAATCAGATTCTAAGATATATCAACTTTTTCATTTAATTTCCCAACCTATCTCAATTGTTTTATTAAGCGAAGAAATGAATATTTCTTCAGTAAGAATGTAAGTAATTAAAAGTAAAGTTGGCGACGGTAGTCGAGGGCGACCAGAAGGCTCATTTTTCAATAGCTACTACACCGAGGTGTATGGGAGGGCGCTACTCCTTTCCCTGGATCGCTCCATTTTACCCTTGATACGTACTTTATATTGCTGAGTGTTAAGAAGGAGGTATCAAGTACCATTTTTAGAGTCTTTGGTATGACGCGACCAGGTCTCCAGGAATATTGGCAAACACTCTATCCACTTGGCCAGTAATAACGTTTAATTATTCAAATACCTCTCGGTTTATTTGTATCGAGTGAAAATGTACATTTTTTTTTTCTTTGAAGAATCCATTTAATTCCGATATCACTAAACTATCTCAAACTAGAACAAATATCTTTGTTCACAATGTTTATAATTTACATTGCATTAAAAATATTTGAACCGCTATTTAATTAATGATCTGCAGAAATAAAAATCAGCTGCTGCCACGCATACTTTTAACGCATAAAAACATTTATCCGTCTCACATACTTACACATTTTTACACATTCAAAATATAGATTAGGCAATCAAACATTATTATTATTATTATACAATTTTCACTTTCACTTTCAGTATCTTAACATCCTCCACTGAGTCTTTTACCAAAAGTAAGGAAAGGTAAAGTAAAGTAAAGTTGGCGACCATAGTCGAGGGTGACCCGAAGGCTCCCTTTTCGATAGCTACTACACCAAGGTGTAGGGGAGGGCGCTACTCCTTTCCCTTGATCCGTACCTTATAATGCTGAGTGTTAAGCAAGGAGGCATCAAGTACCATTTTTTAAGTCTTTGGTATGACTCGACCTGGGATTGAACCCAGATCTCTCGGGCCATTGGCGAACACTAACTATTATGCCAATGTCCGGTAAAAGGAAAGGTAATGATTATAATTATTCTACGTATTTAAGTTTTTCCTGTCAATTTTGCATCCATATGTTTCAGTTCCATTGATAGTAGTTTCCAAAGGAAATATGCAGTTCCAAAAAGTACTATTTTCGCATTTAATTTGTAACATTGTTTTCGACATTTTTTTCTGATTTTTGTGCTTACTTATTTTATGATATTTTATTGATATATTATTATTCATTGACGCTGACGTGTCAAGTTGACGGCATATTTCTCTTTATCGTTTTTAACTTAAATTTTCTACTTTCTAAGTCCCAGAGAAGAGTAGTTACATCTACTTCTGTTATTAATTCTGGTTGGCATTTTCACCACTTTCCCAGTTCAATATTTCAAAGTATCTACATAATTTTCACAATTCAATATTTCATAGTATCTACATAATTTTAACAATTCAATATTTCATAGTATCTACATAATTTTCACAATTCAATATTTTGCAGTGTCTACATAATTTCCAATGAGTGTAACATCCCATTTTATCATGATTTAATTTCTGTTCTACTGGTGTTAAGATTTGGAAACCAGACACTAATTTGTCAATTGGTTCAGGTTTGTGTTCGCACCCTATACATATGGAGTGTGATCTGGCTTTTACATTGTTTACCTGAGATTTTCTTGTTGGTCTGTTCTCGTTCTGTGCAGCTATTAAGTCCTCTGTCTTTACCTTCAGTCCAGCACATTTCTGCCATCAAACCATCTTTATCTATTTCTAATTCTTTTTTTTTTTTGTATCGTAGATGTTGGGCTTCTTATTCCCAGGCATTTTTTAATTAATATAGCCGCTGTATTTTTGTTTCTTTCTTTATGTCTTTGGCTCCCTTTATTGCTTTATATTCTATGTCCATTTATTTTGGTGCGAGGTCGAGTATTTTCTTTACTAATTTGATATTTTCATTTTTCTACATGTGTATGCTTACTAAACGAAACTTTCCATCTACTGTAATTCCAAATCATTTCTTTAATCATATAATAGTTCTTTCGTTGGTAAATTCATGTTGGATTAATCATCTTCCATCATTTTCTCTATTGATGTAGAGACATTCTCTCTCAGCTCATGGGTGATACATTCTTTGGCAGGTTGTTTCTTTTTTTAATTTCAGATAACGTCCAGTTTATTACATTGAAATTGTATGTTCCTGCCCGTGTTCCTTGCGTGTTAATCCGACTTTGCAATTAAATATTCTCATTATTATCATTTTACTCTTTCGAGGGTTTTTTTTTACACCAGCGCAAGCAGATGGATTTCCACTTGAGTCTGAGTGGTAGCAAGTCTCTTCAAGTCTACAGAACTCCTCTTGGTATTCTGACCAATCTCAGCAATGCTGTCGTTTCGATGGTATTTATTCGTCTTCTAATTGCCAAGATCTCCCGTCCCTGTACAAATATTTTGGTCACTGTATCGAGCATGCCAGTTACAAATGGTTACATTACCATTTTCATCTTCCGGGGTACGTCAATATGAGAAGGGGTAAAGATTTGGATTAATTTGAATAGTAAATTCATCGAACGAATAATCGTTAGCAATTATTATCATAAAAAAAACACATTTAAAGTGCTTGCAGGCATAGATCAGATATACAGCAATTGTTTGCCCGAAGCCATCTTAAATGATTTAAGCTTCCAGTTTAGAGTGGGTCTGCATTTAAAAATGAGGAATCTTTAAAAGCAATGAATATCTCGATTTTCGAAGTAAAACTCGCTTATGTATGATAAAAACTGCTGTACATAGCTACGAGCGACTGGTCATATGCGTACAACAAAAAGAGAATATAAACTGTATTTTTTAACTATCCAAGTTAGACGAACCAGACATGCAGGACACTGCTGGAGAAGCAGGGACGAGCTCATAAGGGATATACTCCTATGGACCCCCACATATGGCCGGGCAAAAGCAGGACGACCAGCTCGAACATACATGCAGTAGCTATGTGAGGATACGGGAGGTAGCGCTGAAGACCGACCACACGCGAAGAAGGTTAGGGAGAAGTGGCGAGAGACGGTCAGGGATATCCGTGCTAGCAGCTCGACATGATGATGATGATGATGATGATGATGAAACCTATGCGTATGTAAATTAAAACCATATATGGTTACTAACAAAAGGAGTTGGTTTCTACCCTTTATTTTTGTTTTCTTTATGTGTATATTTTACCATCAAGTCAAACTGCTCGAACAGATTTACCTGACTCCCTCTCTCCATTCGTCCCTATCTTCTATCTCTCCCGGTAGGTCATCCAAACAATATCATGTGTCCGCGCAGACTTGTTGTTGGTAAGTTTTTGCTGGTCGACCAACTCTGGCTAGTACATATGTAGGGACTTATTGGAGAACGTCACTTATGAGTTCGATCTTGCTTCTCCAGCAGTTTTTTTTTTCGTCTTAACTGGATAGTTTAAAAAGTTAGGAGGTAAGTGGCCGTACAACTTTTATTTCTTTAGGATTTGCTCGATATATATAGATATAGATATATAGATATATATAACTCATAAGTGAGTAAATGACACCAGTCAAAACATTAATGTTTTGTTTCTTTAACGTGAGTGTCAAGTTTGTTGAAAAACAGAAGTTAGAAATTCTTTTCTTACAAGAAACTTTATTAGTCAGTGAGTAAAGATACTTACATTTCAAAAAAATAAATGTTTAAATACTTACATTTAAAAAAAGATAAATGTTAGTCAGAAAGTAAAAATACTTATATTTCAAAAGATAAACGTTAAAATACTTATATTTAAAAAAAAAAAAAAAAAACAGAAGTTAGAAATTATTTTCTTGCAAGAAACGATATCAATCAGAAATTAAAAATACTTACATTTCCAAAAAAATATGTTAAAATACTTACATTTAAAAAAAAAAAATGTTAGTCAGAAAGTAAAAATACTTACATTTAAAAAGATAAACGTGAAAATACTTACATTTAAAAAAAAACAAAAAAAGCAGAAGTTAGAAATTATTTTCTTGCAAGAAACGATATCAATCAGAAATTAAAAATACTTACATTTCCAAAAAATAAATGTTAAAATACTTACATTTAAAAAAAAAATAAATGTTAGTCAGAAAGTAAAAATAATTACATTTAAAAAGATAAACGTTAAAATACATATATTTAAAAAAAAAACAAAAAAACGGAAGTTAGAAATTATTTTCTTGCAAGAAACGATATCAATCAGAAATTAAAAATACTTACATTCCTAAAAAATTAATGTTAAATCACATGGATTTCAAAAAAATAAATATTAGTCAGAAAGTAAAAATGTCACAAATACTTACATTTCCAAAAAATAAATGTTAAATTACATGGATTTCAAAAAAATAAATATTAGTCAGAAAGTAAAAATGTCACAAATACTTACATTTCAAAAAAATAAATGTTAAATTACATGGATTTCAAAAAAATAAATATTAGTCAGAAAGTAAAAATGTCACAAATACTTACATTTCCAAAAAATAAATCTTAAATTACATGGATTTCAAAAAAATAAATATTAGTCAGAAAGTAAAAATGTCACAAATACTTACATTTCCAAAAAATAAATGTTAAATTACATGGATTTCAAAAAAATAAATATTAGTCAGAAAGTAAAAATGTCACAAATACTTACATTTCCAAAAAATAAATGTTAAATTACATGGATTTCAAAAAAATAAATATTAGTCAGAAAGTAAAAATGTCACAAATACTTACATTTCAAAAAAATAAATGTTAAATTACATGGATTTCAAAAAAATAAATATTAGTCAGAAAGTAAAAATGTCACAAATACTTACATTTCCAAAAAATAAATCTTAAATTACATGGATTTCAAAAAAATAAATATTAGTCAGAAAGTAAAAATGTTACAAATACTTACATTTCAAAAAAATAAATGTTAAATTACATGGATTTCAAAAAAATAAATATTAGTCAGAAAGTAAAAATGTCACAAATACTTACATTTCCAAAAAATAAATGTTAAATTACATGGATTTCAAAAAAATAAATATTAGTCAGAAAGTAAAAATGTCACAAATACTTACATTTCCAAAAAATAAATCTTAAATTACATGGATTTCAAAAAAATAAATATTAGTCAGAAAGTAAAAATGTCACAAATACTTACATTTCCAAAAAATAAATGTTAAATTACATGGATTTCAAAAAAATAAATATTAGTCAGAAAGTAAAAATGTCACAAATACTTACATTTCCAAAAAATAAATGTTAAATTACATGGATTTCAAAAAAATAAATATTAGTCAGAAAGTAAAAATGTCACAAATACTTACATTTCAAAAAAATAAATGTTAAATTACATGGATTTCAAAAAAATAAATATTAGTCAGAAAGTAAAAATGTCACAAATACTTACATTTCCAAAAAATAAATCTTAAATTACATGGATTTCAAAAAAATAAATATTAGTCAGAAAGTAAAAATGTTACAAATACTTACATTTCAAAAAAATAAATGTTAAATTACATGGATTTCAAAAAAATAAATATTAGTCAGAAAGTAAAAATGTCACAAATACTTACATTTCCAAAAAATAAATGTTAAATTACATGGATTTCAAAAAAATAAATATTAGTCAGAAAGTAAAAATGTCACAAATACTTACATTTCCAAAAAATAAATCTTAAATTACATGGATTTCAAAAAAATAAATATTAGTCAGAAAGTAAAAATGTCACAAATACTTACATTTCCAAAAAATAAATGTTAAATTACATGGATTTCAAAAAAATAGATATTAGTCAGAAAGTAAAAATGTCACAAATACTTACATTTCCAAAAAATAAATCTTAAATTACATGGATTTCAAAAAAATAAATATTAGTCAGAAAGTAAAAAATGTCACAAATACTTACATTACAAAAACAATAAATGTTAATGCATGAAATGTAACTCTGTCTTGTTTAGCTTTTATCTTGTCGTATTTTGTGTGTGGAAAAGATCTGTGAGTGAGTTCGTCACTATGCGAGAGAAAAGTTTCATTATGCCCTGATATGTAAACGGATGAGACTAAAATATCCTCAGAGCACTTAACGATTATTAATACCAGCATATCTATGTAAACTAAGTGTTTTTGTGGCCCAGTCGACTGACTGTTTCTCTATAGAGGGTAACCCCCCCCAAGGAGTGTCCTGGATATGACACTAAACAATCTGATTGTGAGGTTCCAGTAATACTGGAGCTTTGGGCAATACGGTGCACCCCTTCATTGCCGTCGCTCCCAGGTCCACTCTAGTCCGGAGTGGTACCACCTGATAAGGGTCCTATCTATGGGTCAGTTGATTATATATATATATATATATATATATATATACATGTATATACACACATATATATATATATATATATATGTATGTGTGTGTGTGTGTGTGTGTGTGTGTGTGTGTGTGTGTGTGTGTGTGTGTGTGTTTTATTTAAAGAAAGCTGCTGCTGATATAAATATTACCACAAAAATATGAGTTATTTTTAAGCAATTTCTTTATTGTGGAAGTATATATATATATATATATATATATATATATATATATATATATATATATATATAGGGGGAAAGAGATAAAAAAGAGGAGGTTAGTGAAAGAGACAGGCAGAAAGGCAGACAAGCATTAAGAGAGATGAATTAATCACTTTACTCTTTCTGTTTTGTTTGTGCATTTAAAGAACAGAACATAAAAAAATGGATGGAAATAATCATAATTAGTTCTCGTGAAATCTCAAACATAAAACGCTTTCAACCTGATATGGAAATACCCACATGCCGTTCGATCGTCTTTCGTGGTCAATCGTCTAGTAAAGTCCCCGTTGTTAAATCTTACACCCGGCCAAGTGGGCATTTTACAAGTTGAACATAAATAATTTTTTTAAGAAAGACAACAGAGAGAGGAAATAAGAAAAGACAAAACATGGATTCTAGTCAGCACAACATTAGAAGGCAATGTCTGTGGAATTTTTCTGGTATTCTGTGTGTATGAAAGCGTTGTGTTTTGACAAGTCCTTTTGAAACTCCAAGCAGCAACCAAAAATGCAGACTCACGATGGTCATCCTTTCATCGTCCCCCGTGCTACCCTTTCAGGTAGCGTGGCCATTTTCTGACTACTTGAGACCCTTCTCTGCTTGTTTCTCTCTCCCTGACTATCTGACTCTTCCACTGCCAACTCTTAGACACTGTCTTAGATTCAACAGACCAACGACTTTGGTCCTTGCAACCTCTACTTCCGGTCTTGGACCCTCACACTAGTTCGCGAAGGTACACGCAGGTACAGATCTTTGTCTATTTTGGTGGTTAAGATCACCCTCAAGCAATTCACACAAAACTTCTCCTGACAATCCGACGCTGTCCAGAGATGATGAGATTAAAACCCTTTCTTTGTCTACTCATCCTCGAACACACACATATACCTACATATAAACGTTATATATATATATATATATATATATATATATATATATATATATATTCTTAATGTATATTTTTGTGCCACGATGGTCACACTTGCATTAATGATTGAATTCTTACAACCGTATTAAATCTCTGAGCAGGAAATGAGCTTAATCAGATGAACAATAAAAAAAAATGTGCATTAGAACTCACAACACGAGAACAAAGCCAAGCAGAAGTTTTAGAAATGTATTGTCCCAATAATTTCTCATTGTAATGGTACCACATAATTATATCCACACTAATATCGTTTGGAAAGGTATGAAACCAAATATCAACCCTGAAACTATTGGTAAAGAGTAGGGCAGCCTCAGCCTTTTGTCTTGCGTATGACAACCAGTCAAATAGAAAGAAAAACTCTGAATTTGAACCAGCTTCCCTCTGCTTAAATATTGACCTTGGGTTGTATCCGACTCATTCAGATAGATTGGGTTAATTATCCTCCGAAAATGCAAAAGAGGATATTGATTATAAAAAGTATTAAACACATTCAAGTTCATGGATAGTGTCAAATTTTTTGCTCCCCAAAATAAAAATTAGGGAGTATGAGCACTAAAAGTAACGTTTCCCCCCATAGGACAAATTAAAGCGATGGAATTTAATAATGAGATAAACAAAAAGCTAATAATGAATAAAGGAAAAAGAGAAACAGCTGAAAGAACAAAAGTAACCAAACAGGAAAAAACCAGCTTAACCCTCGAAGAAAAAGAAAATTACAAAAACTAGAAATATTAGAAACCTAATCCAAGAAAAAAAAGTAAGCAATGAAGACCAAACTCTGTAGCAGAAACATATTCAAATAAATAACTGGTGTGTACTCCTCATTTGCCCAGTGGGTAGAGTATTCGCCAATGATCCGGGAGACCTGGGTTCTAATTAGAACCTATAGCTTACTCTAAATAAAAATTCACCGTATTCATTGAACAACTTTCGTATGAAATAATATAAAATTTGCACAGCTCTTTGAGAATGAATAAGTTTTTATCAATGAACGCCGATTGTTTCGACATTTGCGTGATCTTACAGATACGAAGGACACGAGTTGTACGTAACCTTGCTATATCCAGCAGACGTGAATCAGAGACAGAGAAAAGGAGAAAGTAAAATCAAGACATCAATGTAAGAAATAAGAAATACGAAGGAACTGATTCACAATGATATTGCATTTCTTTTCTTTCCTGAATTTTTGTTTTTACCTTGTCGGATCTCTGTGTTTATCTTGTGATTCATTTGTAAGAAATAAGCGCGAGGGTGACACGTTGAGACAATAAAAAACGTGGAATAAAATCGTATGGAAAATAATAATGATGAAACGAAACACTTAGTGAAAATTCCGGCGAGCTTATTTGGCTGTGATTTTAAAATAGACACGTCCTGTCAGTCAAGACGGTTTTTATTGTCAACTGCTATTACCCGCCTCTGTATCCAGACAACAGTAAAACAAGTTTTATTTCTTTACCACCCTTGGCGACAGCGGTGATACATGACGGTGATTTCTGCCTGTGTCATTCGCTGAGTGGTTCATCGCCCTGGTAGCTCTAAGTTCGGCTTTTGATAGCGGAAAATAAGCACTTTGATTATCCCAAATATCTTTTCATACGTTCACTCTCAGCCACGTTTGTGTGCATGTGCATGTTTATATGCGCTTGTATAGGTGTATATATGGATATCTGTGAGTATATTTATGAATGTCTGTGAGTGTGCGTGCGCGTACATGTCTTTGTGTAAAGTACAAAATGTTTAATTGGTTTTATTTCATGACTCATACTTGCGCTATTTATTTCTTCTTCTTTTTTTTTTATTGTCATCAAGAAAATTACTCCTGCCCGCGCCATGTATACTTGTGTAAAAGTTGAATGCCTGTACAGTTCTACTCTTAAGTAATTAATTTTTCAAGCCGAAATTTTCTCCTATTTTTTCACATTATATTTCAATCTGAACTTTACGAAATAATGACTCACTTATAGGTATTCAGAATTCGACTTATACACAAGGATCCGAGGCAATAAAAAAAAAATGGAATGCAAAAAGTGGAAAGATATGTCTTGCTGAAAAGAAGTTATTTCAGAAGTAATATCGGAGACCATTGCAATGTTTTTGAAACATACCGGGTATTTTATACCTTTTTCCCCTGTCCCACACGAAGCTTCGTTTGTCTGAGAAAATATGTTTTTCCTTCTTGACTAGAGCCATTTGTCAATGTCTGAGACCAAAGAGAACTCTTTTTTCGTTATTTTTTTTCGAATGAAAGGTCTTAATGGAAAATTATTTTACTCTTTTGAGAATTCTTAAAACGGTGTTAGCAAATAATCATTCACTGTAGCCTAAGTCTCCTAAATTCTCCAGGATTTTTCTCAGCATTCTAGCCGATCTCAACAATGTTGTAGTTTGGATGGTCTCCACTCGTCCTCTTATTTCTCTGTCCTCCAGTTTCTCTACTAATCCTTTGGTAACTCTACTGGGTGCATCAGTTTTATCTAGAATCACCGTCACATTCGTTTTCTATAGTTTTTCAGTTCTCTAGCTAGGTCAATTTACTTATGTCTCTTTTCGCTTTTTTCTGTGTTAGTCTGTTCTCAGCCAAAATAGCAAAGTCTATTATTCGACAGGTTATGCTCCTTTTGTATCTCAGTATCTCAAAGAATTATGTGAGCATTATTTTCTCGGGCAGATTCTGGGTTATGAAAAAAAAGCATGTTCAAATTTTAATTTCTTGCATAATTCTTTGTGGCTCACTATTCCTACCCAGCCGTAACTCTTCTTATAATATTTTTGCACTAATTTACGGCATTCGCTTATTATGTGATTGATTGTTTCGTTGCTATCACCACATAATCTACATCTGGTGTTTTGTTGCATCTTGTCTATTATTGCTTTGGCATAGTTACTCCTTATAGCGTTGATTTTTGCTGTATTCAGAAGGGACTCAGTTTTTCATTTTGAATGTCTTTTTCTATAATAATTTCTCGCTAATCTTCTGATCAACATGCCGGGCAATTATCCTTTATGACCTCTCTCGAATCAATAGGTGGGTAGCAACAAGAAAAAATTCTTGGCGTGACTTAAAGGATTCCTGCTTCTTGATCTGTGTCCTCACACCAAGTTACCATACCACGCCAATACCTGGGCTGGGAGTTTAAATTCAGATAATTAACCTTTTGTTTGAAAGTTTTGCCTATCTAGATGGCTAGAGTACCTGGTATGTTCAGCTATTCAACCAGCCGTTTGCGAGATAAGAGATGGATTATTGCTTTTAAAAGGTTTTGTTTAGTTTTATTGCATGGCAACGATTGTAGTTTATATAATGTCGAATCCGGTTTATTCATATATACATAAGATATATATTATTTATAAACATTAGTCTACAAAGTTAAATGGTTCCAAGTCTTGCTACGTATCACAAACAATTCAATTAAACATCAGTCATTTATTTTCTAGCAATTAAAGGATCAAACAGTTCTATTTCAAACAATTCAATTTGGCACAAGTCATTTATTTATATTCATTTTAAAAATCAAAAGTATTTGACTCATTGGTTGGACCCTATCAAGAGCCTCCCCATCAGGTGGTTTAGTGTCATATTTAGAAGACTCAGTGGTAGAGGGTCTTACCCCTCCACAGAGATGTAAAGTAAAGTTAGCGACCATAGTCGAGGGTGACCCGAAGGCTCCCTTTTCGATAGCTACTACACCAAGGTGTAGGGGAGGGCGCTACTCCATTCCCTGGATTGCTCCACTTTACCCTTGAACCGTACCTTATAATGCTGAGTGTTAAGCAAGGTGGTATCAAGTTCCATTTTTAAAGTCTTTGGTATGACTCGACCTGGGATTGAACCCAGGTCTCCCGGGCCATTGGCGAACACTTTAACCGCTGGGCCAATATTCTACAGACCAAGCCGATTTGCCTATGCTTTTAACAAGTGAATTAGAACTGAAACGCAAACAGCCACAGCCGAGATTTCAAGTCGAATGTCCATGTCCGTTTCCTACGATGGTAACTGTTACGTCACCATTGATTCAAGTGGACATCTCGCTCACTTACGCACTGGTCCTGTAACCTGGTTCGCTCTTGACAGTGCTTCTCCTATTGCGTGTCTCGAGCATGAAATCCTGGTAGAGTCAATATATCTGGTTTAAATCTAGAGCTTTCCTTCTCCTAGACCGGTTGCTATAACAAGGTTGAAAATATCATTTTTTCGTAAAATTTATCCACAACTGGGCAGAACAACTGGGCTACGTATATTTATCTGTGATTTTATTGCTTTCTTAAATGCAAACTGGATTTGAATTCAGGTGACTTTGTCCACTTCCTACGACGATATCCTTTACAGCAAACGCTCCTTAACATAAACAAAGCAGTGTAAAAATATTGTCAAATTTGAGTTCGTTGTCCTAAGTCTTCTGGCGATAATCTCTTCTCTTCTTTTCTATGATTTGCATAAAATGTGCCTGCCTCCGCGTCTTCACAAATGGCTTAGTTAACAAATAAAGAACTAATCACTTTATCACTTAGCTATTGGCTAGATTGTGTCGAGTGTAACATAGTATAACATATGAGAAGCATATAAACTTATAAGGAGTAAGTTTCTTTTCTGACCTGAATTATTCCAATCGATATGTGTTTTATTATTTTTTTTTTCACAGACAATCTTTGTAAGGTGTTGAAATAGAATGTATGAGGGTCCTAATGGAAAAGTGTTACCAACAAAAGGGTGAACCGAGAGGCCAACAATTGAGGAAAAAAGAAAGCACATAAAAATATTTCCAGCAATGAGTCAATGAACCGGAGATTGACATAAATAAAAAAAAGAAAGGAATAAGAAATTTGAAAAAAAAAAGTCCTCTCTGGAATGGTAAATCTTAGGTGTAGGCATCAACATTTTTATTTACACCAATGACATCTTCCTTCCTCTTTTCAGACCGACTACTTATGCTTGACTGGACCTGTCGATGTCCACTTGATGAAAAGTCTTTCACTTGGCCAGCTGTGATCCAACAGTGTCTCATTTCACACGTCAGTTTCAGTGCAGAAGATAGCGAGCGAAGTTTATTTAGAATTTGTCTGATATTCCCGTGGCATACAAGTATTCCCACCTCTAACAAGAGAGGTCGCTTATGTTCCGTTTCATGCGCAGTTATAGTTTTTAATGTTTTTTGATAAACAAAGAAAATTTTTTTTAAAATGGCGTCGGTAGATGAACTTACACACATCTATTAAACAGAATATCTTCTATGAAACAAAAGCAAAAAATAAAACTCTTGGAAGAGTTGAGTGAGAGAACTTTATTATGATATTGAATATCTTCGACAAAACAATAAAGAGCTAGGCTCTTGGCATTAAAAGATGGATACGTCGTCTGTTCAGAAGATAAAAAAGGAATTTATTTTTTCAAAAAAAGATGCTATGATAGATTAGTTCCAATTATAACTGAAAAATTTTTTGCTCTCTAACAACGAGAGTAACTAAGTTGTTTCTCACAATAAAGACGGAAACAAGCTGATAAAAATTCTATTCTGTAATTGAATATTTTATTCTATGAATAAGTTTAGATTATCATCATCATTATCCTTATTAATGTAATTATTGTTGTGTTCTGGTTAGTGAACACAAGTAGTAGTGATAATAAGACAAACCACGATATGTGAGGAAAATAATCATATTTACAGGAAAGAGCATTTACAAGAGAGAGACTGTTAGTAATAAGAACATAGGATTAGTGATAGAGTAATACTTCAACAATAGGAACGGCTCTTCTGGTCTGACTCGTAAGCTTATTCTCAAACTGATCTCCACTACTGCCATATATGGTAGATGGAACAGCTCATTATGCTGAAAAGGTAGGTGATTCCCAGCACTTATGATCTTTATTATATTACTCCTTGGGAGTTATTAATACTCACGTTAGTTGATAGTCTTACACGAGAGTGTGAGAAGTAGCAAGTCTCATAAGGTGTCCAGGACTTTTCTCAATTTTCTGGTAGACATCAACAATACTCCGGATGGACTCCGCTCATCTTCTAAGTTTTACGTCTTCTTTACTAGGTCTTTAGAGATTATTCTGAGTGCACCTATTAAAACTGGTATCACTCTCATCTTCATGTTCCATAGCTTTTTTAGTTCTCTAGCAAGGTCAAATTACTTAACTCACTTTCCGTTTTCTTTGATTTTCACTCTGTGGTTTGGCAAGTTTTCTTTATTTCTTTTATTGAATACCACTCGGAGGTACGGGTTTTTTTTGTTTTTTTTGGCCGGGATTAGGTGGTCTGTGTGTATCTTAAAATCCCATTGACATTTGTGCGTCTTATTTTCCAGCCTGGATTCTATCTTGTGCATATAATATCTGGTAGTATGGTCAAATCTCAATTTCTTGCACGCTTCCTAATGAATCATCTTCCCCACTCTGTGGTGTCTCGACTTATACTCTTTTTGCGCTAGTTTGCTACGTTTGCATATTATTTGATTAATCGTTTTGGCATTAAAAGAGACATAACCTACACTTGCGACATAACCTACACTTGCTATTTTGTTGATTCTTATCTATATTTGTTTTAACATAATTGGCCCATATTGCGTTGTTTTATGATGCTATTTTATGAGATTCAGTTTTTTTCTGAAGGTTTCCCTTTCTTAGTCACGTCCAACTTCTCTCGAGCGAGATTTCGTCATTTTGTCGCTTGAAATATCAGTCAAGTTGGTTTTCTTTCCATTTCTGTTACCAAGTTATTTGTGTTCAGTGGATTATTGTGTTATCAGTGCTGTTTCTGGTGTCTGTACTTAGTCTCTCTTTGTTCTATTTTATCTAGTATTCGAGTCTTCGTATTGATCCATCCATACTATGTTTAATACTTGAGAGTGCTCATCATCCTTCATTTCTTAGCACATGAAGTCTGTCCCAGTCATCTCTCGAATGACTTATGCATCCCCATTAACTTTCTTGTCCACTTGTTTATTAGTCGAAACTCTTCCCTCGTCCATTTTAAGAAGGGTCCCGAGTATCTTACATAGGATACGGATCAGTTGTTTCAACCCTTTGCTTTGAGAAGTTTTCTCATTTTTCAGAGATATTTTAAAAATCTTTTCATTTTCTTTTGTTATGGCGTTTGCTTCCAATCTTCTCGTGTGCTTCTACTTTTCGTTTTTTTTCAGGACGTTCTGATTCTTTCTTGATGTGGTAGTTCTAATCCTTCTATTATCGGTCTTTTTCCGCTGTGAGAATACCCACCTCTTCATCTCGTTGCAAAAAGATACTCACCCCACGTTGCAGAACTTCTGAGCGGCCGGATCGAGCGTGAGGCAGGTTCACAGGAAAAAGAAAAAACACAACAACTTTGTGGGTAGAACCCTAAGGGAGAAGGGAGAGCGTGTGACTCTTTGTGGATTAATAGTTCTGGGCTGAGTATCGGCTGGCAAAAGATTATCTTAACTGGTAAGGTCTGGCTGATAATGTCGCTGTTCGTTGGTGTTTGTTCCGGCGTAAATCAACTTTCCTCGAACCCAAACTAAGTCTAACTGCTAGAACCCAAAACGCACCTGTATATATACGTAATGTTTCATTATTATTTCCGGCCAAGGGACACCCACGAATAAAACCAAAACTTTTTTGTGGCCATTTCCCTCTTTAAAAAAAGGTGACGTAGAAATATTTTCTAGCCTGGTCGTCTCCGATGTATGGACATTAAATTCAGACCCTTTTAAGTTTTTGACCAGAACCCGACAAGTACTTAACACTTACCTACGCCCTTGGCCATATGTATAAACATTTTCTTATATCGATTTCCTTAATCTAGTTAATGGGTTTTCTTAACATTTGAAATTTGATACCAAGGCCGAATCTATCTCATCCTGTTACATATATATGTGTGTATATATATGTGTGTGTGTGTGTGTGTGTGTGTGTTTGTGCTCACACACGTGCGTCGGCGTATATATATATACACACACACACGCACACAAGTGTGGTTGTACACACACACACACACACGTGTGTATACATGTATGTGCATATATCCAACTCATAGTGTTGCACCACTTCTTATTATTAGTACGGAAACTGTTTCTATACCATATTCAATTTCTATATCCTGACTGTGAATTCTTCTTGTTTCAGTCGGAGTCTCTAATTCCTTTTGATTTTTTTGCAAACAGTTTGACGTCGTTCATTTACATTAGGATTGTTTAAGTTTCCTGCGAATTAGTTGAGCCCTGTTTATTTTTATTTTTATTTTTTCGAGTTTTCCTCACGAGCGTTTGCCAATGGTTTCTCACTGGCGTGGCTGCAAATTTTCTCAAGTCTCCAGGACTCTTCTCAGTTTTCTGTCCGATTTTCAAAATGTTGTAGTTTGAATGGTCTCCACTTGTCTTCTTATTTTAAAATCTTCCGGTCACTGTATCCATTCTTTGTTAACTGTAGCAAAATCACCGGTTATAATTGGTATCATCGGGTCACTTTCATGTTCCGCAGTTTTTTCAATTCCCTGGAAATTCCCAGGTTCTTATATTTCTTTTCGATTTCTTTCAATATTTCTTTGTGATCACCTGGGTGGGCAAAATCAACAATTCGGCAACTTTTTCTTCTTAAGAGTTTTTCACATCAGCTAACACTGATTGTTTTCCACTGGGGTCTTTACTGACAACAAGTCGCCTCAAGTCTCAAGGACTCTTCTCAGTACTCTGGCCGATCTAAACAATGCTGAAGTTTGCATAGTCTCCGTTAATCACTTTATTTCCAAGTCCTTCAGTCCTTGTAGCAATCCATTGGTGACTGTACCAAGAGCACCAAATACAATCGGTATAATCGTCACTTTCATGTTTCACAGTTTTTTCCAGTTCCCTAGCAAGGTCCAAGTATTCATCCTTCTTTTCACCTTCTTTAAATTTTACTATGTGGTCAACCAGAACAGCAAAGACCACATTCCCGCAAGTTTTCTTTTTTTATTCATTATTACAAGGTCTGTTCGTCTGACTAAGATTTGTGATCCGTTTGTATATCAAAATCCCAGAGGAGTTTTTGTATATAATTCACCAGCACAGATGTTTTTGTATGTATGTCATTTTTTAGTATGGTCAGATTTAGATTTCTTGCATAATTCCAAGTGGCTTACTTTGTACACCCAACCATGTCTATTCTTATATTCCTTCTGTGCTAATTTGCTCCATTCGCTTATTATGTGATTGATGGTTTCGTCTCTATCACCACATAATGTACATTTGCTATTTTATTGCATCTTATCTATTGTTTTGATATGATTGGTTCTAATAGCATTGTTTTGTACTGCTATCCAGAGAGATTCAGTTTCTCTCTTAAGGTTTCCCTTTCTTAGACACATCCATATTTTCTTGTGTGAAATGTGGCTTATTAGTCGCTAAAAAGCCCCATAGAATTGTTTTTCTTCCCATTTCTGTTTTCTGTTTGTTGTCGTTGGGTTAGTCCACATGTTGCCAGTATTGTTTCTGGTGGCTGTGATTAGCCTTCCTCCACGAGTTTGAAAGACCTTGTGTTTTCTTTTCTAATTACAGTTTCATATTTTTTCAGAAAATCAAAAGGGATTTGACGTTTCATATCATAGAAGACTGTCAGTATGACCTTCTTTATTGATCGTTGCGCCAGAAACTTTCTGTACCGGTGAGCCAATATATTTCTACTACATGGACTGCCTTTTTGACTCAAGCTTGTGGCGGCAAAACTGTTTTTAGCAAATCTGTTTTTTTTTTTTGTTTTTTTTTTGCTTAAGCGTTTTTCTCCGTACAAATCAAACCTTCTTCCATGAATACCACGCTTTGCATTTCTCAGTGACCATCGACGAGACATATCTGTTCAAGCCTAGAATACTCTGTTTGATTTGGAGCCATTTTGAATAGCTTCAAAATTCTCTTTTTTTTTTTTTTACGAAATCAAAAAAAAATTATACGGTAGACCTATTCCAATTAATGCTGGGTTTATATTTAGTGGAAAAGGATTTTTTAAAAACATTTTCTCCAAAGGAATGTCCTTTATTTATTGAATGACTCTTGTATACATAAGAGGTCCTTCTTCAGAAAAAAAAGGTTCCCTTGATCATCGAATGATTTGTGTACATACAATAGGTCCCTACTGAGTCGAAAAAGTCTTCGTAATTTTTCAAACACCCTCGAATCAATAAAAAGCGTAATAATTGTATAAAAAAACAGTTTAAGTAATTTTCTTTTATTATAGTATAGTTTAATACTAATCCAAATACTAATAAAATGTCAATTTAAACAGTCAATCGATTTAATGTTTCTAATGTCTCAGGGTGTGTCCTCGTGGTGTAATGGTTAAAGCGATGGACTGCGGAATCGTAGTACGCGAGTTCGTACTCCAGTCGCGCTATTACGTTCACTTACGGGCAAATACCCGTGAGAAATGTATGAACCCCCTTATCCTCCCAGGTATGGGTTAAATAGTAGCAAAACTATTCTTCTAGGAGAATGGCTTTGGCATTAAATAACCTACAAAGATTGATATGCCATTAAACAAAGAAACCAAACCAAACTAATATCTCAAGAGCAATTATCAGATTATGAAATGCTAAAATTTACAAATTTCAAATTACTGCTAACGACACGAAAAATGGATAAATTTAAATAGCTCATTGAATACGAAACAATTTTTTCTAGTTAAAATGTCGTGTGTTGATTGGTTTAAAGGGAAAGCATTACCTATTGAAACGTCATCAAAATCCACACACGCACATATACACAACGCGATCGGCTGGAGCTACAGAATACATCGACTGCATCTCTGCAGTTCCCCAACGTGTGTCCTAGATATGATACAAAACTATTTCATGGTGAGGCTTCAGTCCTGAAGCTTTGGCAAATTTGAGTATCTTTTCCTTGCCATTACTCCCCGGTCCAGTATAACCAGGATTACTAGCACCTGTTAGAGAAAAACTATGCTTCAAATAAAACTGTAAAACAGTTGACCGTGTGCAAACAAATGACTGATGTTGAATAGAATTAGAGTTAGAAAGCAATACTTGGAACTATTTAACTGTTTTCAAAAACCAAAGGATTTAAACCGAGGTTATCACAACCATTTACTACGACTATAACTGTTCCGCCACAATCTCTTCAACTAATAACTTCTATTCTCACATGGTTTCACATACTTATGACGAGTACGGTCTGGATGAGACACGAGGTAATTTTTCAAGCCGAGTACAAATGGTTTGAATTAAGAGTTTTTATACTCCTATACTGGTGTTGAACAAGGCTAAATAACCCTATTAGCCCTATTATTTACCCCTAGCTATGAGAAGAAAAATGGATTCATGTTTTTTCTCAAAATATTTAGTAGGAAATGAAATTGAAATAACCTCATCCAGGATTTGAACTCCAGTTGCCAATTCGATTTTAATTAGTATATTATGAGCAATATTATCCTTTCGTAAACAATTATCATTGACAAAAAAAAGATTCACCAATTAATTTCAAACTTGGTCACTTTTCCACAAATAAAAGGATATGAAATGCCTTTAATATAATTATTACACCAAATTGAAATAGACCAAAATTGACTTCATATTTCGGAAGTCAATTTTGCTATTCTAAGTTTAAGTGTAATAATTAAGTTAAAGGCATTTTATATCCTTTTATTTGTGGGAAAGTGGCCAAGTTTGAAATTAACTGGTGAATCTTTTTTCCGATCTAAAATTAATCATTACTCCGCAGTTTTCTCATCGTGCACGTATTTCAACTTACTCAAGTCCTTAAGAACACTTTAATGATGAATATTTTTTGTGAAATTCCCTAATTCTACCTACTTGCCTAATTCACGAGAACATACAGCATTTATCGTTTTCAGCAAGATCCATGTAATTATCTACGAGCAATTATGAGCAAATAGTTTGTCGATTAATTACTTTCACTTCGGTGACCGAGATGACGCAACCAAAATTTTCATATGCGAGCAAAGAAACTATTAAGACTTATTTCAATAAATCGTCCCTCGAAGTATATTAGCGTCCACAGTTTGATAAAGTGACAGATTATTGCTTACTTATGACTGCATATTGATTATTGGATGACGAAGGCCTAGAGCGATATACTTTCTCCTCCCATGTTAGAAGTTTATTAATTCGTATTCTGCGATATCCAATCTCAATATCACTTGGGCTGAACCGGTGCCAAGAGAAGAAATCCTTAAACTTAGATTACGATTCGCATAAGGTGATTTGCTCTAAAATTCTAATGACCTTTTCAGGCCTGGGGCTAATGAGCAGATGTCAGCATTTCCTCTCTGCTTACTTGCCACATCTTGTTTACTGATGTATCGCAATACTGGCGCCTTTGGAATGGTCGGCTGGCTACTTTCCATTGAGTATTTCTTGTCGATATGGACCGGAAGAGGAATGGGCTGAAGTATCATGCACATGCGCAGAGAAAGGATGAAATAAAATTTCAATAAAGTTATTAAGGACCTGAAAAATAATACAAGGACCCTTATGATAAACCTCAGGTTGACAAGGAAGGTGATTTAATAGCGAAGAGACTTGGAAAATCATCATCTGTTTCTTCTTTTAAATTAAAAATATTTGATATGAGTTTATGTATAGGACACCTTAGGCAATCAGTAAGCCTGACTCAGATATCTTTTATAGAAATCGTATTCTAATTACTTGCATGTACAAATATGAATAAATTGAATGTAATCTATGAGCAATTAATAGTAATATCCTTTTAAAAATTATAATGATATATATATATATATATATATATATATATATATATATATATATATATATATAAGCAATTAAGGGGAATATCGGTCTAAAAATTGGTAGAGCACGATCAGATTACGCACATCATTTCTATGAAACAGTAAAAGGAATTGGAATTTGGTCTATTCACAAATTCAGAGCGTTTTAGCGTCTTTGCACAACCAAAATATTCCTACGATTGCTATTCCTAATGAGTCAGAACAATATTATACATACAAATATCGGCTCATCACAATATATATGTCACACTGAAACCAATGGTTCTCTCTTGATCCCCGAAGTTAAGCAGCGATAATTCTGTTTAATATTTAGAAGGGTGACAACTTGAGCAACAGCCAGTACAATAAACAACCTACGAATGGAGTGCAATATATAAGGAGAGCTTAAAAAACAATTTGTTATACGTTTACTTATATAAATGTAACATATCTGATGATATTATATTTTGATAAACAAAATATTATTAGCTGCATTAAAATATTTTGTACTACGAGAAAAAGAACTGATTTAATCGATCTCTACCATAACCTCGGAAAAGGAAAAAAATTCTCCGTTCGTTACTAATTCGTGATCAGTCGAATGGCTTCATGTGAATTTGTCAGAATTTTACTCTATGAATGTAAGGAATTTCTAAATTTAGTGTTATTACCTATATATATATATATATATATATATATATATATATATATATAGTGAATTAGTGGATAGGTGTAAGGGGTTTAGTGGTGATATTCTATTCTTTATTCAAAGAATAAATATTTGGAACAAAGAGTAAGTAACGCTAGTAAGCCATTTGTAAGTGTCTGTTTTATCCACCTCTCCACTTATTTTCACCAACTTGTCAGATTCACCACATTCTACCATATCACTATATATATATATATATATAATGTTATAGATATATAAATAAATATGATGCATTGACTGACTGATCTTAACGGCATGTCAACATATTCAGCTTATGTAATTGCGTAGATTATACGTTCATATTTATATTTTTGTGTATTTGCTGATTAAGAATCTCCTTTCTTGTACACGATCCTCGGAATAATTTTCGTTAAGGTCTACATAATTCATAGGAGCCACCCTAACAAAGTCTACCCTTCCGGTTCTGAGTGGATGTGAGAGTAATAGCAATTAATACACCACACTACCCATGAGTTAAGAACTCTCGCCTCACAATCAGATTAAACATAATCTGAAAGTGAGGCTAATTTTTTTAAAAATTCATACCCAACATATCCCTTTTGGTGAGATTTCCCGCTACAGGAGATATAGTCAGCGTATTCTCCACCTCCTACGCCGCCTATGCCTCGCCAACTGAGAGTTATAATGAAAGAGAGTTCAATATCAATGAGAGTTTACGTCAATCTAACTTAGGAAAGATAAGTCACAAAATCAACTGGGCTTGGTTTCTGTTCCTTTTTTACCTATTCCATCCTCAGGTCAATCTTTCTCTCTCTCTCTCTCTCTCTCTCTCTCTCTCTCTCTCTCTCTCTGGGGGTGTCCTCCTGGTGTAATGTCTAAAGCGACAGACTACGGAATCGTACTCTAGTCGTGCTATTACGTTCACTTTCGGGCAAATATCCTTGGGAAAGTTATGAACCCCCTTATCCTCCCAGCTATGGGTTAAATAGTACCACTACTGTTCTTCTAGGAGAATACCTTTGGTATTAAATAAGCTACAAAGGTTGATATGCCATTAAACAAAGAAACCGAATCTCTCGCTCTCTCTCTCTCTCTCTCTCTCTCTCTCTCAATAACCATTACACCGCCAAATGTTCCCAATCTGCTCTACTATATAACCACTCGATCTGCTTTGTCAAGGATTTGAATTCTTATCGATGATTCTGTTTTCAAGAACAATAACCGTTACGCCACTAGCGCCACCATTCTTTTTGACTGGTAGCAGTAATTGTTGTTCAATCCCATATTAGATACATGACTTTTGTTGACATTCAAGTCACGAGGTAAGATTGACAGATCGCCCTATTCTAAGCGTGCATAATTCTGTTTTGTCTCATGTGAGACTGAGCTATTCAATGCGTACAACGTTGGCAAATGTTTGAATAGATATTTGCGTACTTATTGCCATTCCATTCGAGATTTTATTTCGAAGATTTGTTATCCTCTTCTAATCCCAGTAAACTTTCTCTTCTTTTATTTATGATCACCATTCTAAGCTCACAGTCCCGAGTCACGCGTTCCCCGGACATTGAAACTTCGCTTATTTATGTATAGAAAGGCATACTTTCCATCTGTCTAAAAGTGGCTTTTGCCTAAGATGATACACAGATGACCGTCACCTTTCGTTCACAAATCTTTAATAGTGACCATCACGGCCGAATGACTCTGGACCGGAGATGTAGGCGACACGTAAAATGACTGACAGACGATGCATTGACCCTATTGAAATCAGACTGAAGGGGCAGCCCCGTCACCGTTCATTCACCAGATTTTGCCTGAGTTTGTCGATATTTCAGAATAAGTGATGTCGCGCGTGGAAACAGAGCCAACCCCACCGCACCAGGCAAGACAATATGCTTGATCAGGCTTAATTGCTGATATCGCATTCTGAAATAGTTAATAGATGGCGCAGTTTACGAGCAAGAAGAGAGAGAAAGAGAGGAAGTGAGCGAGAGAGAAGCGAGGATGTTGAAGAATTACTGTTAGAAAGAATGAATTTCAATGCATATAGATGCGTTAAGATGGCGGCTATTAAATCAAACCCATTATTTTTCTTCCATTGAAATTTGATCCAAAGCAATAAAAGTTAAATCATCTCGAAGAAAGAATTACTGAATGCGCCGAGTAATTAAGAAAAAAAAATAAGAAGAAAAAAATGATATATTCACCAGAAAAAAAAGTCAATATACAGTCAATCCAACGTCAATAATAGATTCCAAAAGAGTCGTAAATCGAGAACAAACTCAGGAAGACTCTGAACCAGTCGGATTGGGCAGGAGAATACACTGACTACATCTCTGTAGAAGGGTAAGACTCACGCAAAGTGTGTCCTGTGGCACAGTCGGCTGCTTCTCTGTAGAGGGGTGAGACTCTCCCAACGAGTGTCCTGTAGCACAGTCGGCTGTATCTCTGTAGAGGGGTGAGACTCCTCCAAACGAGTGTCCTGTGGCTCTGTCAGCTGCATCTTTGTAGTGTGGTAAGACTCCCTTAACGAGTGTCCTGGATAAACAATCTGATGGTGAGGCTCCAGTTATAACAGAGTTTTGAGGAATTTGGAAACCCTTATATTGCCATCGCTCCTGGATCAACTCTGGCTCGGAGTGGTAGCACCTGATAGGATCGTATCTATATGTCAAATGTGTACTTATGCTTAACTGAATTGTTTGTTTTGTAATGTTCCGTGAGGTGGGGTAATATTTAGCGATAGTTAAAATCTATTCACTCTCGTCTGATGCTGAATACTGAATATGGAATACTAAACAAGATTAACTCACAATGTTATATTTCACATCTATTTTGCATGTGTGTCTCTACTCCTCACATATAAGACCTCTGACTGACCAATTTATATATCCACTCTTTCTAGTCACGGGAACTTCAGTTGCACATTCCATTTCAACACTTGTGCTTGTTGGCAAGAGATCCATGTTCAAATGACATGGATCGTTATTGGCACATTCTTCTCCATAACAGTTTAAAATAGAGCTGTTTTGACATTTAAGCTGTGCACTTATGCTAAACTGAATTGTTTGAAATAGAACTGTTTATATGTATAAAAATTGATTGGGGATTAAATAACTGTTATGGGACCGTTACCTATCCATTCATGGACTCCTCTAAATTCTATATTAATCCAGAGCCAAGTACTCTCGTTGGTCGGCCGGTCGTCGAGAGATTGGATAGGGACTGGATATTCGACTGACAAGTAAGCCTAGCTTATACCTCCACTTTTTTCTGTATCTTGTTACTTCAATATATCCTTAAAAATATACAGTGTTCCAAGTTATCTTTTCGTGGTCCCAAACTGGGTCCACATCAATAACTTATAATGTTTGATATGCCATAAAACCAAACCAAACAATATTTTCATCAAAATGATTTGATTCAGCATTAAATGACCCTGTAAGGATTGATATGCCGTAAAATGAAAAAAACAACCAACTAATAAAATATTTTAAGCACTGTTGAACGCAATCGATACATTTATCTTGATCACTTTGTAATTTACCCTGCTTTAAGTATGACCACAAACGACGTCTTCCAATTTGAGTAACCAAACCATTAAAAGAATTTAAAACAATAAACTATTAAAAGGATATTAAATGACATTAAAAGTTTCGTATGATAATAAACCCCATATATCTAGCGTAAATAACTCACGAAAGATTATAACTATAAGTAAACCTTCACGAACACGAAAAACACATTTTAGTAACGGTTTTTAAAGGAGAATGAGCATTACATTTACCCTGTGATTTTCTCTTTAATTTGCCAAAAGTATGACCACAAACACCTTGTAATTTGAGTAAACAAGCCATTAAAAGAATTTAAAACAATAAACAATTTAAAGTCGTTAAAAGACATTAAAGGCTTCATATGATGATATACCCCATAGACCTAGCGTAAATAATTCACGAAAGATTACAACTATAAGTAAAACTTTTCGAACACAAAAACACATTTTAGTATTTTTTTAGAGGTGAATTATTTACCCTGTGGTTTTCTCTTTAAAATACCAAAAGTATGACAAAAATACCTCGGAAATTGCGTGGACTATACGCAGAAGAATATAACTCTTATTAAGACATTAAAGTATTCAAATGTGATAAAATGAAAACAAAGCCCATGAGCCAAATAAAAATACTCACAAATAAATACCGCTAAATATTAAAGAAGACTAAAACTATATTTTTGCCATTTTTTTAAATGTATTGAATAGAAAATGATTTACTCTTAAAGATTCTTCAATAAGATGACAATACTTTTTAAATTAGCGTAAAAAACATCCGGAAGAAGATAAGCCACCATAATGTATTACAGATTTTAAAGAATATTTTTGTCGTAATATGTAAATAATGATAGATAGAATAATTCAGACGGTAGAATTACGTAATGGTTTACGATTATTTTTCAGAGTTTCGATATTTTTATTTACCCGCCCTCTCCACCACTGATAGAATGTGGCACAAGCAGACTTATGTAAGTGTGAATTCAAAATGTTTTTGACCAAAGCTAAAGAACCCAGTAAAAGTGATGGATTCAGACATTTCACAAAGTGAAAATTTAAAAAAACAACTCACATAATATTTCAACTCAAGTTAGTAAATCCTTTTTATCTTGACGTAGGTGATATAAAGTCGGGCGTAATGGTATTCGCTGAACTGAAATTTAATCTTGAAAAGTTATGTAATGGCGAATTTTACATAGGCCGAAATGCCGAAAAGCAAATTATTGTATTTTTGGAAAAAAAAAATCTATGTGACATTTCAATTCTAAAAACAGAATGAAAGTAATTCAAAGAAACAACAGAAATGTTGTCAGTTCATGAGACCCGAAGAAAGTAGAAAAGTCTAAGAAGTTGTCACTTGATGTTCCATGATAGAAATAGACCAAGTTCACTTCCATATTTGTAATTCTAATAAATAAAACTGGAATTTTGTGGTTCTTTCACCGTCTCTCACGAAACAGGGAAAGCCTTTGCATTTTTTAACGGTCTTTATCGGAGACCCATTTAAAGGCCTTCTAAACTCACACAGATCCTAAAAAGCTGTCCTGTAAAACAATTAACAGTTAAGTGTTAAAGACCCTAAATTCACATTCACATTTCAAATCAAAATCGAGCGAGTACCCGAGGCGTAATAGCTAAAGTTTTGGACTGCAGCCTAAAAATAGTTGTTTGTTTGGAATTTATGACATATCAACTTTTATAGGTTATTTAATGCCAAATCCACTTTTATAAAAATAATCAGTTCAATTTCAAACGATTCAGTTTTATATAAATACAAAGTTTAATTGTCAAAAACATTTCTATTTCAAGCCATTCAGTTTATTCCAACAGTTCTAATTTAAACAATTCAGTTTAGTATAAGAATAGATTTTGTTTACATACTGTTAAATGTCAAAGCAGTTATTTTTTAAACAATTCAGTTTAGCGTAAGTACAGTTTCAAAGTAAAAAGTAGTTTAATTTTAAACAATTCAGTTTAGCATAAGAACACAGTTTAATTCTATTTGACAAATAGATAAGGCCCTCTCAGGCGCTACCACTCTAGGTCAGAGCGGACCTTGGAGCGATGGCAATGAAGGGGTGCTCAGCAATCCCTATTAGCTCCAGCATCATTGGAACCTCACCATCAGATTGTTTAGTATCATATCCAGGATACTCGTTGCGGGGTCTTACCCCTCTATAAAAATGCAGTCGGTGTATTCTAAAGCCCCAGTCGACTTGGCAAAGCCACGAAGTAACCTAGTTCGAACTCTTGTCGCGATGTTATTTCACTTCCGGACAAATACACACGGGGATGATATAATACTATTCATTACTCCAGTTATGGGTTATTTAAAAGCTCTCCTATTCTTTAACAATGATTGTTTTGGCGTTAAACAACCAACGAAGTCTGATATGCCATTAAACAAAACAAACAAACAAACAAACAAATATTAAAGCCTCTGTCGGCCCCTTCCTATTTCTTAACGTACTTGGTCTGACAGTACTAAATTTGACAAGGCGTTTCTTCTTCATAATTACCGTTATGTCATTAATGGTAGTCTTCAACATGTCTTTTGTTTAATGGAGATACTAGTTGGTATTCCCTTGGAATTCATCTTCAGACGTCGTAAGTACTCAAATCCCTATCGGTAGGATTCCACATGATAGGAGTGAAGCAATTATAAATCTAGATGGGCTATTCCAGAGTTAGGCGGACTATATGAGAGGTAAAGGGCCAACCGCATAACACGGCATCAAACACCACAAACGTCTACAATTTTGTGATAGTCCTTTGTCAAAATACCGAGGTCATGGTTATGAGGTTTGGGAACATTTGAACGGGTTCTGTTGTCCTCAGGACGTCTGAAAACATTTTTTCCCTTTGTCCCGGATGACACGCTCCTGCCTGAAGCCTCCAGCTTGTTCTTGATCCTGAAAAAGGAAAAGCCTACCCACATTCAAGATGTAGGCTCTTTCCAATTCGCTCTGTTTGACAGCTAGAGCCAGGAGCATGGCATGACATTTCATTTCCTCTGTCAGATTGGAAGCTGTCATGTTCGTGGTGCTTATTCAAGTAAAAGAAAATAAGAAGGTTCAAATATGTGCAATGGTACGCAACATTACGTAAAGACATCTTCAATTTATGACTTGATAAACGTATGTTTGGTTTACTATAAATATGATGTACTTATATATATATATATATATATATATATATATATATATATATATGTGTGTGTGTGTGTGTGTGTGTGTGTGTGTGCGTGAGAAAGAGATAGAGATAGAGTGACAGGGAGAGAATGAAAATAAATCCGACGTTAGGTAAAGAGAAAATATGAAAAAAAAAAAAAAGATAATCAGACGATTAATTTATTTCTTTATAAACACTATGCCAATGTTAATTGTTTACTTTTTAAACATTCTGGGTGATATTAAGACGTGATGTTTGAATGAAACATAACATTTTAAGAAAAGAAAAAAATCGAAATGGAGGCATATTTATATATATATCTATTGTCATCCACAGACAGATCTGTTTCGTTCTATCAGAACTCATCAGTGTGGCTAGACAGTATCTCCCCGTAGCTGGGATCGAAACCCGGTTGACTGAAACACCAAGCCAAGCTTCTAACCATTTAGCTACAAGGAGAAATTTGCTACGAAGTACATTTTTAAACGGTTATGAATCACAATTAGTATTGTTTACATACATCCGTTCAAACGGCCGCCGAGATCTCAATTCAAATACGAAGAGACTTGCAAAGGCGCTAATGGCAACACGAATACTTCTTCGCTAGATATATATATATATATATATATATGTAAAAGAGGTAAAATGCCTCTAGGACGATTAAATGTTGTTTTGTCCTAGCTCTCTGCATGACACTACAGAACTCATCATTAACCGCACAACTATTTACAGCCTGCAAATTCTCGCAAAATCGAGCAATTTTGAATGTCCAGTTGTTGTGTGGTTTCGGATATCTCTGGGAATATGCTGTTTAACCCTAACCTCAAGGCGTTGGGAGGTGCATCCTATATATGTAGCATTGCAGTAACCTTGAAATTTATAAATCAAATTATTTTGTCGAAAGATAGCGTGAGCATCATTTTGTGTAGAGCGAAATGCAGCTCGAGATGTAAAAGTGGTTCGCACCATAACGGCATTCCAAAATTAAGATTTAAAACGGAAGTGGGCTTAATGAGGAGATAACACTTCACCCCTCTTCTATCCCCTCCCACTTTTCTATGTCTATTCTAGTTTTTTTATCTAAAAGATCTGAAGAAGTCCTTTTAAATTTTTAAATTTTTGGAAATTTCAAAAATGCGTAACAGGATGGAAATAAATTTATTATCTTATGTGACCGTTTTGTTGTTTTTCTTTATATATATATATATATATATATATATATATATATATATATATATATATATATATATATATATATATATATATATATATATATATATATATATATATATATATATATATATATATATATATATATATATATATATATATATATATATATATATATATATATATATATATATATATATATATATATATATATATATATATATATATATATATATATATATATAATATATATATATATATATATATATATATATATATATATATATATATATATATATATATATATATATATATATATATATATATATATATATATATATATATATATATATATATATATATATATATATATATATATATATATATATATATATATATATATATATATATATATATATATATATATATATATATATATATATATATATATATATATATATATATATATATATATATATATATATATATATATATATATATATATATATATATATATATATATATATATATATATATATATATATATATACCGGATATTGGCCTAGGGGTTAGAGTGTTCACCAATGGCCCGGGAGAACTGGGTTCAATCCCAGGTCGAGTCATACCAAAGACTCAAAAAATGGTACTTGATGCCTCCTTGCTTAACACTCAGCATTATAAGGTACGGATCAAGGGTAAAGTAGAGCAATCCTGGGAAGGAGTAGCGCCCTCCCCTAGCTATTGAAAAGGGAGCCTTAGGGTTACCCTCGACTATGGTCGCCAACTTTACTTTACTTATATATATATATATATATATATATATTGGTACAAGCAAATTTGTATAAGGAAATACTTAGAGGAATCATAAGAAATTACAAGATGGAAATGAGAAGAAAAAAAATATTAAGTAGGAAATATCTTATCGTAGATGGCACTAGAGCTGTTTCGTCTGGTGATTTGTCATGTGATACTATCAGAGGACGTTTAAAAGTCGAGATGCAAATAAAATATGTGTAAAAAAGGGAAATAAATAAAGAATATGTGTAAAATAAGAGAAATGTTGGCTTAACAAAGGGATAGGAAAAAAATATGAAATAAAATTACGAATAAATCGATCTTAAGTCATGCCAGAAACATTACCAAGTAAATATAAGGAGTCCTCTGGATTCTTTCACACAGAGAAGGGCAATTAAATAAAATGTAAACAGCCTCATGGACATTCAGGTGTTGTTTAGTCCTCGCTTTGTGTAAACCAACCAAGTACTCGTCGTTGTAATTTGCTGCACAGGCATTTATAGCATTCAAATGCTCGCAGATAGCGGAATCTAACATTTGCAAATGTCCGGATGTTGTACAATCACGAATTCCACGTGGAACATGCTGTCTCATCCTTACCTCATTTAGCGATTCTTAATATCCAGTTTATGTTAGAGTTCCTTGGGTTGATTTTGCCAGCCAGTTAATTGATGATAAGGGTACTTCTTCTGTTGCACGTTGTTATAATTGTAATATAATGGCCGAGGGATTTCGTTTTATATATTTTGCCTTTGGGTTCAGTTAGGCTGAGAACCTTTCGGCTCAGCACATGGGTTAGTTAGGTGCAAACTTGAGACACAGGTGTTAACGCGCGCGGGAGGAGGATGTGTCTTTCACAGATGTCAAGATAAAAATACCAGATAGAAAGGTTGAGCAGTGGATGTGAATGACGTCATGCACCGGAAGCGCCCGCTGAGGATTTGGGGGATTTTGAAAAAGTCAATGAGATGAGAACTAGTCACCGAACGAGAAGGGTCGACTTTCGGGGCTCGCAGAGGCCAGACGAATTTGGGCGCTACGGGCGCCGCACGTGATGGAGGATGGAGGGGGGGGAAGAAGGAAAAGTCATCATAGAAAGATTGTGCATCTCTCTTCCTTATGTCGAAAGCTTTAACTCAAAGGTACTATTTACCAACCCCTTCGCTCGGGCAGGATATGACACAAAGTCAATTTTTAAGCGGAGTTCAACAGGTTTTGAATTCGGAGTTTTCCTTCTCCTAGACTAGTTGCCTCACCAAGGCTGAAGAACCTAGTCCGTCCTACTATTTACCCATAGCTGGAGGGAGAATAAGGGGGTTCATACCTTTCCCAAGGGTATTTGCCCGAAAGTGAACGTAATAGCGCGACTGGAGTACGAACTCGCGTACTACGATTCCGCAGTTCATCGCTTTAACTCAAAGGTAATAAAACGTTTCGCACCTGAACTAAGAAGTCGTTACGTGTTTTTCGTGTTTCGAGATTCCTATGTACTATGTATATATGTTATGAAATTGTTATGTTCTTTCACATATCCGTATCTGGCTATGGTACATAACGCCGTTATGGCTAGAACTATCTTTACTACTAGACCCACATTTCCCTCTCTCTCTAAATATGTACTACCTATCTCTCAGGAAAGTAATTCAATTTATAAAAATCAACGTTGTTGTGATGCAACATAAATGGGGCGTACTTCCTAATGCCTTGAGGTAATGGAGAGACAGCACGTTCCACGACGAACCAGTCCTTTGGTGACAGTACCGAGCGGGCCAATTATAATTCGTATCAATGTCACCTTCATGTTCCATAGTATTTGTTAGTTTTCTTGCAAGGTCTATATACTGGTCTCTTTTCATTTTCCTTTAATTTTACCTTGCAGTCAGCCCAAGCGGCAAAGTACACGATTCAGTAGGTTCTTCTTTTTCTTCTTCTTCTGAGAGTTTTTCACATCAGTGTTAGCTGATGGTTTTTCACAGAGGTTTGAGTGACAGAAAGTGTCCTCAAGTCTCCAGGACTCGTCTCAGGATTCTGGCCGTTCTCAGCAATACTGTCGTTTGGATAGTCTCTACCCGCTCTTCAACTTCCAAGTTCTCGAGGCCTTTTAATAACTCTTTAGTTATTGTGCCTAACGCACCAATCACAATTGGCACAATCGTTACTTTCATGTTCCACAGTTTTTCAATTCTCTAGCAAGGTCGAGGTACTTATCCTTCTTTTCACTTTCCTTCAGATTCATTCTGTGGTACACCGGGACAGCAATGTCTACACTTTTGCAGATTCTCTTTTTTTTTTGTTGATTATTATGAGATCTGGTCTTCTGGCCGGGATTAGGTGATCCGTTTGTATTATTATTATTATTATTATTATTATTATTATTATTATTATTATTATTATTATTATATACTCATTTGAGAGTTTCTCACACTATCGTTTCTCTCTGAAGTTTTTGACACCTAGGCCCTTCAACTCTTCAGAACTATTCTAAGTTTCTCTCTGGCCTTAATGATGCTGTAGTTGGATGGTCCCTTCTATTCTCTTATTTCCAAGTCTTCCAGTTCCTTCAACAATCCTTTGGGGATTACCCCAAAGAGAACCAACCACAATTGGTATCACCATCACCTTCATGTTGTATATTTTCTTTAGTTTTCTAGCAAGGTCGAGGTATTTATTGCTAATTTTGCTTTCTTTTATTATTCAATCTGTGATCTGCCGTGACGGCAATGTTCACTAATCGGCAGGTTCTTTCTTTTTTGCTGACTATAACTAGGTCTGGTCGTTTGGCCGAGATTAGGTTATTAGTTTTGTATCTCAAAACCCAGACAATTTAGTGCGTCTCATTCGTTTGGTTGGGCATATAGCATTTGTTCGTTGATTAAATTTAAATTTCTTGCGCACCCCCCAGTGGATTACCATCCTCATCTTGTCTTATATTCTTTTTGCGTTAATTTACTGCATTCGCTTATCATGTATAATTTGTCAATATCATCTCGGGGATGTAAGGCCTTATCCATCGTCATTAGGTTTCTTGTTCTTTGCTTTGTTCGTTGAAGTTTTTCCTCGCCCAGATGAGGCAGTTCTTCCCTCTTCCACTTTGAGAATGGTCCCGAATATCTAACGAAATGGACAGCCCAGGTATTTAACTATTTGAGAAGATTTATATTATGTAGTTTGGTTTCGAGTAGTTTTCTCATTTTCCTTCGTTATCATTTTTTTCATTTTTTTCTTTCACCCCTGCATATTTGATGATGTCTGCTGAAAATATTCCCAAGTATACTATTCTATTTCAGTCTTATTTTTGGTTTATTCAAATCCTTTACCGGGTATTTGTCCAAGACAGTGAGGAAAATAAGTATACTAAGTTTTATTATTTTTCAGGTGACATTTTTCACTCACATTAATCGTAGATGATGAGCAGTTCTGTAAAGTGCAAGTATTTGTTCTGCATATAGGCAGTCAGATGTCTTGGTAATATGTATAAATGTCCTTTTCTTGATAATTCCCAGAACTCATATTAATACTGGGACAGTCTTTGTTTTTAACAAGCTGCCAGTACGTATCTGCCCGACCTTCTCTCGCCACCCGTCTCTATCGTTCATCACTCTCAGCACGTCTTCAAGGCTATATCCAGTATCGGCACAGTGTTGTTATATATAGGTTCTTGCTGGTCGTCCTGTCTTTGCTCGTCCATGTGAAGGGGTCCACAGGAGTATATAACCTATGAGTTTGTCCTTACTTCCCCATCAATGTCCTGCATGTTTGGTTTGTAAAACATGTATAGTTTTCGTGATTGGTGAGAGGTGGCCGTACAACTGCTGTTTGTGGGGTGTTGCCTCCAGGACTTGTTCAATATCGCTCGCAGCATTCTTGTGTAATTGCCATCAAATTTTTTCATGTTTATTCAATTTATATTTCCAGGTCTTTGTGTTACTCATTTTATTCCTTGACTGCTTCGTTATTTTATTTTATAATTGGCATATCCATTTAATGTCCTTAACTAATTTATCTGGTCCATTTTTATTTGTTTTTCTATTAGTTTGGATAGCAAAGTCCAGAGAATAGCAACTTTTTTGACTTCTTTTATTTTTTCTCGTTGATGTTTATAACATTTTTTCACAGTCCAATTTCCCATAGTATTTGTATACTTTCCAATGAATATAATGTTGTATTTCATTATGTCTTTCTTCATATTCTATTTCATTATTCCTTTCTTTATATTCTACTGGTGTTGTTATGATTCGACAAACAGGCAGTTAGTGTTTCAGTTTTTTGTTCGTACAATCTTCATACTGGGTTTGATCTATTGTTTGTTTTTCACAATATCTCTTGCTAACATTTTTTCTCTGGAGTGTGGGTAACAGCAATTCTCTTAAGGTCCCCAGGAGTCTTATAATTATCCTAGCCAAGTTTTCTACTTGCTGTGATCCGTATGTTTCCATTGTTACTCTAATCTCAAGTTCCTCGGGTTCCTCATCCACGTTTTTGGGAACATTTCCAAGACCCTAAACTATGATTTATATCACAGACACTTTCATGTCCCACCGCTTTCAAGTTCTCTGCCAATGTCAAAATAATAACATTTTCCATCTTCATTTAGTTTTGATTTTAAACTATCAATAAAGATATGTGTAAATAGTTAACGAAATAATATATGAAAGTGATGATGTCTCGACTGCTTTCTTCATTTGTTATTGATAATCTTTGATACTTTTTAGACAAGGAGTCTTGATTTTTGCCCTTGTTTTTAAACCAAAATAACATCTCAAGAGTAATTATTAAGGAAATGAAGAACACTTATCAGAAATTAGACCGTTTTTTTATTTACCACACCGAAAGAACTTTTGGAGATACCTTAACCAAAGCTAACTTTACGGGAATATAATGAATGCCAAACTATATATATATATATATATATATATATATATATATATATATATATATATATATATTTGATAAATTGATGCTTCTTTCAGTGTTTATTCCTAGATTGGTAAATAGAACACCATTCTTGATATATATTGAAACCAATTTGTCTGTACGACGAAGAGCTTGGTTTAATACTTTGTCTTTAATAGAAAAAAAAACAACAATACCTTGCAATTTATAAAATCCTACAACTGATTTATACACATAAACTCATTCGAAAATGTGTTTGTGCCGTAACTTTTTTAAAAATTTAAGTTCGTTTGCCAAAGAAATGTACAGCGAGGCGTCTTATTAATAAGCTTATCTTAATCCGATACTAGGCTGAAAATATTGCGCACTTTTTGCCATGGTATCTTTTTACTTCATCGAAGTGACAGGCCACGTAATTTCCATGCATTTTATATCCCAGAATATAGAGAGAGTCACATTGGGTGGCCTTTCTCGTCTCCAAGAAAAATGTGACAAACTGTACTGTGTTATTAGGAACCTGTAAGAAAAACTGCTCATTACTGGAACTATTGAATAGAGTTTTCCTTCTTGTAGATGGTTTATTCAACCAAATCAAAAGAACTCAATCTGCACTGATATTTACCCATTTGAATTGATGGATGTTTGATTTAATTTGATGTCAATCAACCCATTTTTGTTAATCATTGACGGTAGAGAATCCAATTAATATTTACGCTTTGTGCAGCTTTTTTCTTGATAGTTTCAATTCTTTATACACAGTCCAATCAAATGCAAATAATTCTAAAAGATCTATTTGACCCATAGAATTATTCCTAATCGGTACAACAAATCCAGAACTGAGTAAACCAGGTAGTAATGTCAATGAAGGGGACTCTATAGCCTAAGATCTCAAGAACAGGGACCTCACAATTAGATAGGGTTAAATGCCATACCAAGGATAATCCTTTTTGGCAGAGGGTATTTACTCTTCTTCAGTGGATAACGTTTGCACATTCTAAGCCTCATAGACAGGGCTTAAGTGTTAATACTATGGTTGAAGTTTTTTATTTATTTATTAGATATTTGTAACTTAAATGTCTCACTTCCAAATAAAATTTAAATGTACAATGACCGGTGATTCTCTTTGATGGTGTTACTCAGTACAAAGAATGTCATGTGACAATATTCAGCCACACCTTTTCCAGAGGAATTATTTCAATCATTATATGATTTAAATTATTAGTTTTGTGTCATTACCGGGATACTTCTTTTTGGGATGATTTCTTCTCCGCTATAGGGAATACAGTCAGTGCCGGCAAGGCGTATATATCTCTGGAGATGGGTCCCTAACTGTTTCGAAGAACCAGCACAGCTTGAAACGTCAATAGCTAGGCCCAGCATTTAAACAATCCTCACCAAGTCCATTTTTGTAATGTTAATCATTACCTCACATAGATAGAAAGCATAAAAGGCACTATAACTTACATGAGAGAATATCTTCCTTACAAGCGCTTGACACTAAACAGTCAAACTCTTTAGCAAACTCGATAGATTGATATCAATGTATTTGACTGAAAAAAAGCCATTTATGCAAATGAGCTAAAGGCAGACGCTTAGAAATCCGGTCAAATTATCCACAGATGGGCAGAACAAACCAATAAAATTTACAGGACGCAAATAGCAAAGGTTATCCTAAATTGAAAACACTATGCAGAATGCCATATTCTCAGTCATCACTTGTGTCCTTTTCAGCACATGATGTGAGTGGATGGTGACTCTTAAACGACCAATGGGCAAATAAACTATAAAATAATTTTGATAAAACCAAAATGGACGAAGGCGTCAGAAAACGAAGTCATCTTCTTTTGACGCAGTGTTTAAAGGACGTCAAAGGGCACGCGACTGCATGCTTGCACATTCACAAGAGGCGTTGATAGTTGCTTCGTCATAATGTCTCACTACTGTAATAGCCCTTGCTGATGACCAGACACGAATTCATGGAGGCGAAAGTAAATGGCTCATAAAACCACAAAGAAAAGAAAAAAAAAGGACACCAGTTGCTTTTAATGAGGAAAAGGCATCACTATTCACTGTTTCACACGATCCAACTTGATCTCGTCTATCTTAAAGATTCGAGATCATTTTCTTCTGTTTTCTTATTTCTATATTATCTTTGATACCTTTTTCGTTCTTTTTTTTCATTTATTCCTTTTCTTTCTTTCTTTCTTTCTTTCTTTCTTTCTGTGTAATCTTTTTCTTTCTTTCATTCTTTCTTTCTTTCTTTCTATTCACTCCCTTGTTTTTCAAATTATAACATTGCTTATTTTTTATCCTTTGTTTTTCCTTCTTCCTTCCGTTTTTTTCCATTTTATTCTTTCTCCACATTTATTTTTTCTATTTCAAACATCTTTCTTTCGTTCTTTCTTTCTTTGATTGTCTTTTTTGTCTCCTAATCATTTGTTCCGGATTTTAATAGCTGTTAGTTCTTTCTTTCTTTCGTTCTTTCTTTCTTTCTTTGATTGTCTTTTTTGTCTCCTAATCATTTTTTCCGGATTTTAATAGCTGTTAGTTCTTCCTTTCTTTCGTTCTTTCTTTCTTTTTTTGATTGTCTTTTTTGTCTCCTAATCATTTGTTTCCGGATTTTAATAGCTGTTAGTTCTTTCTTTCTTTCTTTCTTTCTTTCTTTCTTTGATTGTCTTTTTTGTCTCCTAATCATTTGTTTCCGGATTTTAATAGCTGTTAGTTCTTTCTTTCTTTCGTTCTTTCTTTCTTTCTTTGATTATCTTTTTTGTCTCCTAATCATTTGTTTCCGGATTTTAATAGCTGTTAGTTCTTTCTTTCTTTCTATGACCAGCTCTTTCTTTCTTTCTTTCTTTCTTTCTTTCTTTCTTTCTTTCTTTCTAAGGTTCAATAAATAAATGAGATTAATCTAGCAATTTTTCAAAGGTAAAATATATCGGCTCTATTTTTAGTATAATCTCCATGGTTTAAACCATGGAAAAACAAGTTTTTGGTATTTGTTCAGCAAAGAAATCTTTTAACCTAAAGTTTTGGCATCTTCACTTCATCGTGGCTTGAAAACTCTGTTCCCCACAGAAACCATTTGAGGAAGCCGAAAAAGTGGAACTCGGAAGTTTGGGGGACAAATCTGGCCTCTTAAGAGGAGTGACAACTGTTGCAAGTAAAACTGATTGCTTACAATGTAATTGCTACAGTTTGTGGTATTTCAACGTCATTGTGAAACCCAACAGCAACTGACCTGAGAAAAGAAAGGTTATCATGAATAATTTTCTGTGCTGTTACCCGCAACATTCGCACTTGTTTAGAAATGTCCTTTTTTCGTAATTATTATGTCAGTCAAAATGTGTGCATTAAGCAAATCCACTATTTCGAGTATTCTCATCTTTACACACTTGGCTGACGGGTCGATATCTTGAATCTTTATTTAGCAATTCATTCCATGTGTAAACAATTTTTTTACGATTTTTCGTACACGTCACGCATCCTTGTAAATCTCACATGGTGTAACCTTTACAACGACCAAAAATTGTTTGGAGGATATCCTCCTGGTGTAACGTTTAAAGCGCTGGACTGCAGACTTGTAGTGGGCGAAATCGAACTCCATTCGCCCTATTACGTTCACTTTCGGACTAATTCCCCTTGGGAAAGGTATGAAGTCCTTATCCTTCCAGCTATTCATTAAATGGCATTTCTCCAGTTCTTCTAGAAGGATGGCTTTGGTATTAAATAACTCACGAATGTTGATATGTCATTAAACAATGAAACCAACCAACAAAAATTTGTTTCCCGACTTATGTTCAAGCCTGGAACCATCTGCTTGATTTGCCACCATTTTGATTAGCTTCAAAACGTATTTTTGTAATTTTAAACTTTTTAGCCATTAATCCGTTTCAAACAATGTCGAGTTTAAATTTATGGAAACATTTCTGAAAAAAAGAATGCAATTTTCTTTAAAAAATCACCTTTATTGAATCATCCTCGTAGATTACTATGTAAAGGACATCTGAAAAGAGAAACCTAATATCTTCTAACAGTTGCACAAAACAATTCCATAAGAAAAAACTACGTTATTGCAAAAATAAGCAGGGCACCATAAAATAGCAAGTGTACGTTATATGATTATAGAGACGAAACGATCAATCATATAGTAACCTAATACACCAAATTAGTGCAAAAAGAATTTAACTCTCGATACAACTAGGTAGGGAACTTGACTCACCGGGAATTGTGCAAGAAATTCAAATTTGATCATACGAAAAAATATATGCACTATTCGGAGTCTGTCCTGGAAAATGATAGGCGAAAACTTCTCTAGGATTTCCTGATACAAACGGATCATTTGATATCGACAAGACGTCTATACGTGGTGACTTCAATAATTTTCCAGACTTTTTTGTACAGGCATTTAAAATTGTCGTAGACTCTCGAAAATTTAGTACGTTATTGATATATATCTTATGAGATGACTGACCAAATTTTATGATTTCAGGTTCAAAGATACAGCTACAGTAGGAATTAGAATACACCCTACTAAAGCCTGATTGTCACAGCCGGTGAATTTCTAAAAAGCAATCTGGACTTTAGAATAACGATGTGCAATAAAATTCTATTTTAAACTTGCAAAAAATATCGCAGAAACGTATGGAATTCTTCAGACTGCTTTTGGAGCATCTTGCATGAATCGAGTATCAGTTTTTGAGTGGCATAAGAGATTCAAGGAAGGCAGTGAGTCTATGAGGCGTGATGAGAGGTATGGGAGGATTTGGGAAGTCAATACACCAGAGATGATTGGCCAAAGGGTTAGGATTAGGGTTATTCTTTTGAGGTTTTAAGGGAGTTCAGGAAGAGAATCCGTCGGAAGAGGACAGCGCTCTTCAAATCGGTTCAGTGGCATTTCCATTAGGACAATGCACCAGTCCACAACTCCATCCTTGTCACAGACTATTTGACCAAGATGGCATAAAGACAGTTCCTTGCCAACCCTAAAGTCCAGACCTTGTTTCCTGTGACTTTTGGTTATTCCCTAAGCTCACTACCTGTCGTTTTGAGACTATTGAGGAGATGAAAGAGGCTGTGACGAAGGTCATTTACACGCTCACACGGGAGGACTTCCATAGAGCCTTCCAGAAGTTGTTGGAACAGTACAACAAGCGCATTCATTCGGAGGGGACAAGAGTTTCATGAGTGTACTATCAATAAAAGTGCCCTTATGAAAACGGTCTAGAAACTTATTTAAAGATCCTCGTATGTAAGTATATGCTGATTGACCAAACTTGGTGCGTCCATGTGAAGGAGTCCTTAGTGAACTTTATTTATGAGCTTATCCTTACTTCACCGGCAGATCTTACTTGTATGATAAGAGAGATGGAAGGCAAGTAACAAGGAAATGATTTTTTTTCTTCTTATATATATAATTCGAAAGAAGTAACAAAACAAAAGAGAATATGGCAAATATTTGACTTCGCCGTCCTGGCAGAGCACAGCATAAAATCTAAAGACTGAGAAAAGAAGGATAAATATCTGGATATTCCTCGAAGGCTGAAGGAGACTATGATGCATATTGTAGTTGGTGCGTTTTGAATAATCCCTAAATGATTGGCAAACGGTCTGAAAGACTTAGAAGTCAGAGGACAAGTAGAGACCATTCAGACGGCAGTGTTACAAAGATCGACCAGAATAGTGAGAATAGACCTGGGGGCTGGAGGAGACTTGCTACCACTCAAACTTCAGGGAAAACCATTAGCTAACGGTTGTGGGAAAAACTCTCAAAAGAGTAAATTGTTAATAATATGCACAAGATAGCCGAACACGTCATAAAGTTAATCGAGTAACCATGAAAAACTTGAAAGTGAAATTAACAACAGGAGGAAAAAGGCTAGATGTGGTGAAAATCCTTTGAGGTATCTTCCAAGGAAATGCGCAATCAGCATTACTAATTGTAACAGCAACAATTCCCCTTAGTCACATGTTAGGAAATGAAGAGGTGGATATAAACTTACTGATTTGTAAGAAAAGATTAACATCCTAATGTACATTAATGACATCAAACTTTGCCAAAAATGAAAAATAATTGGAAACCTTAGAACAAGCAGTTAGTACAATAAACTAGAAATAAAGCAATTGAAATTAGTATAGAAAAATTAGCCCAGAAGAAGCAGAAAACGACAAATGACGGAAGGAATAAATTTAAAAAATCCAGAAAAAAATCAAAATACTCATACAAAAAGAACAAATGGACCAGGCAACAAGAAAACTAATGACGATGCCTAAGGCCTAAAATCAGAGAGATGAAATAGATTGATTTTATGTGTCAATAAACGTTGTAAGTAAAGGACGTGTCAGGTCTGAAGAAAGAGATCATCAAGTCTATATCATTATAAAAACGGCTATAATACTGAGAAGAGTTCTGGTGATTAGAAGAGACTTACTGCCACCCAAACCACAGGGGAAACCCATTAACCAAACTGGTGTGAAAAACTCTCCAAGGAATAATAATAATAATAATAATAATAATAATAATGCGCTATGCCCCCTACTATTCGTAATTGTCATGATGCCACTAAACCACATACTCAGAAAATGCACGACTGAATACAAACTTAGTAGATCGCAAGAAAAGATCAACTACCTAATGTACATGGATGACATCAAACTATTTGCAAAAAATGAAAAAAGAACTGGAAACCTTAATACACACAATTAGAATATACAGTCAAGATATAGGGATGGAATTTGGCATTGAAAAATGCGCTCTGTTCGTCATGAAAAGTGGTAAATGACATCTAACAAACGGAATAGAACTACCAAATCAAGACAAGATCAGAACACTCGCAGAAACCGAGACCTACAAATACTTAGGAATCTTGGAGGCTGACAAGATCAAACAAGTCGAAATGAAAAACAAAATTCAAAAATAATATCTCAGGAGAACTAGAAAACTACTCGAGACAAAACTCAATAGCAGGGACCTTATCCAAGGAATAAATACTTGGGCTGTACACCTCGTTAGATACTTAGGACCCTCTCTCAAGTGGACAAGAGATGAACTTTGACAAATGGACCAAAGAACTAGAAAACTAATGACCATGCACAAGACATTACATCCCAGAGACAACGGGGACAGACTATATGTACCAAGAAAAGAGGAGGGAAGACGACTTGCCAGCATCGAAGACAATGTTGACACATCCATACAACGACTCGAAGACTACATAGAAAAACACGAACGAGGACTGATTACGGCCATCAGAAACAATACTGACAAAACGATAGACAACAGAATGACAAAAACTAAAAAACAAAAAGGGGAAGAAAAACAACTCTATGGGCGTTTTAAACGACTAAAAAACAACATCTCACACGACAAAACCTGGACCTGGCTAAGAAAAAGGAAATTTTAAGAGAGAAAAAGAATCCCTCCTAATGGCAGCACAAAACAGCGCCATAAGAACCAATCATATCAAAGTTAGAATAGATAAGACGCAACAAAATAGAAAATGCAGACCCATCAGTGACAGAGATGAAACCATCAATCACATAATTAGCGAATGCAGCAAATAGGCACAAAAGGAGCACACGGCTAGTCACGACTGGGTAGGCAAGGTGATCCAGTGGGAGATGTGCAAGAAATTTACATTTGACCATGAAAACAAATGGCATATGCACAACCCAGCACATGTCCTAGAAAATGACACAAACAAACTCCTATGGGACTATGATATACAAACGGATCACCTACTCTCGGCCAGTAGACCAGGCCTTATAATAATTAACAAAAATAGAAAATCTGCAAAATTGTTGACTTTGCTGTTCCGGCAGACCACTGAATAAAACTGAAAGAATGTGAAAAGAGAGATAAGTACCTCGACCTTGCTAGAGAATTGAAAAAGCAATGGAATATGATGGTGACAATTATACCAATTGTGATTGGTGCTTTTGGCACGGCAACTAAAGGATTATTACAGGACCTGGATCATTTGGAAGTTGGCGGCCGAGTGGAGACCATCCATACAACAGCATTATTGAAAACGGCCAGAATACTGAGAAGAGTCCTGGAGACTTGAGGAGACTTGCTGTCACTCAATTTCCAATGAAAACCTATCAGCTAACACTGATGTGAAATACTCTAAATGAGTAAATACTACTAATAATAATAAAAATAAAAATAATTATAATAATAATAATAATAATAATAATAGTAATAATAATAATATTATTATTAATAATAACGTGAAAAGAAGTATAAGTACCTTGACCTTGCTAGAGAATTGAAAAACTATGGAACATGCAGGTGAAAATTATACCAATTGTAATCGGTGCGTTTTGAACAGTAACTAACGGATTACTAAAGGGACAAAAGGACTTGGATGTTGGCGGACTAGTGGAGACCATCCAAACTACTTCGTTATTGAGAACGGCCAGAATACTGAGAAGAATCCTGGAGACTCGAGGAGACTTGCTGTCACTTAAAATCCAGTGAAAGACCATCAACTAAGGCTGTTGTGAAAAACCTTAATGAGTAAATAAATAAATAATAATAATATCATCTTTCACTTTTGAATGAAATAATATATGCGACAGCATCTGTAATAAGCCCACTTGTTATGTTTCATGAACAGAATGACTTTAAACAGTCCAAATGGAAATTAAGGATACAAAAGAATTAACTGAAAAAAAAGAGTGAATATCCACACTTGATGTAATGAGTAAAGGTGTAAAAGGGAAAACTACGAAAACAAGGAAAATGAAAAGAAACTGTAAATTAATACCAATTGATAAAATCCAGATAATAAAAGAAAAGCTGAAGCAAAATATTCAACTAAACACCAAGCGTATTTGAAGATATGAAAAAAGAAGAAAATACTTTAGACACAATAAGATATTTCAAGAACAACCGATAAGATAAAAACAAGAAATAGGAAAAAAATATAAAGGAAATCTCCACGATCGATGAATTGAAAACTTTTTTTAGCATATATATGGCGTAATCAGAAATAAAAGTAAGATGAACTCAAAATACAAAAGACAGTTATAAAAATAAAGAACTGGTAATGTCCGAAGATAGTGCAATAGGAAACATTATAAATATTCTTAAACGCACACATAAATGGTCACATAAATGGTCACCTGGAATAGATTAAGTATCAAACTTTTGATTCCATTATCAATCGTCGACACATCAGCAACTAAGGAAACTTATTTCAGAAATCATTAAAGAACATGAAAAAATGTCTGATTGACTCACAGAAAAAGTCATATACCTACTAGCAAACGTAAAAGCAACAAAGAATGTAAAAATTACCGTCCGATAACAGGCATTCCAACAATATATAAAACGACAAAACAAATCCCCAAAGAAAAAATAGACTAATTTGTAAAATGTACTGACATATTCTGTTTTTAAAGAAAAGGGATGGATGCAAAAAAAAAAAAAAAAAAAAGAATTATAAGCCTTCAAAGATCAGCACCTCATGGACAAGATGATCATAGATAATTGACGATTCAAACCACAAAAATCTATGAATGGATCTGATTGGTTACAAAATAATCTTTTGATAGCATAGCAACGAATTGATTTTAAAGTTGTAAACTTTTTAAAGATATCCCCAGTTATTGTAAATTTCCTAAAATATAATATAAAAAGGTAATATTCTAACCCTAGATTAATTCATAAAAAAGTCCTCCTAAAAACTTATAATGTAAATATTAACGATTAATCTTCCCGCTCTTTCCCACTCTTCTTTTTTTTTTTTGTATTGCAGAAATACCTCACTCGATAACACTTAAAAGTACAGACTATTAATGTAAAACTACTAATAAAGAATAAACCACCTATTCTATATAGACGATTTAAAGTTATATATGCAAAAACTATTTAAAAGATCTACAAATCACTGAAAAAAAATACTGATCACATAGGGATGCTATTTTTTGCTATGCAATACCGAAGAAGAAAAACTGCGGGATTCAAACGGAACATGTACAGCACAGAAGTTGATCATTAGTCTGGTGTTCCAAAAACCTCAACCACAAATAAACAAGTTGATGCCATTCACCTCATCTTTTTAATGACAGTCGTTTTACTAACCAGCTGATAGCAAAGCCTATAAGAATTAGTTATGGTTCGATCCACACTGATTTAACCGAGATCTTGGATGGGTCCCAAGAATACGGACCCCAGAGCACAATCTAAAAAGGGTTGACATTTTCTATACATTTTTGACTCGCTTCAAGTCTAATCCAAACAATTCCCAACACAGATAAGAAACTCATGACGAAATCTTGAATCATTACTTCGAACCTGAACTAAGGATTCAATGCAAACAATTGAAACACTGGTTCTCCACACCCAAAGTTCAGGCAACCAACATCTGTTGGTAATGTGGTACCTGAGGGTATTATCCCCAAGACGTAATCATTATCGACCACCTAGAAAAATGAAAAAATATGTTCATGGACAGTACAATAAATGATGATGAAAAAAGAACTGAAGGGAAACATCAACTCGAAATGCGGAGGCCAGGTGTGATATTGGTCAAGAATAAACCACCTGCAAAGTTTACAGTGATTTTGGCTTTGAATTTCGACCCGATTCCCTCACCAGAATGAATTCCATCTAACTTCTTCATATTTTCGTAGCTCAAATCCAACTAGCGGGATGACTGCTTTGGAAATAATGACGAGGTTATGTGTGCTATGGAGATGGTTTTAGCCGACTGAGATGCCTAATTTCTTCAGTGATGGGACTGCAGTTTTGGAGCATCGTCAGACCAAAGGGATTGATATCAAGGGCAGCAATATTGAAAAATGGTAAAAAAACGTCTTGCTTCTCTGAATTCTTCTATGTTTTTGAACAACCCTCATGTACACACACACACACACACACGCGCGCGCACACACACATACATATATATATATATATATATAATAAGATGGTCCACGGAGAGATTTGTATTTTTTGAATTAAATAAGTTCAAAAAATACAAATCTCTCCGTGGACCATCTTATTTTAAATATATCCTTATTCTTTCTTTGGACCTACAACAACCGTCTTTATATATATATATATATATATATATATATATAAGCATTTCTAAAAAATATAAATAAAACTCACAGCAACAAACAACCAAACACTACCTTCGAAGATGACCAGCGAAATAGTCGAAAGCGCTTCTGCTAATATGGGATACTTTATTTTCTATCTTGACCCAGAAATACGAAAAATAACAAGAGGACTCCAACGTTTTAACTTGAGGATTTTGAAAAGAAAAAAAATCCATGCTCTTTAACCAAACATGTTTAGGTAACAACGTGCAGCCTAAGTATACAATATATGTATATATATATATATATATATATATATATAGTGAGAGATGAAGAGAAAATGAGAGAGAGAGAGAGAGAGAGAGAGAGAGAGAGAGAGCGTGTGTGTGTGTGTATGTGTGTGTATCGGAGAGAGAGAGAGAGAGAGAGAGAAAAGAAGAGAGAGAAAAAGAACTTGAGATATGTATAGACCTAAATTGACGTTACCGGTATTTGAAAGATATAAATTTTGGATGAAACAGGGTTAAATAGTTATGGAGATATTGCGATTGTGAGTTTGACATATTGATTGAGTGAGTTGATTGATTGATTGATTTATTGATTGGATATTTTACTCGATTCATCCTGCATAATAATAATCAAACACATTGTAATCGATCATCTAGAAAACTGGAAGGAAATCCTGAATTATCTCGACATTGTCATCAAGAATGTCCCTAATCACAAATGCTTCTGACAATAAAGCTTTCTTTTTTTCGGAAGGGTAATTTTCCTTGACAGTTTAACCTGATGACCGATGGTCAAATAATTCAAGACCATGTATTTTTATCGTTTTCTTTCATTGTCTTTAATTATTTCTTGGATATTCTTTGGTTTTGATTTATTTGTGAAAGAAAATTACATATTACAGATTTCGTTCATCATGAATATTTAAGTGTCATGTCACACGCATTGTTCTGCTAATTAACCGGTACTACAATTGCTTCGTCGTTTTCGTCTTTGTTTGATTGATTCAGCGCCGACAGACTCATATAAAAAAACGAAAAATAAATAAATTTAACAACGATACTACTTAGGTCTTTTCTCTGGCTTGTCCTGTTAAAGGGATACAAAAAAAAAAAAAGAAAGAAAAGAAAAATGTCAGTAAAATAATGATAATCAATGTGTCCCACTATTCTACAATTTTCTCGTTTAAGCTTTAATCCCAAATCATAAAGCCTTGGATACGAATGCCCTGGATACGACATTAAATCAACTAATAGCGAGGCTCCAGTAATGCTTGAGCTTTGGGGAATTCGAAGTACTCCTTCATTGCCATCGCTCCCAGTTGCATTCTAATCTGGAATTGTTACATCTGATAGGATCCTATCTATGATTCAAATAGAAATTAAACTTTTAACCTGAGCGCAAGCAAATGACTTATGCTAAATTGAATGGATTGAAATTGAACTGTTTTATCATTAAACTGTGCATAAACAAATGACTGATGTTTAATTGAATTGTTAGTGATACAATGAAAAAATTGAAAACATTTAACTTTGACTTACGTTGATCATGGTCCTTATGGCGTTTTTTTTTTTTGTTCGGCTCTTAATAGAGATTCAGTTTCTTTCTAGAATTTTCTTCTTCGGAGTCATCCCCGTGTTTTCTTATGCACAATTTTGTCATATTGTTGCTTGAAATATCCATAGAGGTGTTTTTCTTCCTATTTCTATTTCTTCGTTTTTGTTGTTTTTATGTCTGGTCCTCTGTTGTCAATGCTGTCCTCTCTTGTCCATTTTAAGAGGTTTCCCGAGCACCTTTCAAGATGAATTGTCTACGTGTTAATCCCATTGATGTGATTATTCCAGTAGAGCTTGGTTTCCAGAAGTCTTCTTGTTCTTCACTTTGCCTATTTATTCATAATAAACATGGTACATTTGGCCATGCCTAATCCCATTCCTCTTACCGGGCTGTATATTCTTGTTGTTTATTACATAGTATTAAGTTCTTTTTAGCAATACCAGCAAAAGAGGACATTCCAAAATAACGAGAGAAATTTCTACCGGCACGTATGTGGAGAATTTATGTAGATAAACCAACAAACAGATTCAAAGGAATCAAAACGATTGTGGAGTAAAATAGTGGAACAGAAAGAATATAACAGAAAGGCCAAAGGAATAAATAAGATGAAAAAAGAATTTATCAGAACATGAAGAGGGCTCTAAAGTAGACATTCACTAAGCATCGCTCGGAAAAACTGTGAAAAAAGTACCGAATTCGAAATCGCCAGGCCATGAATGCCAGAAATAGATTCGGGTTTTAAAAATTCACGTCAATTAATAACAGACTGTCTTCACAACTTAGAAAATGCCTCTGAGAAACAACTATAACTGAATGGATGGCTAAGGAGAAAACCATTCTGATCCATACCAAAAGAAACGTTCCGTGTAAATGTCTTCCTATGGTATGGAAAATCCTGACTGCACAGATCAAAGAAGAAATGCGTTTTTCTCGTATGTTGTGTAGTATTTCCAGAAGAACAGATTATACAGGGAAACAAGAGGCATAGTTGGACTACAATACATGGATCCGTACATACTCTAGGAGATCAAAACAAGAAGGCGAAATGAAGTCACGGAGCAGATTAACAGCAAAAAGGGCTATAATATATTACAAACCTGGATTGTAGATTTACTGTACAAGATATCCGACAAAATCATTAAATTCATCACAGAAGCCATGTACAACTAGTAAATGGAATCAGCATCAAGAAAAATACTTTAGCCGAAGAAAATTTATAGAGAGGCGTCTTATTGGGAAACTACCTTCTTCACAATTATTTCTAATAGCAATAATGCTATATAGTTTTATCCATAAGAAGTGCAATCTGAGCTAAAAATTTACAAAATCATGAGAAAATATTTATAACCTTATGTACATAGGTTGTATTCTTCTCATAGACCCAACCAAGAACATAATCAAAGATAATGAACGAACTTCAATGAACGAACGAAACACACTTCTTTATAAAAATATATATCTCTAATTTTATTCTCGAAAGGGGCACACAGTTTGTTGAAGTCTAAGAGATGGATGGAGAGACATATACTCAGAGAGGGGACTTCTTCTTGCCCCACATCTTTTTCCTGGAGCCAAGGCGTGCCAATGCTTGCACCCATTTGCAAGCCGTATCGTCAGATACGCCTCTGATCGGCTGCGTGTCCCTGGCTCGACTCTCGATTCTAACTTGACTGACTGTCTAAATCTCACCGCGTATTTCTCATATCACGTGGTCTCCTTCCGGTTACACACCTGTTCGACCGGCCTACCCCAACGTACTGCCATCCCCCTGTTAACTAATAATAACGTAACAGCTTTTCAAAGCACACGGGGTCACCAGGAACGAACTCAAAATCCTTGTCAATAGTGGTCATATAACACATATATATTAAGCTATTCCATTATTATTAACATTATCCTTATTAGCAGTGTTGATATTATTATTATTAGTAGTAGTAGTAGTAGTAGTATTGGTGTTATTATCGGTATTATTATAAGGATAGGAAAATAATAGAGAGTCAAATTTGAATTTTCTGCACGATTCCTAGTGAAACATTTTTCCCAGCAACTCATGTATTGTCTTGTATTCCTTTTGAGACAGCTTCCAACATTCGCCTTTTGTATAATTATCTTGTTCATGTATGTCACAACAAAACCTACACTTAGTTTTTTTCTACTTATTATAATTTTCTTTTTCTTTCGTAGTTGTAATTTTTCTTATTGCCTTCGAGGAAGAATTGGACATAAATAGTGAGAATAAATGTTTTTTTTAAACTTCCCCTGAATTTTCATAATATAAGAATATATGTAAATTTCAAACATTGAAAGAAATTTCGCCGATATATTTCTCTGTGAGGAATAATGCTACAAAAATTCATACAATTGAGCTAGAATTATTTGTAAATAATTATTTATTTCTTAATATCAAAATGTGTCATAGCATAATATACAATATAGTCTAATTTAAGAAAAAAATTCAAAAATGAAATGGCTTTCACCTCATCTCCAATACAGCAGACTTGCCATTATGTTAATGACACAAGTATTGAGATAATTTTTTTCCCTTATCCCTCGATTTTTTTCAAATTAGTATTTTGAAGATGTCTCTAAAAACGTGACATATCCTTGAAGAGACGTGACAAATTTGAACATTGTCAGAAAAAACATTAACACAGTTTTGGTGGCTTCACTTATTTGTTTATTTACTTGAATGTTTTAACTAATTCGACATACTTTCTTCAGTTGGAAACGAGTTGATCAGACATAAATACAAAGAGGAGTGTCCTTGGTGTAATGGTTAACGAGCTGCAATATCTCAGTAAACGAGATCGATTTACCATTGCTCTACGACTTTACCGTCGCACTAATAAACGTGGTAAAGATATGAACCCCCTCATCCCCAGCTATGGGATAAATTGTACCATTTCAACAAAGACAGTTTTGGTTGTATATAATCTAAGGAGCAGTGTGGTTTATAAATACAGAAACTAGATAGAAACAAAGTAATGAGTAATTTGAAGATTTTATTCTTGATTTGATTTTTATTAAATCATTCTTAAAAATCTTTTCTCGCAGTTTTAATAAAACGAAAACAAAAATAAAGAAAAAAAACCAAAAGATTATTCGGAAACCCTATCCGTGAGGCACATAATAATCCCATTGTATCCGCAAAAGAGAGAGTAAGACTCTCCTAAAAGAGGTATCCTTAGTAATACTATAAACTCTATCTGATGATCAGATTCCTGTTCTGCAGACCTGAGATCGTGGAGTAATCGTTCATTGCTAATACTCGAAGGTACTACCACTCAACATCAATTGCAGTTTAGTTTCATACCCTAGAAACCTCTTTATTTTGCGGGTTTGAAGCCTTACATCTCTCCGAAGGGTTACAGTTAGCGTTTTTTAATTTCTACCAAAAGAGCACAACCTTCAAATATTAAAAAAATATCACCGTGATATGTGTGATTATATGGGATAGTGACACGAACATCATGGTTATTAAAATTGATATCTAGAATATATATATATATATATATATATATATATATATATATATATTATGACGCTGCATAAATATATATATATAACATGACGCTGCATAAATAATCATCCCAGGCCGAGAGTCCACTTTATGCGCACGTGACGTCGTTGACAGTCTGGCACTTGACCCTCAGCAAAATCACTCCTAGTCAAGACTCCTCTTTCGGGCATATGGTAAACCGGCAAATAACGTAGGGGTTAATTTAAGGCTAGACTGATCTCCAACGCTGGTAAGGGGGTATCCAATTCACTTTTACATACCCCACCAAGTCCTTTATTTTTCTACCCTCTCAGATAGCGGAAAAACGGACTTCGTGGTTAGAAAATATTAACTGTTGTCATATTTCCAAAATTCCCCTGTAATATTTTACGGTGGCAATCAGACGATTAGCGAGAATTAATGAAAGCGATACGAGGCTAAAGCAGATAATCACAAATGAAGACGATAGAGGAAATAACAACCAAATGATTTCAAAACAAGGGTGAATTTAAGATATAACAAAGTTTTAATAGGCGACGACCAAACAACTAATGATAGGATTTAAGAAACAGTTCCTTTTTCTTTTCTCTTTTCCTTTTGAAATACCTGCAAAATTAAGCTAACAGGAAGTATCAAACATAAATGTCTCTCAACGGTCCTTTCTTATTTCCCCGTTTTTCTTTCTTTCTTTTTTTTTCTTTTACTTGAGAAAATCTCTAAGTCGCCGGACTGAAGCATATATCAAAGTTCATTAACTAATTTACTATTGATGAAACAGAATATTTTCAGTTTCTCTCTTTCATTTTGAGTGCTTATAACTTTCCAATATGCAAGGAAGGTATAAGGAAAACAGTATAAGTTGTACTTATCTTTGACGAGGTTTTAATGTTCTGGTCCCTTTTCTCTCTTTTTTTACGGGCGAGTGACATCCCCGGAATCGGTTGAATCAGCGTCTTTTTCTGCTGACTTCTGTCCAAAGATTATGTTGTACTCTTTTTACGGGAGACTTTCTCCGGAGTTGGCTGTAAATTGGTGTCTTTTTCTCGCCGACTTCTGTCCCAAACTAAAGGTTCTTTTCCATATTTTCTTAACGAAAAATGGCATTTTGGCGCTAATAGTTTATGGGCCAATCATTTGACGTTTTCCTTCTCCCACTATTCAATCCAGTCACGATATCAGAGTGACCTGGATTCTTTTCTTTGTTCTGTAGGACATAGAGTGTGGGGAGTTGACCTGCATTCATATCGTTTTAATGCTCAGTCTTAGTGCCTGTTGATTCAAACACAGAAGAGTAGACGGATTGACCTCCCCTTCCCTCTCTCTGTAGCATACTACGTCATAACACACACACACACACACACACACATACACACACACAGATATATATATATATATATATATATATATATAAACTAAGTAATGATTACAGTCTAAAATAAAATAGGCTTAAAGTGACATTTTTTAATAGCGATATTGATCCTATTTATGGGACTAAGAACGTTAGAATGTCTAACCGAATATCTATTACAGATAAGTTACGATGGATGTCTTTATTTAATCGCACATCTTTATTATGAATAAAGCATGAAATGTATATTTTTGGGCGAACGATTATATTTGCATGAATTTGACATCATGTGTTCTGGAATGCGTGGGAAAATATTAAAGTGTAATAAGCAGATATGGTGTCAGTTTAGCGTTTCCTCTTTCGAAAATTGTCGGTGTCAAAGGGATAAATATTGTATTACGTTTACATCGAACAAGCGGCTAATCTGATCTTTGATTCTTTACAATGTTATTATGTCATAAGCACGTGATATTTAGTGGAAACTTCAAGTAAAATCGCGATTTCTGGATCAGGGAAATGACTTGACAACATCTTTGACCAAATAACATATCTCACACAGACGTATATATATATATATATATATATATCTTTTTTTTTCTTTAAAGAAAAAAACAAGACCGGTTATTTTAGGATTATAAATTTATTTCCATCCTGTTTTCGTTTCTGGTGTGAACCAAAAACACGAAGAAAAATATAACAGGAAGAAAAATAACCGGTCTTTGTTTTTTTCTTTCAAGAAATATTGCTCTGTAAAATAAATTACATTGAGCTCTCTACCAGGAAAATTTAAATGTTCAGCTCTTGAATGATTTTCTTGTCCTGAAGGAATTACTCCCAACTCTGGTTTAACTGGACCGAATAATACTACTATATATATGTATAATTTTAATACCGAATTTTAAAAAAATACTTTAAATGATTAAGAAAAATAATATAAAGATAACGTCATTACCGGCTTTAAAATTCATTCTTAAAGTACTGTGGAACCTCGAATTACGAAAACCCTATCACCCCAAAAATTCGGATTACAAAACGGGCTTCGAAGAACTTTCCGTCCCATATAACGTGGTGTAATTGTTATCTTCGTAGGAAATGAACACGGCGACACGATTTCAAATCCTGGACGAGACTGACTGCATTTCACATAGCACTAATACCCTTTGGAAAGGTATGAATCCAATTATTCTCCCTCCAGCTATGGGTAAATAGTAGGACAGACTATGTTCTTAAGCCTTGGTGAAGCAACTAGTCTAGGAGAAGGAAAACTCTGAATTCAAACCTGTTAAACTCCGCTTAAAAATTGACCAGGTGTCATATCCTGCCCGAGCGAAGGGGTTGGTAAATAGGATAGGATAACGAAAAAATAATCAAGATACGAAAAATAAAACCGAAAGTGCCACCCAACAGGATTCATTTCGTAGTATTACATGAACGCTTTGATGTGCTCTTATCTTTTTTAACATCTATTGAAATGACTAATTTGTCTTTAACGAACATATTCCTTCGGGTGGGTATAACATTTTCATTTTATACTTTTTGCTTTTGGAGGCTGGAGCGAATTTAAAGAATAAATCTTGTTCATAATAAGAAAATTTAAAGATACTAAATCCCTTCGGCAATGAATTATTTTGGTATCTCGAGGTATTGCAGTAGTTGTTTTGAAAATTCAGTTTTGAATTTAACTTTAAAGATTTTGAACCACACGTGTAGCTATTTGCTGGAAATTAAGTGCCAACACGGAAAGTATATATATATATATATATATATATATATTCATGCCCAACAACAGAATTACAAAAATTTCTCACTGAAAACACAATAATATTAGAACATCGAAATAACAAACAAAAACTGCAGATTCTCGAAGCACTACATCTTAGGAACATTTAACCCAAACTTAACAGAATTAATTTCCAAACCAGTGCTAATGTACTGAAATGTCTTCAGCTACTGACACTATTTATAGAACAATTTTAAAAGTAAACTCTAAACACTGCAACGGCCCAGACGCTGTTCTTCTTACAAAATAGTAATGTACATACAAAAGTTACATTACTTTTGAAATAGATCCTCCCCTGATGATGGCCCAAAGTCGGACAGAAAGTACTTGGGAAATAAACAATTATGGAAAATACATCAATCAATTCCCGCCGAATATTTTAAGATTAATACGGCAATATGAAAGGATCAACAAGAAAATATGTAGACAGATAATATCGAATATGTTCAGCGAAATTTGTATATATATATATATATATATATATATAAACGAATACCTGTTAGCATTGTTATATTTATACTGTTAGTATTCATACATTTTCTGTGTAACGTTTCATTCCTGGTTATTCAAGTATCAGAGCGAAATGAAACAATTTTACAGTCAGTTTCGAGGGAAGAGTCGCTATGGCGTATTATGTAACGTGCTGGATTGTGACATTGTTGTAAGCGAGATCTAATACCATTATATTACCTTTTCTACTGAATAATTCCCCTTGGGAAAAGTAAGAAACCTTTTTTTCCCTGCTATGGTCTAACTAATTCCATTGCTGTTGTACATGGGTGACTTAGGCATTAGATAACTAAAGAAGTTTGATATGCCTTTAAAACAAAGAAAATTAAATCAACTTTTAATTTGAAAATACTATTTTTGATAATTTTGTTGGATTCGCCAATGATCCGGGAGACTTGGGTTCAAACCCATTTTGCGTTTTAAAATTGTACTTGATACATCCATGCATAACACTCAGCAATATAAGGTACGTATCAAGGCTAAAGTGGAGCAATCCAGGGGAAAGAATAACGCCCTCCTCTATACCTCGGTGTAGTAGCTATTGAAAAGGGAGCCTTCTGGTCGCCCTCGACTACGGTCGCCAATACACTTATATCCAATGAAATTTATATAAATGAGTATATATATATATATATATATTAAACTTTATATATTTAATACCATGGATTTTTGTCTGCGACGTTAGGTTTCATGAAGTTTTACAAAAAAAAAACAATCGTCAAGCAGATAACGAAAAAAAATGAAGAAATCGAAAAATACAGTCAAAAACTGTCAGAATTATGTACATGTTTATATGTGCTTGTGAGTGTGTATGCCTGCTTGTGTGTGTTATAGTTGCGTATTACTGTGTGTGGACGTATAAGTGGTGTTTCGTATATCTGTGTGTGAATATACATACGCAGCGCTATAAACTTGATAATGTTCGACCCTTAAATCTAACAGTTTAAGATAGCACGTGCATTTAGAGCGTCTATTTTGTTTAACGCCACTGACACACTTCCAGGACTTGAAAGAACCTCAGATGAGACATCGACAGAACTATTGAAGGTATTTTCCATCTTGTAGTGCAGACAAGATCCTTCCTCTTTTCAAACATTTTCAGAACATGTACACTGCAGAAAGTGTTGCGTATCCTTCTCCCAGATGTAAATTGATTTCACGCTAGAAAATAGATTAACATGCCTTGATAAAAAAATTCAGAAAAGACAGGGACAACTATGGACCTACACCAACGGAAATAATGCTAAAACACAGATAGACTACATTCTCATAAATTTGAAAAGGAATTATAGCGGATTGAACGGCGATGCATATTCCTCTTTCGATGCTATATCTTCCGATTTCCGAATTGCCACGGCAAAGATACGACTGCACATACGAAGGAATGCGGCCCAAACAACAACTGTTCACTATGACTGGTCCCTGCTTAACAACAAGGATATTAAAGATAAATACCCATTAATACTAAAAAACAATTTGTTGTATTTCAAATGATATAAGAAACACCTACCCTGAATAACGAATATGAGAACTTCGTCAATGCTCACTTCGAAACGGCAGAAGAATTCATACAAACTAAACAAAGAGCAACACCTAGAGTCCCAGAGGAGACATTAGCGGTTAGATAAAAGCGTTCAGACGTAAAAACCGCTTTCCTAAGCAATAGACGGAATCTAACGAATAACAATGCTCAGAAATTTAAAAGGGCACAAAATGAACTAACGTATAACTAAAAAAAAAAAAACCCTGCTAAATAAGATCTCTAAAATTAAAGACTCGGCTGAAGATAGACAATTTAAGATAGCATGGCAGACGGTAACGAAATCAGCAGAAGGAAGAATACAGCGAGAAGTAATCTGGAAGCTACAAGCTAAGAAGAACGAGTACACCTGTGGAAACAAAATTTCGAGAATTTACTTGAAAAACCTCTGAAAGTTAAGGACGAACCAATCACCAAAATTATTAGCAATCAACGAGACATCAAACACTTGACAGTTCACGTAAGAAGAACTTGACTCAGTACAAAGAAAAATTAAATATAGAAAAATAGCGGACTTGATGAAATAGAAGTATTGAATTATAGGGAATTCGACGATGTACAGCTGCGATACCGTAACACCGTATATAACCAGTACACGACAGACAGATGAAAAGAGGGATACAACCTCCCTTCCCTCAAGAAGGGTTACCTCGGAATAACCAAGAACTAGAGGTATAATCCTTACATCTAGAGCAGCTAAGATCTACTCTGCTCTACTACGCAATCAAATAGAAACTAAAATTGAGAAAATACTTAGGAAAATCAAAACGGCTTTAGGAGAAATCGATCAACGGCATCAAAAATTTTGACTATCCGTCGAACTCTAGAAGGTATTTGTCTAAAAAAACTTCGAGGCAACACAATTATTCGTCGACTTCTACAAGGCATTTAACTCTATACATAGAGGGAAGATGGAGCAAATACTTCCCGCCAACGACTTCCCCAAAGAAACCGTCGCAGCCATAATGATGCTATATAAAAACACGAAAGTAAAAGAGTGCTCACCGGATAAAGACACAGACCAGTTCGACATTGTAGCAGGTGAGATACGAAGGGATACATTGGCACCATACCTGTATATAATCTGCTTAGACTGCGTGCTCAGAACGTCTATAGTTTTAATGAAAGAAAACGATTTCAAGCTGTCAAAGGAAAGAAGCAGAAAATACCCTGCACAAACAATTAAGGACACGGAATACGGAAATGACAGAGCACTTCTAGCAAATTCACCTACCCAAGCTGAATCCACGCTACATAGTCTGGAACGGTCAGCTGCTGGCATAGGCCTCCATGTCAATGCAGACAAAACAGAATACATGTGCTTTAATCAAAGAGGCGACATCAAAATGCTAAATGGTGATTCTCTGAAACGAGTCAACAAGTTCACCAGCTTCGAAAGCAGCGTCTCATCAACCAAGAATGACATCACCACGCGATTAGCAAAGCCATGGACAGTTTTCGATAGTCTATCGTTCATTTGGAAGTTAGACCAGACCAATAAAATAAAATGCATTTTTTGCAAGCAGCATTCTTGTCAAAACAATTATATTGATGCACCACATGGAGGTTAACAAAACGTATGGAGAAAAAGCTTTACGGCAATTACACTAGAATGCTGCGAGCTGTATTGAACAAAGCAGCAGCTGTATGGCCACCTACCACTCATCACGAAAAGTATCCAAGGTAGACGAAGCAGACATGCAGGATGCTACTGAAGAAGTAAGGACGAACTCATAAGCAATGCACTTCTGTGGATTCCTTCACATGGACGAGAAAAGGTTAGACGACCATCTAGAACCTACGTAAAACAGCTTCGTGTCGATACAGGATATAGCCAGGAAGTCCTCCCGAAAGCGACGGTCGATAGATACAAGAAGAGATACAGGGTCAGATAAATGCGTGCTAGGAGCGTGACATGATGGTAATGACGGTATACTTATATATATATATATATATATATATATATGAATTAATGTTTTCCTCCATATTCTTTTTGTCCTTAGTGTACATTTTTGTGGGGGTTACTGTTTTAATTTTAGAATAGAGACTTATATATATATATATATATATATATATATATATATATATATATATATATATATATCGGTTTTCTTTTATGGTGTATTTTGGGCTGTGAGAGTTAGCCTGAGGTAGGGTGAAGAGAACTAAGACTTTCTTTTACCTTTCCATTCTTTTTTTTGGCTTTTACCTTTAACTTCTATCCATTTTATACTTCTTCGTGGAGCTATTTCTTGGATAGGTATTGAGCATTTAATTATTTCGCTGGAGTCTTCCAACGATATATATTAGCGTCATTTCTATTTATAAGCTGCGTAGATTGCGTTCTACGGACGTCAACAGATCTAATAAAAGAAAATGGTTTCACATTAAAAGTCAAGCAACTCACGATATCCGAGATAAACTATAACAAATTCAAACAACGCTGATTATCAAGCACTTCTAAGAAATACACCTGTGCAAGAGAGATCACTACTGCATAATCCAGATCAAGCAGCAAGAAACATTGACGTCTACGTGAATGCAAATAAAACGGATTACATATGTTTTACGCAAGAAGAATCAATCTCCAAGAGGAAGATCTATAAAATTAGTTGACAAGTTCAGATACTTTGGCAGTCATATCTCATCTACTGAAAGTTATATCAACAGACTTCTTAGTAAGTCATGAAATGCAATCTAATCACAGATAAAACAAAAGAAGATTTCTTCTAAGCAGTGGCCAGGTCGGTACGACCGTATGGATGCACTACATTGACTCTAATGGAATGCATTGAGAAAATTACCCGGATTGACACAAGAATGCTGCGTACTGTTTTGATGAAATTCTGAAAGCGGCACTCCACATAACAGCCCTTACCTCTCATCTCATTAACCATCTAAGTCAACGAACAAAATATACTTGATACTACCGGTGAAGATGGAACGAAATGAAAAGCGACTTTCCCTTATAGACTTTCACAAATGAGCACGCCAGTGTTGGTCAACTAGCAAAAGCTTACATACATCAGGTTTGGACGGCCAAAGAACGCAGTCTAGAGGGTGCACTAGAAGCGGTGGATTATAAGGATGAATGGCGAGAGACGGACAAGGAACACTGTAACTTTAGCACATCTTGGATGATGGGGATAGTGAGCACGAAATAATTGTAGTAAAATTTTGAGACTGAAGAGTTGTTTTTTTTTATTATTTTCACGTTTCAAACACTGTTTAGAATTTTCGATTTTAGATTTATAAAAAAATCATTAGAGACTGACCTATTTGTGTACCATTTATCAGCGCCGGTATTCGAAACGATTTAAAACCTGAAATGACTGGAGATGATATACAGAGTAAGTAAATCAAACCAGGTTCGAAATTTGAGGAAATCACAAAACACAAGAAGGTAATTCTTAGCTATTCAGAGTCCAGAGCCATCAACTATGACTATTAAATAAGAGAAAAAACGTCTGATTCCTCGAAAAATTTGCTAGAGTCCAGTAGTTTTGTCGTTTATACGCTGATCACGTCATGTGTTGAAAGAATATCAATGTAAAAATGTTCAAGCCGTAGCTTTACGGATGTAAAAACGTGATAGCAAACGTAATAGTTGGGGAGGGATCTGTATGAAAGTGCAAGATAATGAAGAACAAATAATCAATTGAAATCGAGGTTCAAACATCAGGTCCATTTCGAGAGTGATATGAAAAATAAGATTTATTAAGTGAAAAGCAGAATGATGCATAGAGGAATCGATGTGTTGAATTATTCAAAACAAATACAATGTCCACATGTGTAGTGGATGATTGACAGATAGAAAGAGAGAGAAAGATATATATATATATATATATATATATATATATATATGTGTGTGTGTGTGTGTGTGTGTGTGTGTCATCAAGTCGCTCTCATAACATAGAGTTCCTTGACTCTTCATTCGTCTCTCGCTCGTGGCACGTTCATCTGACTGTATCTATTTTTCGTACAGAGTTGATGTATGTAAGCTTATAAGGGTCTTTTAAGACAGGCGAGTCCATTTGTAAGATTAAATGAGAGAACGTCTCTTATAAGTCCATCCTTACTTCTCTCGCACTGTTCAATATGGTTCGTTTGACATATTTTGATGGTTTGTGTGATGGGAGGTAAATTACAGAAGATTTGCATTTTTCTAAATTTTTGCTTCCAGGATTTGTTGAAAACAGCCTCGGAGCCTTTCATTTGCATCAAGATGGTGTATCCACACGGTAGTACTGACTCAGCAACAGCTTTGAAGAAATCCCACCGTGTGTGTATTTCTTTGTGGTTAGCGTTCTAGAAAAAGGAATCTCTGAACCAAGTTTGAATTTGGAATGCCATTAATTTAGTATCTTATTCACTCCGAGTCATCAGGACAGAAAAGACTACCTAAACTTGGTAGTAAAAAAAAAAAAAAAAAAAAAATAGCTTAAAAGCAAAAATACTCAAAATGAAAACCAGAGGGTATTGACCTGTAATTTCAACCAACGAAAACCTAGCAGACCTCTTTGACGTAATAGCCATTGTCTAAAAAATGGAAACGGTAACCTGGGTTCAAATTCTGAACGAGGCTGCGTTTCTTTTGATTCTAATGCTATTGTTAAAAGTATGAATCCTGCTGTTCTCTCTCACCTACTGTTATATAGTCATCTACAGCATCACAACGGCACAATAATTAAACAGACGCAAGGACAAAGACGCAAGAAGAAAGGACGCAGGAATGAAGGACGCAGGAAGACTTCTTTACAAATATTTTACCTCTCACTTTATTGCAAGGTTTGAAAAGGGTTAATCAAAGTTTGCATGTGAGAGGGGGCTAGGGACTGAACATAAACTTCATATTTTGACCCCACTGTTATGACCGTCACGTTGTGTCTTTATTGTTCTCCTGATGTTGAGGTCTACTCCATCGGGGCTTTCCGAGGGCCCCCTCGGTCTGGTGTGGCCTTCCCTACCACATCTCGTCTCTAACCCTCTGGGAGTCTGCTGGCAACTGCTTGGCACCCCGAACTCAACTGAGTTAAATAATAACTCAACGCCCACACGATCGCCTTCTGAATCTTTGAATCGGATGTTTAATCGTCATCAAGCGGAAATAACTGTCATGCAGTTCAGAGGTTACTCTCTTCCGGTGCATCACTGTTAGTGGCACAATGGGACCTTCACCTTGTCCTATATCATAAGCCTTAATCCGCCCACGCGATCTCTTTCGATTACTGGCCATTGGACTGTGTCACTTCCTTCCGGTGTATCACCTTGGAATAGTATTTTTGGGCCGGGTCGAAGGTCAAAATATAACACTACAAGCGACTAGTAGGTAGGTTTGGTTCTTTTTCTTAAGTTAAGCAACGAGTGTAAGACAATGAAAACAAGAAAATAACTTAACTTCGCTTAGAATTTTCCGTGTATCATATTCTACCCATGAGAGAAGGGTTGGGTAAATTAATACTTAGAAGGCGTTCAAATGAATCACAACTAAAACTGTAAGGTTTTTCTTCAATTTTCAAATAAAAAACAACAAAAAGATAAATACACTGGTGAGCTACTTTCCTGAGAAAATTATTTCTCGACGTCTAAGTCCTGACAATGTCAAGTGCTGTTGGTGCCGATTATCAATACTTCTTGTTCAAAGCTTTCAGTATTTTCTATATACAATTTATTTTGCAAAATGCATTATCATGCAATATATTCCTTAGGCCAAGCTTGCTAGGAAATTGTATTTTAACAGAAAAGTTCAGCTTTGAGAACGATGACTTAAAGGAATACATCTGGGGAGTTTTACAAATAGGTAGTTTTTGATCTTTTTGAATAAGGAAATATTCACTAAAATAACTATGATAAATAGGAAACAAGCTAGTGAATTACTTAGCTCAAGTGATATACACACCCAAAACTAACTCATATCAGAATTTTACGAAATATTTTTCATATCCTTGTATTTTTTTGCTTTTTTCTATTTTCATTTTATTTTTGCCTAAAAAACATAATTAAAGGAAAGGAGGTAAATGAATAATTAATTTTAAATTTTCAATGTCATATTGAAGTTATTGACATTAAAATCAAGCGAAATAGTTGATTAATCAAAATATGAAACATTAAGCAGACACTAAATCTTTGTAGGTAACCATTTTATTCTAACACTAAATAAAATGTTCTTTCTCAATCCCCTCAAACAATATTTGTTGAACATTTATTTTCTATCGTTCCTATCTTTCTTTTCTTTTCTTTTCTTTTTTTAACTCTGTATTAGGTGTACATATATTTTATCTATTCTGTTTTTCCCTAGGCTCTTCCTGCTCGCAACGTTAAAAGCCCACCATTTTAGAAATTCCTCTCACGATCACTCTCCGTCTCTTTAAGATGGTCACTGCAGCTACTTCTATCAACGACGCTATCTTCTACATCAATTTAGCCGTCAGTTTCACTTTCATTTTTGCTTTCACTTTCATTTTCTCTCGGCTTTTTACTTTCACTTTGCTGTCTGCATTTAATATTTCTTTTTTTTTATTTCTCGTTTCGTCTAATTCTCTTCCCACCGTTAAGATGTCTTCAGTAATCTAATACAACGCTACATCGAATTCTCCCCTTTTGCCATTTTCCTTGTTTCTTTTGACCAAACGTTGCAAAACAACATCTTTTCTACTAGTTTTCTTGCTTTTACTGATGGGCGAATTGGATCAGTGGACAAACTTTTTGGCTAAGTACTGAGAATTAACTTGTAAATTTTCAGAACGAAACTTCCAAATCAATTGCCAGATTTTTTAGTTCTTGTAAGTCTGCAAGTAAACGTGTTTTCGCCGATAGTCATAGATTATTCGGAAAAATATACTTTTATTTTTTATCAATGGATGGGTCAGTTTAGTTGTGACTACTAGTTTTACACATGAGACTGTAAATAACCAACCGGGAAAGAAACAAATTACTCTTGTTTAAAAACTAAAAAATGTCTTTTGGTTCTAAATTTTTAACACTTTACATCATGTTCTTCTGATTTAATGATAAGTAAGGGAGATCAAAAGAGGAAGATTTTGAGAACAGTTTTAAAAGCACTTAAGTAGTATTGAATGGTAATCATTGTCACAACTGGAACGTTAGTAGAAACAAAAGTGGTCTTAAATTCTCTGCTATATTCTTCGAACAATGACAATGATTGCTCTCATTGTTTTGCTTTGTTTTCTTTCAATAGCTCATGTTCTTTTTTTTTGTTCTTGACCCAACGTGATTTCGTTGTGAGAAACCAACACGGAACCATCTCTTGCTTGGCAGATCAAATACCAAAACACTCTTAGGCAACCACGTCCTTTTTTAATGATTACTTCAAGAAGTAGGATTTGTTCCATCTTCTTCAAATCCTAATCGACACACGGCTAACGAAGACATTGACAGCTATCAATAGGCTATCGATCATATAGAAATCAGACCTGACCGATAAAATGAAACGCAGTTTCTTCCAGGCAACGGTCGTATCGATACTGCTGTATGGATGAACTACTTGGACGCTAACTAAACGGCTGAAGAAGAAGCTAGACGGCAATTACACGAGAATGTTGCGAGCAATATTGAACAAGTCCTGACGGCAAAACCCAACAAGGCACCAACTATACGGCTACCTGCCTCCCATCACGAAAACTATCCCAGTCAGACGAACCAGACGTGCAGGACACTGCTGGAGATGCAAAGACGAGCTCATAAGTGATGTACTCCTATGGACCCCACATATGGTCGGGCAAAAGCAGGACGACCAGCTCGAACATACATACAGCAGCTATGCAAGGATACAGGATGTAGCCTTGAAGACCTGCCAGAGGCGATGAACGGTAGGGAGAAGTGGCGAGAGAGGGTCAGGGATATCCGTTCCTGTGGCACGACATGATGATGATGACTTCAAGAAGTGAATCTTTGAACAATTGGAAAAATATGAACCCCACCCCATTTTTCACACATATATAAATTTCAGCACCTCGGAACTACCAGATTAAATTCCAAACACTCTTTCTAAATCTTAAGATTTTTTCATCAATTGACCTAGACCAGCCACTCCCCGCTAAGTTCACAAAACGATCTCAGGGTCGTAGACTTTCATTCACAGCCGATTGATCTGATATCTCTGCGTAAGATTTCTAATTTACTTTTTCAAATTTTACATTATTTCGCAAATCAGAGATATACCTACACTATAATCTGAGAGAGATATCATATTTCAATCGAGAAGCAAAAAACAAGCTATTCGTTATTTATACTTAACTGAATAAATGATGTTTTACGCAATTATTATAAGAAGATATCTCGTCGTAAGATTTTGTTTTACTTTTAAAAAATTCGGAGAAATTTTCTGAGTAATCAATTTGTATCTCAGAGTACCGGAGACTTTTATGCATGTCGTTTTCTAGGACAGATTCTGGTTTGTGCATCAACCATTTTTCAGCTTGGTCAAATTTTTTGTCTCTTCTGCTATAATTATTTTTTACACTTTGCATATTTTTTAATACAGGAATCTTTCTCTAGAGTTTCAGTAACATGAAGTTTCCTCCTGTGTCCAATACTCTTCTAAATATTCTGGCCGATCTCAACAATAATCTATATGGATGGTATCGATTCTTCCAATTCTCTTTCTGAGCTTTTGGAGACACTTCGAAGAGCGCGAAGTACAATTGGAATTACCGTCACACTGATGCTCCACTGCTTTCTTAGTTCTATGGCAAGGTTCAAGTACGTGTCTTTCTTTTCGCTTCCTTTACTTTTTTTTCTCTGAGGATTGCTGGGACGGCAAAGTCAACCGAACCGCAAGTTCTCTTTTTTTTTTTTTTTGTTAACTATAACAATGTCTGGATGAAGTGATACATTTGCATTTCAAAATCCTTGTAAATTCTATGAGCTCCGCTTTTTAGGATGGCCTCTGGTTTGTGCATTTCCCATTTGGTTGTATGCTCAGCTTTCAGTTTCTTGCACAATTCCAGTGATCATCTTCCCCAAAAAACAGTATCTAGTTTTATACATATTTACCAACCCCTCCGCTCCGGCAGGATATGACACAAGGTCAATTTCTAAGCGAAGTTTAACAGGCTTGAATTCATAGATTTCCTTCTCTTAGATTAGTTGCCTTACCATGGCTAAAGAACCCAGTCTGCTCTACTATTTACCTATAACCAGAGGGTGAATAATTGGATTCATACCTTTCCCAAGGGTAGTAGTGCTATGTGAAATGCAACCAGTCTCATCCAGGTTTTGAACTCTTGTCGCCGTGTCTATTTCCTACGACGATAACCATTATACTACAGGCATCTCCAATATCTAGTTTTATAATCTTTTTGGAGCTAGTTTGCTAAATTCGTTTATCATGAGATTAACACTTTCCTTTTTGTCACCAAATGATTTACAGTGAATAGTTTCTTGCGTATTATTGATTTTCACTAAAAAAACAATTGATCTGGATGATATTTTGTTCTGCTTTTAGAAGAGATTCAGTTTCTCTCTTTTAGGTTTCACTTTCGTAGCCATGTCTTGGTCTTCTCGTGAGAGATTTCGTTATTTTTACGCTTGAAGTATCAACACAGTTGTTTTTCTTTCAAATTACGTTCTTTAACTTTTGTTGTAGTTTCGTTTCTTCTTTAATTAACTATGTTGATACTAATCGCTGTAATTAGTCTTTCTGTATAACGTCATGTCATCTTAATTGCTTCTGAGTCCTCTTCCTCCTTCTTTTCTTGACCCCTATAGCCTTTCTATGTCCCATAAGGCCTAGAGCATCGTCATAAGCTTTCTCGTTGTCTAGTCCATTTGTTGAATTTCATACCGTGTCTATTTCAAGAAAGATCCCGAGAATCTTAAATGGGACTGCCCTAGTGTTTATGCATTTAATGAGGTTCGTAATGCAGAGCTTGGTTTCTTGTCGCTTTCTCGTTCGTCTGAGATAGGTTTTTCTCATTATTTCTTTCATCTCTGCTTATTTGATGGTTCCCGCATTCAATAACCACAAGTACTTGTAAGTTTCCTTTTCTCCAGCCATTCTAACTCTTTCTCGATTTTGCAGTTGTATTTATTTCGTAATATCTCTTTATCTACTTTTCATTATCTGCACGGCAAATTTTCTAATGCCGAATTCGATTCCAATCTCCTGGCAATATATTCTTATTTTTTGTTTCATAGTCTTAAATTCTTTTTTCGTTTTGTGCAAACGGCTTGACATCATTCACGTACATTGATAATTAATCTTTTCTTGTGATTTAGCAAATTTCTCGCCCCCTGTGGATTTTGTAATTATGTTATTACGTTATTGGTATTACAAATAGCAGTAGTAAAAGAGTATCTTCTTTGCTGCTGCCACACAGTATTTTCACCTCTACTGATATTTTCCTCCTGCTTTAAACTGCATTTTTAAGTTTTTCATGACTTCAGCGATTAATTTGATGGCTTTATCGGATATCTTGTACCTTTTCTATCAACCTATTAACCAAAAGTGCCGAAACCTATGGAATTTGTTATCTATCCACACCATGGTTACATTTTCCACTTTGCTTTGCTATTTTTGAGGATTTACTTATCAATGTATTTTAATTCGTCAATTCTAGTTCCCCTCTATTACCATTTCTGTACTTCTAGAAACAGTCCGTGTCACTCGAAAAATCAATAGACCTCTTTTTGATAATATTTTTCACACCAGAGGAAGATAGGTTATTGGTCTATCGTTGCAAAGGAAGGTTTCTTTTTCTTCTAGGTTTTCGATTCTGGGTATTTTTGCTTTTTGTTCCCATCTACTAACCTGACGAAGTAGCTTGTCGTGGATTGACATGAATCCATGTATGCTGTAATGGATTGGCGTTTTTGAATGCACTATTTTTGGGGTGTTTCACTGACCGATCTCAGGTGAACGTCCGCCACAGACACTTTATCTATTTTTGTATTTTTTTCATATTACATGGTGTCTTCAATAAGTTTCAAGACTGATTTTGTACAGGCCTTTAGAATTGTCGTAGCCTCTTGAACATTCAGTATGTTATTGCTATACATCATATAAAATTGCTGATCAATTTTTATGATTTCAGGTTCAAATGAACACCTACAGCAGCAACTGGAATACACCCTACCCTGATTGCCACAGCTGGTGAATTTCAAAAATGCTATCTGATACTTTAGAAGAACGATATGCAATAAAATTTTGTTTTAAATTTAGAAAAATGCCACAGAAATGTATGGAAGGCTTCAGACTGCTTTTCGACCATCTTATATGAATCGAGCATCAGGAAGGCAGGGAGTGTCTGAGGCATGATGAGAGGTATGGGAGGAGTAAAGAAGTTAATACACAACAGTTGATTGACCAAAGGGTTACGGTTAGGGTTACTATGTTGAGGTTTTAAGGGAGTTCAGGAAGAGATTCCTAGGGAAGAGGCCAGCACCCTTCAAATCGGGTCAGTGGCATTTCCACCAGGACAATGGACCAGTCCACAACTCCATCCTTGTCACAGATGGGCATCAAGACAGTTCCTCACCCTCCCTATCGTCCAGACGTTGCTCCCTGTGACTTTTGCTTATTCCCTCAGCTCAGGCTATCGTTTTGAGATAATTGAGGAGGTGAAAAGGGCTGTGAAGAAGGTCATTGACACCCTCACACGAGAGGACTTCCATGGGGTCTTCCAGGAGTTGTCGGAAGGGTACAACAAGTGCATTGGAGCCGGAGGAGATTACTTCAAAGGGGACTAGAGTTTCATGTGAGCAATATCAATAAAAGTCTCCATACGAAAAAAGACTGGAAACTTATTTAGTAATCCTCGTGTTGATTTACTCGGCCTTTTTATTATGTTCTTTCTGTTCGCATATCTTATTCCCAAATTGTTTTGCTTCCTTTGCATCCGATTATTTGTTTGTCTTTGGACATTCTCCATCTGCTAGTGTGTAAAATTTCCTAACGTCATTTTGGAATATCCTTTTATGCATCAATTGCTTGATCATGTTTCATCTTCTTTTACGCCTAACTTCTTTCGACAATATCATTTGATTCATCTATTCAAGTTGTATTTTCAGACTTGTCTACAGATTTGTTTTAGTTTTTGCATCCCCTGTTCTTTTAGCTCAAATATTTCATCAAGGTTTTGTATTTCTGTTGTTTGTTTACGGGATGAGTGATTTTATCACAAAGTAGTTTCGATTCTGCATAAATAATCTCGATTTTTTCAGTGATTTTGTCCATTGGGATATTTTCTACTAATTTGTTTACCTCGTTAGTTTTTACTTAAATTTTTTTCCGATCTTGAATCCAAGGCCGTGGAAAAACAAGTTTACTTTTCACCCATGATTTTTTATTAACTCAACATTACCTTTTGTTAACATTTGTTTTAAAGTCTGTGGTTGGGTTTCCAGTAATTCGTGTTTTATCAAGACCTTAAATAAATGGTGCATCCTGTCTGAGATTACTGGCAACACCCATATATATATATATAACAGTTTAAAATGTGAGAGATATGCCAACAACCTTCTTTCCCTCTCATTCTCTCTCTCTCTCTATATATATATATATATATATGTGTGTGTGTGTGTGTGTGTGTGTATGAATTTATCAACCCCTCCACACGACCAATTTTAAAGCGAATTTGAACATGTTCGAACTCACTGTGTTCCTTCTAGACCGGTTACCCTAGTTAGAGGAAGAACAGTTGGATTCAAATCTGTCTTAAGGAAATGTCAAATGCAAACTGCTGTGTCACTGTATCCATTTTCTATGATTATATTCTTTACACTACGAGCGCATTTCCCATCCCCCATATATATATATATATATATATATATATATATATATATATATATATATATATATACTTTAAGAAAAACAACGAAACCGGTCACATAGGATTATAAATTTATTTCAATCCTGTTACGCATTTTTAAAATTTCCACAAACACGAAAAAAGTAACTGGACTTCTTCAGATTTTTTGATAAAATCAAAAAAAAAAAAAAAAATAGAATAGACACATGGCCAGTGAATATTCCGGTGTAAATTTATCCATTTCTGAGTTGGTAAAGTCCTGTTACTTTTTTCGTGTTTTTGGAAATTTTAAAAAGGCGTATCAGAATTGAAATAAATTTATAATCCTATGTGACCGGTTTCGTTGTTTTTCTTAAAGAATTTATTGCTCTGTATTATTGGTACATTGAGCTCTTTGCCAGGAAAATTTTAAATATTCATTCATGAATAACTTCTTGTCCTGATGGAATTACTCCCAACTCCGGTTTAACTGGACCAAGAATACTATATATATATATATATATATATATATATATATGTGTGTGTGTGTGTGTGTGTGTGTGTGTGTGTGTGTGTGTGTGTGTGTGTTTGTGTATTTGGGGATTCGAGGTCACGGTTAATCACCTAAAGACAGCCAGAGGTGAAATTTGGCCGAAACGTAGTGAGAAAAACAACCAAAAACTACCAAGATGAGGACAAAAGATTAATTCTCAAATCTTTAAAGGTTTTCATGACAAGACATCTTTGAATTAAGTTTTTAATACTCCTTAGGAAACGGAATCTTACTTGACGAAAAACAGAGTCTTGGGAAAATGGTAGTTGCACCCGGAGAGATTAAGACAATATGGTGGATGTGATAAAGTCTTAAATACCAAGTCAGTGAGCTTCTACAAAGTATCTTGGCAATATTGGCCTAGCATTGTCATGTGACAAAATTGACCTCGTCCATTTATCCAGTGCTAGTCACAGTTTACTGAAGTAAACATGTATTTCACACAGTTGCAGCTAGTAAACTTTCGCAGTAATTCTCTTGTTAGATTCCAGAAAGCTATAAAGGACAATGCCAATAGCAGACAGATAACATTATCCTCTTTTCAAGCAATTTAAGTTCAAGAAAGTGTTTTGGTGTTTCGTAATCATCAAGCCAGTGTCTTTTATTTGTGATTGTCAAAAAAGATCCCTTTTCTATGTCACAATTCACAATTCGGTAAGAAAATTAATCATTGACGTTCCACAGTAAAAGCATCGAACACACTTCAAAACGTCAAGTTCTTTGAGTTTTCTTGATTTCATGTTGAACCCATTTATTGAATTTCTTCATCTTTCTAATTTTCTCGAGATGATCCGATACTGTTGATATGCTGACAACCATTAGCTGTGACATTTCCCTGAAATTTGGTAGTGAGTCTTGTTCAATCTGTGGTATCTGATGTCAGTCGTCTATTTCAAATGAACGTTCTCAACCTTCTTGATCCTCAAGATGCATATCCCAACAACGGAAATGCTGTAGCTTTCAGGAATACGGAGTACCCCTTCGTTGCCATCGCTCCTAGATCCACTCCGGCTCGGAGTGGTAGCACCATATAGGGTCCTATCTATTGGTCAAGCAGAACTGCTAGATATCTAAACTTTGAAATAGAACTGTTTTTACGATTTAATCTGTGTAAAAAAAAGTATTCTTATTCTGAACTGAATTGTTGTAAATATAACTATTTGATCATTCAGCTGTGTGTAAACAAATGACTGATGTTTAATTGAATTGTTAGTGATATATAGCAATACTTTAAAATATTAAACTGCGTGTAAAAATCATTGAAGGTAAACATAATTATTTCTATCAGAAATAAATAAATGAAACCATTTAACTGAATAAAAAATTACTTCAGGCTCATTTAAAAATAAATCTACAAAATCTGATTTGAAAACATATATTTGAGTATATGTATAAAAATGAGTTAGCATTAAATGACCTACAAAGGTTAATATGCCATAAAAACCAAACCAACCAACCAACAACCATCAGACTATTTACTAAAATCAGGAAAGAGAATAGTTAAATTCATACCTTTTTGTATAAGGGCTATATGTAATACAAACATCATTATCCACGATTTGAACCTGGTCTTTCGTGTTCATTTCTAATGACTGTAACCATTTCACGCGAACGCCTCTTTTGGGGTATAAAAACTTCAGAATCAAATACTGAAATAAGCGACGGAAAATTCTTAAAGAAGACACTTTAATCATAAGGGTTGTGATATTTTGTCACAAATGCTATCAAAATATTTGAACAGAATTTAAACATGTTATACAAAAATTGGACAGCTTTTTCCAACAACCTAATATTTACTCAAACTTATCAAATGAGCAGTGAGCGACACTCGGTCAATTTATATGCTGAGTTTAACAGGATTGAATTCAGCGTTTTCTTTTTCGATTGGTTTACATACGAAGATGTGCCCGGCTACTTATGCATCGTTGGGTGCATACATTTTCCAAGAGTCTTTGCCCAATTGTAGTTGCAAACAGTCTTGTTCAAGGTTTGAAATTAAATCACTGTGTCCATTTTTGTTACACAATGAGTCTCTCTCTCTCTCTCTCTCTCTTTCTCTCTCTCTCTCTCTCTCTCTCTCTCCCCTATGAAATACAGTTACAATCGATCCTCAGAAAAAGTAGCGTGGACCTGATAAAAGACGTTGTCGTGATTTTTATCTTTCTTTTCTTGTTAATCTATTTCATAATAAAAATATTAAGATTTTAATCTGCATGATTTTTCAGAGTGTGATGGTCTAGTCCACAGTTAAAAATTTACAGACTAAATTTTTTACCATTAATTTAATCGTAATTATATATATATATATATATATATATATATATATATATATATATATATATATATATATCTGTGCGTGTGTGTGTGTGTGTGTGTGCACACTTGTATTTGTGAATATGTAACAATCATAAGCATTCATTTGAGAAATGTAATTATGCCAAACTAGAAAATCGAAGAAAGTATTACGTGATTGTCGGAGTGAAATTCAATAGGTTTTCTTAATAGATAATATAAAGTTATATCCGTTTTTATACAAGAAATAATAAAAACCCTGCTACATTTTGTTCTGTTTATAATTTCCTGTTTATAAGAGGAAATGTTTTGTGTGCACTTATTTTAGATAACGCTGCGTATAATCCTCATTTCTCTCTCTCTCTATATATATATATATGGAGAAAAACGGAAAAACAAAGTAATCCAAAGTGAAGAATTTAATTGGAAAGAACGTCGACTCTGTAAAGTTTTTGTTTTAATATATCATCATCAAGACTTTTCGACACTTTGTTGGATTCTTTAAAATTACCAACTTCCATTAGCCTGGTGGATAGAGTGTTCGCCAATGATCCGGAAGACCGGGGTTCAATCCCAGGTCGAGTCATACTAAAGATTCAAAAAATGTTTTAAGGTACGTATCAAGGGAAAAGTGGAGCAATCCATGGACAGGGATAGCGCCCTCCCTTATACCTCGGTGTAGTAGTTATTGAAAAGGGAGCCTTAGGGGTGGCCCTCAACTACAGTCACCAACTTTACTTTTATATATATATATGGTGAAACGGTTATCATAGTGTGAAATGGTTACTGCGATCCGAGTTCAAATACAAGATGAGGCTGTTTACATCTCCCATAGTACAGATTTTCCAACTCTTCCTTCAACTATGGGCAAATAGTAGGGTAGAGTTAGCTTTTTGACTTAGATATGGCAAACAGACAGGGAGAAGGGGCCTATTTGAATCCAAACCCATTGTATTCTGCTTAAGAATTGACTAATGTCGTATCGTGTAGGTAGCAGAGTATTTGGGAATATATATATATATATATATATATATATATATATATATATGTGTGTGTGTGTGTGTGTGTGTGTGTGTGAATGTAAGGCTTATGAATGCACAGTAATATGGTAGCTTTTGGTTATTTTCGGCTAAAATTCTTTAAACTTATCATGTCTGTAAGTCAAATTAGGCCTGGGTTTTGGAGAATGTTTCTGTCTTACAAATTCGACCCAGACATTGCTGTCTCTGATGATTAAAATTTAAATTTTCTTTATTTATAACGGACAAGCATTGCCAGAATTTAGCGTTTTACGACAAATAGTGGCATAAAAGTTAGCTGGCTTTAGGCGAGGTGTTTTGAGTAAATTGAATTTATCATGGCTTCAATTTATCGAAGAAACGTAAATTGAAAGTCTTACACAGAGATTGGTAAATTTAACTTAGTTGAATATTTTGGATGGTTTATTCATATCAGTCTAATCTGAAGGTGATTCTAAATGATAAAAATGTTCTATGTGTTTTTATTACATTACCAAGGTTGATACATCCCGATAACTGCCAACGATTTAATTATTGAAATCTGATCTTTCAGATAAAATAATATTGGATTCTTCCAACCAGCCATTGTGTGAGTCCTACTATATGGTTGCACCATTTGAAGTCTTACAAACAACCAAGAGAAAAAATCAGTTGGGACCTACACAAGGATACGGTATACTCTTTTGATAAAAATCATGAACTTCACTTTTCAAAATGACAGCTGAACAGCTATTTTCCTCTTATTTCGCTAACCACCCAAAGTAAATTAATTAGGGACTCCGTTTGATTATGAGTACTTTCCTGGTGAGATGTACTGATCCGCCTCGAGACGGTAGAAATGAAAGGAAAATACATTAAAAGGAGAAACAAATGTGGAGAAGGTTAGGGTCCCGAAATCCAGATCATCATAGCAACTGGCGCCCAACTTCAAAATAGAAACGTATCATCAACGAATCGACAACGAGTTCTGATGGGCTGGAAGGAACTCTCTTGAAAAGTACACAGGGCTGCGTATGAGGGATAAGAAACAGGAAAAGAGTTAGATATTGGCTGGACATGACGATGTAAAGACAGTAGTTGAAAAGCAGACGCGAAACCGTAAGGACAGGCCCCGTTTATTATCACGTGGAAGAACAGAACAGAGAACGGGAAATAAAAAAATTCAAGGTTTATCTCTGTTCTCTCTTTCGCTTCATGACATTTTGTCTATTTTTGTCTAGCCAATGCAGTCGGCTCAGTTTTCATACGTTGTTTCTATGATCTCGGTGAAAACCAAAAAGTATAGTATTGGTATTAACGAATCGAGAGGGGTTTTTGTGTTCGTTACTGTTTCTCTCGGTGAGGTTACAGCAGCGGTCTGACTAAATCTAAAGACGTAACGCTAGACTATAAACCCGTTCAACACGTAATGATGCAACGGTCAATTGAAACCGTACCATCACAAACTTCCATTTACACACTGTAGCGTTGGAAACTCCTTTTTGTGTCGTATATAGTTACAATAGTCTATTTCGTGTGTAAAGGTACATCAAGACAGACTTACCCAGTTGGCTGGAGCTGCAGAATATACCGATTGCACCACTGCAGAAGAGTAACCCCCCCCAACGGGTGTCCTGATTATGACACTAAACTCTCTGATGGCGAGCCTCAAGTAATGCTGGAGCTTTGGAATGCGGAGTACCCCTTGATTTCCATCACTCCCAGGTCCACTCTGACCTGAAGTGGTAGCACCTGATAGGCTACTATCTATGAGTCGAATAGAACTAAACTGTGTACTTATGCTAAATTAATTGCTTGAAACAGATCTGATTTTGTATGCAAAACGGAATTGTTTGAAATAGAACTGTTTTGACATTTAACTGTGTGTAAACAAAAACTATATTTATTTTAACCCGAATTTTTTTAATCAAAACTATTTGACTAAACTGAATAGCCTGAAATTGACGATTTTTGACGATTTTTGACGATTAAAATGAGTACTTATGCTTAACTGAATTGTTAGAAATAGAACTGTTTATTTGTATAAAAATGTATTTGGCATTTGACGATTTTTGACGATTTTTGACGATTAAAATGAGTACTTATGCTTAACTGTATTGTTAGAAATAGAACTGTTTATTTGTATAAAAATGTATTTGGCATTAAATAACTTACAAAGGTTGATATACCATTAAACCAAAACAGCAGACAAACAAACTAAGACAGACAATCCTTACTGGCTGTGAATTCCTGGGGAAGCAATGACAATTCATGAGAAACTTGTTCCTATGGACAACTTCTCATGGAAACAGAGTGATTAGCAAAAGCTTGCCTTTATCATTTCAGTGCAGATGCTAGATGCCGTCTTGACGACTTACCAGGAGCGATGGCCGATAGTTATTGATGGTGTGTGTGTGTGTGTGTGTGAGAGAGAGAGAGAGTGAGTCAAGAAAAGCGTGCTGTCGACAAGGCTTGATGATGATTACTTTAATGTAGCACAAACCACAAATCTTTGCGATATTTTTGTTGGCTCAATTATCATGAAATATTCGTTCTGAAAAAGTTCTCATGCAAACATCAATTAAATAGTTACATTCTTCCTGTATTTGCGTTTATTCAATGCATAATGATTTCTCCTGAAAGAAAACAATTAAAACCTAATTTAATTCTATATTCATCCTTATTTGCTGTAAATTATTATATATAATTCATATTTTTGACACCAACGACTGCTATGTTGGTGACGGTTTATCAACGGATTGGGAGGGAACACTTGTAAAAATACAATTCGCCTCAAGCTTTTGAAACTTGTTTCTTCATTCTCTCCGTTGTCTCTAGAGCCGATGAAGCAGGAATAAATGAATAGTGGATAAACCGTTCGAGCTTGCTTCTTTGTCCTTTAAGGAACACAACCCTTTTTGAACTTTGATTCGTTTGTTTCCCTGCACCCCAGCAACTAAAAGAAAAAAGGGTTAAATCCTGAAATCCGTTGTCATTGAGTTTCACAGAATATACCCAGCTTCCCTTCCGCCGCTGGCGAGTGACTTGGTACGGCCAGCCCCCTACGCTATTTAGATGGCCAGTAGCTGGTGACCTTTGCAAGATCCACTCCGTGATTCTCGATCAAGCATATCGTGTTACACCTCTTCCACAGGAATTATGTAAACGCTTCTTTTTTCCTGGTAATAGTTTTTTTTTTCTGATAACTTATCTGTTGTCACCACAATATAATTTGCCAGTAATGTTACCAAATTTATAAACAGAATATTAATGATGTTTAACAAAATAGCAAAGTTTTTAATTCATTTATACATAGAAAAGATATATCTGCATAACTTATTAGAAGAATACACAATGGTTAAAAGAGGAATTATCAGTTTCCTTATTATATCAATTTTATTTCCACGCAAGGGATATAATGGTTGTAAGAATGGATTCCCCACCACATGAATACATATGTAGATTATTTCAAACTATTTTTCAAGAGTAAAATAAATATGAAAAAAAAAAGTTATTCCATTGTATACTTCTTTGCTTTGTTGTGTCGAGGAAACTATTTTCAAAAAATATAGACGAAAACTAAAAAGAACTATACATACCTCAATATCTTTTCAATTTGAGTGAATCAACAATGAGAGGGAGCATTAGGTTGTTTTTTTTTGTTTAATGGCATATCAACCTTTGTAGGTTATTTAATACCAAAGCTATTCTCCTAGAAGAACAGTAGTGATACTATTTAACCCATAGCTTGGAGGATGAGGGGGTTCATACTTTTCCCAAGGGTATTTGCCCAAAAGTGAACGTAATAGCGCGACTGGAGTATGAACTCGCTTACTACGGTTCCGCAGTCCAGCGCTTTAACCATTACACCATGAGTGTTGCATACTACTCGTAGCCATAATGGTATCAATCCAACGGTACATATACAAATGCAAAAAACATAAACAAAAAACCGGCAAATACAAATGCAGGCGGACTCTGTTGTACAGGTACGAACGGTTTATAAGTTTCTGAGTCCGGTTTCTTCGACACGAGGAGAGAACCAAAATTCTTAAAAGTCTTTCGTAATCATACTATGATCACCCCACCCCCAAAGTTCGGCACATTTCGTGGTGTTTAAGATCTCAATTCATCTCTGCAGGTAGAGATGCGAAAAACTTAACTCTTCGACTCAATGGCGGAATCCCCAACTCTTAACTCTATGCCCCAATGGCAGATATTCAACTATATGCCTCCATGGTCCAATGTCAACTTTCAAGTGACACTTTTTCAAAATCCTCAAATTCTCTGGACACTGTCTTCAAGACATGACATCATTCACACTCCAGCCTCATTTCCTGTCTGGGGTTTATTATGAAAATGGTGATTGTCATATACTTTGCGCGTGAGCATAAAACTGCACCCAAAGACTACGCCCTGAACAAAGATACTCGAATAGTTTAAAGCCTTACCAAAGTGAATAAAATATAATTAACGGAAAATGATTAATATAAAAAAATCATTCCTTAATTATAGAACACTAGTTGGGATCCTTTTATATAACTTAATCTAAAACATGAAAAAGACAAATGTTTTCTGCATACAAAGAAGTACCCATTGTTAATTTAAACCTAACGAATACAGGCTTTAGAAAAGTCGGCAAGTTTCCGATAAGGGTGTGACAGTCCAAATTATTTTTTATTCAAATTTACTGAAAAAATTGATAAAAAAGCAAATAGTCAAAGTAAAGACTTTCATTTAAAGTCTAAGTTTTCAGCGTCGTCTGCATAGACTTTTTAAATTTTTCCTTTCATATTAAAAATAAGACGTTGAGAAACGTGGTTTGATTAAAGTAAAAAAAAATATCGCTTTCTCATCCTCATCATCTAATTCTTTCTAATATTATATATATATATATATATATATATATATATATATTGAATGTTTTATTGTTTAAAGATGATTACCATTAATCACTTGAAACCATATAAATGTTTGCAAAAAACAAATTTCAGCATTGAATAAAACAAGGAACCACGTACCATAAAACAAAACAAACATCAAACAACATTCTGTCGTGAGACTGGGTTGCCTGATATATATATATATATATATATATATATATATATATATATATCATGTCACGCTACCAGCGCTCTTATCTCTGACTTTTTCCTGCTACCTTTCTCTATCGTCCATCGCTTTCGGTGGGTTTTCAAGGCTACATCCCGAATCAGCACAGAGCTGTTGTATGTAGGTTCTAGCTGGTCGTCCTGCCTTTGCTCGCCCATGTGAAGGGTTTCACAGGAGTACGTCACTTATGAGTTCGTCCCCTCTTCTCCAGCATGTCTTACATATATATATATATATGTGTGTGTGTGTGTGTGTGTGTGTGTGTGTGTGTGTGTGTGTGTGTTTCTTATTTACTATAATAAAACATAATTGTGATAGATTAAAGATTTGAATTTCAGTGTAAATCTTTAAGCAATCGAATCAAAATGAACTGAAGTGATCAAGATTATAATTAGAATCTCTTGCTAAATTATATCTGTCTCTTTTGATCAGGCCTGTGCGTATTTTTCTAGTGATTGTTTTCACAGGAGCAATCAAGCTAGAATAATCTGAACAAGTGAAGTCGCTCAAAGTTTGACCCTAAACTTTACTATGTCTGAACTGAGACGCCCTTTACGCGTTAATCAATCAACAGCGACTTCAAAGAAAACTGAAACATAACTGGATAAATTGAACATCTTTTGGACAAATTTTCGAAAAGAGAAATTGAAGCTATCAAAGGCAGCAGAACGCTTGGGAAAAAAAATTCTTTTAAGATCAGCTGATAAACAGAAGAAATGCCCTCATCATTCATCCGCCAAATAAATTCTCAAATATTAGAGATCTTAAGTGGCGAGGAAAAAATACAGATAGCAAAGTACAAAGAAAAAAAGAAAAAAACAAGAAATAGAATCTTTGCAGAGAGAGAGAGAGAGATAGAGAGAGAGAGAGAGAGAGAGATGATAGAGACAGAGAAAAACGAAATGGTGTTTTTCAAATATTCCCATTAAGCCTCTTACTTTGAAATATTTCGGAATTTTATTAACGCATTTCTGTTCAAGTAAACAACTACAGGATATAATTCCAGTAAAGAAATTCACCTTTTTTTTACATCGAAAATGACGGGGAAAAATATATTTGTTTCTAAGAAACTAACCTCTAACGCCTTAATACCTATTTATTTACTGTCTTAATGTTTAGCGAAAATATCAGTGAATATCAAAGCAGTCATTTACGGATAACCTTTCTCAAAACAATTTCATTTACTATATATTCCGTAGACGTGATGGCTTATAGCTCCTAAGTTCATTTCCAGCCAAAAATATTTGTTGATTGGTACATTCATTTTAACGTCATGGCAAACCGTACGGGCTTGTTTTACGCATAAACGTTATAGAATTGAGTTCTTTTATATCTATATTTTTTGTAGCTTCTTAAAATTTATTTTTCCTCGCAATTATATATCAAGTATTCTTATATTATACACATAATTTGCGAACATATCAATTTGACCCATAAATTGGAACATTACAAGTGCTACAACACCAGAGTTGTTGGGATTTCAGTGTAGTGAAAATAAAATAGTTCTCCATACGAGCCAGAGTTTCAGAAGAGGGGCCTCACTAACAGAACGCTTTAATTTTATACTCAGAAGAGCCCTTTCTGCAGGTTCTTATTACTTATTGCAGGAGGATCATTAAATAAGTTCCCAGAGTTTTTTCGTATGGGCACTTTTATTGATAGTACACACATGAAGCTCTAGTCCCCTTCGAAGTAATATACTCCAGCCGTAATGCACTTGTTGTACCGTTCCAACAACTTCTGGAAGGCCACAATGAAGTTCTCTTGTGTGAGCGTGTCAATGACCTTCGTCATAGCCTCTTCTATCTCCTCAATTGTCTCATAACGACAGCCTCTGAGCTTAGAGAATAAGCAAAAATCACAGAAAGCAAAGTCTGGACTATAGGGAGGCTGAGGAACTGTGTTGATGCCCATCTTGGTCAAATAGTCTGGGACAAAGATGGAGTTGTGGACTAGTGCATTGTCCTGGTGGGAATGCCACTGAGCTGATTTGAAGAGTGTTGATCTCTTCCCTAGGAATCTCTTGCTGAACTCCCTTAAAACCTCAACATAGTAACCCTAATCCTAACCCTTTGGCCAATCAGCTATGGTGTATTGACTTCCGTACTCCTGCCACGCCTCTCAGCCTTCCTCACAGACTCCCTGCCTTCCTTGAATCTCTTATGCCACTCAAAAACTGATGCTCGATTCATGCAAGATGGTCGAAAAGCAGTCTGAAGCATTCCATACGTTTCTGTGGCATTCTTTCCAGTTTTAAAACATAATTTCATTGCATATCGCACTTCTAAAGTGTCAGATTGCGTTTTTGAAATTCACCAGCTGTGACAATCAAGCTTTAGTATGGTGTATTCCAGTTGCTGCTGTAGCAGTTCCTTTGACCCGGCAATTTACCTATTGTGTACTTCCCTCAGTAGGCAAATTGTAAAATTTCCGTCTTATGGTATCCGGGTAAGAATAGTTAACACCTTTAGAAACATGTCCAACAATCTCGGTGTTACAAGAAATACTTGATCTAGCAATCAGAAGTGAAAATACCCGTAAACAAGGACTTGCCGAGGTCAACAGATAAGATTGTCCATCGAAGAAATATTTAGGGCAAGCTAGAGAATGGCCACGACACAAGTTAGACGTGGGAGATAGATGTCCTTTGAATCCAAATAAAAGAACCTACGTTACTTGCTCAGTTGTTTATGAAATAAAGAGGCCTGTGTTAATGAAGACGAAGAGCGAGTAAAATAGGATTAGAGAAGAGATGCTTCCAACTTGTATCCATTTCTATATACTAAAACGCTAATCAGAAACGGAACGCTGAGAATAGAACATCAAATGTTCTAAAACCTGAAGTGAGTTGCGTTTTTTGTTCGTCATCAGGCAACAAGTCATCACTGTCACAGTGGTCGTCGGTAACTTCATTACAAGAGGTTTGAGTAAGATCTCTGATAAAATCAAGAAAATTCGGCGAAAATCAAAATATCTATTTCCATAAATGTTCCTTTATCTGAATCAGCCATAGAAATCTTAATACCTGATTGTTGCCCATTCTCTCGTCATTCTACTTTTTACTTCCTGCAGCTTTTCTCATGTCTTTGTTTTATTGTCGACAATAAGTATATTATATGAAAACGCTTTTCTTAAATCCCAACAGAGCTTCTATATGACCCAGTAGAGCAGGATAAAACCTAAAATCTAAATAGCCCTGTCGGCTGGTGTTTTACAATACACCCATTACATCTTTACAGTAGGGGAAGACCCCGTCCCAAACAAGTGTCTGGATATGGCATTAAACCATTTGATGGCAAGGCTCCAGTCAAGAAGATTTAAGGAATGTAAAGTACTCCATTGTTAATGTTCCCATGTCCACTCTGAGACGGAGTGATAGCACCTGATAGAGTCATATGTATAGGTCAACTAGAACAAACAAAATTCTAAAACAAATGATTGATTTCAAATTATGGCTGTTATAAAGCAATACATAAAACCATTTAACTGCGCGCAAAAAAAGAGCTCTGGATTGATTAGGGATTTTTTCAACAAAACAGTTTACAAATCTTATATATATATATATATATGTGTGTATGTGTGTGTGTGTGTGTGTGTGTGCATGAACAGGATTTGGAATTAATTAACTTACAATGTTTGATATGCCATAAAACCTAACAGAACAAAACTGAAATTTAAAAAAATGTTTTCTTACTTTGTCACAGCAGTCTTAGGACAAAATTTTAATTCAGCTCAAATACCCACCAACAAATAGTATAAAATCATATACAGATTTTTTCACCTCGTCCTGAAATACGTCTAAGATTCTGTAGTTTATAGAAAAATTCAATGTGCATGTTTTATCTGAGAATTTAAAGAATAAATGAAATTTATAGTCAATACACTAACATGACGAAATGAGAAACCGTCACTCTACCTCTCTCTTTCTCTACTTCTCTCTCTATTTATCTCTCTTTCTCTTTCTTTCTTTCTCTCTCTCTTTCTCTCTCTCTTTGTCTCTTTTTCTTTGAATATATATATATATATATATATATATATATATAATATAACAGTGTTGGTTGTTACTAAATCACTTTGTGGGTTTGTGTCAGGCCAAGTGCAATATAATATGGAGAGTGCTCAACATCTAGGATAGAGCTATTATATAATAATAATAATAATAATAATAATAATACCCATAACCTGCCTATCAATGATGTGGAAAATACTAACAGCACAAATAAGGGAAAAAATCTTCTATTCGCAAACAAGCCGCGGATTGTTCCCGGACGAACAGATAGGATGTCGCAAAGGATCCAGAGGCACAGCAGAATTACACTTCATAGATCAATACATCCTAAATGAGAGCAAGACTGGACGGAAAAATCTAGCTATGGCCTGGATTGACAACAAGAAGGCATATGATATGCTCCCAAAAAGCTGGATATTACACTGTCTCAAAATGTACAAAATATCACATGAAGTCATGAACTTCATCAAACAGACCATGAAGACCTGGAGAGTGGAACTGACAGCAGGAGGAAGAAGCTTAGCTGTAATAAAGATCCAAAGAGGCATCTTCCAAGGAGATGCACTATCGCCCTTACTATTCATAATAGCAATGATGCCACTGAACCACATACTCAGAAAATGCACAGCCGGATACAAACTCAGCAAGAGAAGATCAACCGCCTAATGTACATGGATGACATTAAATTCTTTGCAAAACATGAAAGAAAACTTAAAACTCTCATACGCGCAGTTAGAATATACAGTCAGGATATAGGAATGGAATTTGGCATAGAAAAATGTGCCATGCTCGTCATGAAAAGCGGAATGGAACTACCAAATCACGACAGATTTAGGACGCTCGAAGAAAAGGAAACCAAGAAATACTTGGGCATCTTGGAGGCTGACACCATCAAACAAGTGCAAATGAAAGACATGATTCGAAAAGAATATCTCAGGAGAACGCGAAAACTACTCGAGACAAAACTCTCCAGCAGAAACCTCATCAAAGGAATAAATACCTGGGCTGTGACACTAGTCAGATACTCGGGGCCTTTCTCAAGTGGACCCGAGAGGAACTTAAACAAATGGACCAAAGGACAAGAAAACTAATGACCATGCATAAGGCATTACACCCCAGAGACGACGTTGACAGACTATATGTATCTAGAAAACAGGGAAGAAGAGGACTTGCTAGCATCGAAGACACCGTTGACGCATCCATAAAACAGCTCGAAGACTACATAGGAAAACACGAACGGGGACTAAGTACAACCATCAGAGTCGATACGGACAACACGATAAACGAAAGAATGACAACAACTAGGAAACAAAAATGGGAAGGAAAACAACTCTATGGCCGCTTTAAGCGTCTAATAAACAATATCTCACACCAGAAAACGTGGACCTGGCTAAGAAAAGGAAACCTTAAGAGAGAAACGGAATCCCTCCTAATAGCAGCACAGGACAACGCCATAAGAACGAATCATATCAAAGCGAGAATAGATAAGACGCAACAAAACAGTAAATGTAGGCTATGCGGTGACAGAGACGAAACTATCAATCACATTATAAGCGAATGAAACGAATTAGCACAGAAGGAGTACAAGGCGAGACACGACTGGGTGGGAAATGTGCAGGAAATTTCAATTCGACCATACAAACAAATGGTATATACACAACCCGGCGCCTGTCCTAGAAAATTACTCGCATAAACTCCTATGGGACTTTAACATACAAACGGATCACCTAATCCCGGCCAGAACACGAGACCTCATAATAATCAACAAAAGAAAGAGCATCTGCAAAATTGTTGACTTTGCTGTCCGGAAGGACCACAGAATAAATCTGAAGGAAAGTGAAAAGAAGGATAAGTCCCTCAACCTTGCTAGAGAATTGAAAAAACTGTGGGACATGAAAGTAACGATTGTGCCAATTTCGATTGTTACGTTAGGCACAGTAACTAAAGGATTATTAAAGGGCCTGGAGGACTTGGAAGTTAGCGGACGGGTGGAGACTATGCAAACTACAGCATTGCTCAGGACGGCCAGAATACTGAGACGAGTCCAGGATACTTGAGGAGACTTGCTGTTACTCAAACTCTAGTGAAAAACCATCAGCTAATACTGATGTGAAAAACTCTAGAGGAGTAAATAATAAATAAATATATATTAGACATATCTTTTTGACCCATGAATTGGAACGTTACATGTACTACGACTCCGGGGTAGTAGGGATTTCATTGTAATGAAAATAAAATAGCACTCCCTACTAGCCAGAGTTTCAGAAGAGGGGCCTCACCAACAGAACGCTTTACTTTTATACAGAGAAGAACCGTATGATGGAATATATAATAGTAATCATCATCATCATCATGTTGCGCCGCCAGCACGGATATCCCTGACCCTCTCTCGCCATTTCTCCCTATCATTCATCGCCTCCGGCAGGTCTTCGGGGTTACATCCTGTGTCCTCACATAGTTGCTGTATGTAAATTCGTGCTGGTCGTCCTACTTTTGCACATCCATATGTGGGGGTCCACAGGAGTATATATATATATATATTTAAATCATGGAATATATGATGATAATAATAATAATAAATAGATACATATTAGATATATATATATATTTAATTCATGGAATTTAGACTGTGACCCCTGGGTTTCACACGTAAAAAAATATAGAAAACTACAAAGGTTTTTGACAGTATTTTTTCGATTTTTGATTCGTTTCATTTTTTTTAACTGCCTGATGATTTTGTTTTGCAAAAAACTACACGAAACCCAAGGGTCGCAGTCTAGATTCCATGATTTAAATATGTATATATATATATATATAATTAGATATTTGGATGTCTAGGTATGCATTATTGGATAGATGATCAGACTGTTTTCTGCTTGACTTAGAACTAAACATTTCTTCAAGAAAATTTACTTTAAAGTTCAAATGATTATTAATGCCAATTCCAAGAAATAACTTTTTAAATTAAAGACTCATTGACATTACGTCCATTAGACTTTCAACACAATTCCACTAACAAAATCTAACCAACTGTGCAACTGATCTTTTCCAAAAAGATATGAACTGCTGGCCTAGCAGCTATCATGTTCTATGCAATTTCTCACCGGAAACTCCTTTTTTCCTATAAGATTCTATCTCCGAAGCAAGTTTAGAAGATATAGTTGGAACAATAAGAATAACAACGAGAAGGAAAAGAATCGCTTCTATAGTGAAGTATGACTTCATTTTCCCGGGGCTTCTTATTTTGTTTTTCTGTGTTTACAACGATCAAATTAGGACCGAGACTTTCTTGAATGTTCGAGCTGCTAGTTGATATGCTTTCGTCGTTTTCAGGACGCAGATCCGTCCCCTCACCCGCCATTGCAGTTGACCCCCAAAGGCTCAAACGGAGTAAGAGAAAAGTGGACATCGGATTATCCAACTTAGCAGTGTCCGTGCCGTGCTTTACCAATAGGACAACTCACTATTACTCCCAATTCACACCAGACGCAACTGGCTTCCGCTCATTTTAGCATTATTAGCAGCAAGATTACTTGATACTGTCCGGTTGGTGACAGCGTCAATAGCAGTATAAATACCTGTAGTTTAGTTTTAATTGTCTGGTCGATTTTTGTTGAAGACACATTGAAAATCCAGGCATTTAGCATTGTCTATACCTTTTTATTTTGTCTTTTTCTTTATAGTCGCAAAGGAAAATATTTTTTTGAGATCGCTGATACATCTGACACTGCTCACACTCTTCTTGAAATTGGACACTCATCTTACTTTCAAACCCCATAAGACGTTACTTTTCACCAGTAACTGTCCCTTGATATCATGCAAGGCAATGCAGCTGCTAACACCCGAGGCTGAAGAGAAGAACAAAGAAATATGCTTTCTATCACTTATTTAGTATCATATCTAGTAACGGTGTAAAAGTATTTTAAACTAGTAACAAAAGTAACAAATGAACTTTTGTAGAAATACCTTCTTATACTTTATTATACTGTTGTTGTTGTTTTTTTTATTTAGGATTTTCTTATATTTTAATTATTACATGGATAGTATAGAAAAAGCAATAAGCCATACAATTGAATTATTCTTCATATTCAATACTCATTTTAGCATTATAACTAGCAAGGTTACTTGATACTGTCTTGTTTCAAATATTTTCAGTAAAAGTAGATATCCTTCTAGTTCACTATCATAGATGTTTTTTGGTAAAAAGTAAAGTGAAAATTTAAGGTAGAAATGTCTACATTGTATTTGTTTATTTCCACTTCTATACATAAATGGAAGGCACAAGGCCTTGTCTACATTGTATTTGCTTTACTTTTTGTGGTTGAAAGTTTGAATTTAACCGTCGATAAACCTGTCTGGGGTTAATCTATACATAACATCAAGGGACCGCGTTCATTGTACGTTCATATTTAAATTTGTATATAGCTTTTCCTTTAAAGTATTTTTTGTACTCAGTTCTATCAGATGGGAATAATTTTTAAACAGATCTATTTAGCCTTTAGATAGGACTCTGGTACGTACTACTACGCCGATCAAAGTGAAAAAGAATAATGAAGGGATACTCGACTGTCTCAGATCTTCGGAAATGTATCCTTATCATCAGATGCCGTTTAATGCCATATCTAGTACACCCCATCCGGAGACCCACAAATAGAACATATTTTCGTGGGAACCAAGTCATTGACCTAATGTTCGCCAATGGTCCAGGAGACCTGGGTTCAATCCCAGGTCGCGTCTTACAAAAAACTTTTAAAATCGTACTTGATACCTCTTTGCTTAATTCTCAGCAATATAAGATAAAGTTGAGCAATTCAGGGAAAGGAGTAGCACCCTACCCTACCTCTTGGTGTAGTAGCTATTGAAAAGGGAGCCTTCTGGTCGTCCTCGACTAAAGGTCGCCAACTTTCTTTTTTTTACTTTTTATTGTGTCATACAAGAATATTTTTCACATATTATCTCCTAATTTTTTCGAGATTTTTTACAAATGTCCGGTTTAAAATATTCCCAGTCAGAGCTAAAGTATCTATAGTTCAGGTTTAATTTTTATTTTTATAAAAGGCCAATTGAGAACTCAAGAATTTACTTTCTTGGTGGGTGGGGATTTTCATTTTTGGCCCGAAAACAGAATGTCTTTTGAAACCATTTTCATTTCGAATATAGTCGACGCTCTTTATGTGATATTAGATGTTGCATAGCTAATGTCATTTTCAGTACCCACAAGTTCGTTTTCAGGACCAGTCACCATTCCCTGATATCATTTGAGACAATACACAGTGGAAGAAGAATCTGAAAGACTTAATTTTTTTTTTTTGTAGCTTGTTCGTACTTATTTTAATATTAATGTTAATAAAGCCATTTGAGGTGACAATATCAGGGTCCAAAAGATCTTTTTAGCTATGTGAAATGGAGTAATATATTTTTTGAACAAATTAACTGAGCAGACCAAAAGCACTATTAGTGTTTGAAAAAAGTTAAGCTTATTTGGATGATTTTCAAAAAGAAAACTAGAAAAAAATTTAAGCGTGTGGGTATTTTGAGAACTATTGGATGAAACATTCAACGGAATTTGATCAGTATATAGATATGCTATGAAAAGTGCAAGGGTTCTGTGCGAAGATTCTCTTTTCTGAGGTGGATATCAAAAGAGAGTAAAAAAGAGTGCATTTCCAAGGAAGTACAACAAAAACATACAAACAAACTTACAAAGAAATAATAATAATAATAATAATAATAATAATAATAATAATAATAGTAACTGCCTCAAAATGTACAAAATATCACATGAAGTCATAAACTTTACCGAAAAAAACATGAAAACCTGGAGAGTGGAATTAACAGCAGGAGGAAGAGGCTTAGCAGAAGCAAAGATCCAAAGAGGTATTTTCCAAGGAGATGCTCTAGCACCCTTACTATTCATAATGGCCATGGTGTCATTTAACCATATACTCAGAAAATGCACAGCCGGATACAAACTCTGTAGATCGTTGGAAAAAAATCAATCATTTAATGTGCATGGATGGCATCAAACTATTTGAAAAAATGAAAAAGGACTGGAAACCCTCATACATGCAGTTAAAATATACAGTCAGGATATAGGAATGTAATTTGGAATAGAAAAATGGCCATGCCAGGCATGAAAAGTCGCAAACGACTTATGAATGACGGAATGAAACTACCAAATGAAGACAAGATTAGAACGCTCGGAGAGGATGAAACCAACAAATACTTGGGTATCTTGGAGGCTGACATCACCAAACAAATGGAAATGAAAAACAAAATTCAAAAAGAATATCTCAGGAGAACTAGAAAACTACTTGATACAAAGCTCTCCTGCAGAAACCTTATCAAAGGAATAAATACTTGGGCTGTATATTTCGTTAGATATTAGGGACCTTTTCTGAAGTGGACTAGAGATGATCTTAAACAATTGGATCAAAGAACAAGAAAACTAATGACCATGCATAAGGCATTGCATCCCAGAGACGACGTTGACAGACAATATATACCTAGAAAAGAGGGATGAGGAGGACTTGCCAGCATCGAAGACAGGGTTGACGCATCAATACGACTCGAACAGTACATAGGAATACACGGAGGAAGACTTATTACAGTCATTAGAAACGATACGGACAACATGATAGACGACAGAATGACAATAACTAGGAAACAGAAATGGTAAGAAAAACAACTCTATAGACGTTTTAAACGACTAATAAACAACAACTCACACCAGAAACCTTGGACCTGGCTAAGAAAAGGAAACTTTAAGAGAGAAACTGAATCTCTCCTAATAGCAGCACAAAACGACGCCATAAGAAGGGATCATATCAAAGCGAGAATTGATAAAACTCAAAAAAATAGCAAATGTAGACTATGTGGTGACAGTGACGAAACGATCAATCACATAATAAGCGAATGTTGCAAATTAGCAAAAAAGGAGTATAATACTCGACACGACTGGGTGGGCAAGGAGATCCATTGGGAAATTTGCAAGAAATTTAAATTTGACCACACCATCGAGTGGTATATGCACAACCCACCATCTGTCCTAGAAAATGACACACAAACACCTATGAGACTTTGACATAAACACGGATCACCTAATCTCGGCCAGAAGACCCGACCTTATAATAATCAACAAAAAAAGAGAATTTGCAAAATTTTCGACTTTGCTCTCCCGGATGACCTCAATATAAAACTGAAAGAATGGGAAAAAGAAGGATAAGTACCTCGACCTTGCTAGGGATTTGAAAAAAACTGTGGAACATGCTGGTGACAATTATACCAATTGTGATTGGTGCTTTTTGCACAGTAACTGAAGAATTATTAAAGGGACTGGAGGACTTGGAAGTTGGCGGACGAGTGGACACTGTCCAAACTATAGCATTATTGAGAACGAACAGAATACTGAGACAAGTCCTGGAGACTTGAGGAGACTTGCTGTCACTCAAACTCCCGTGAAAGTCCATCAGCTAACGCCGATGTGAAAAACTCTAAAGGAGAAAATAATAATAACAGGTTTGGGAGTCATGATAAGTAGGTGGTCCCTTGAAAGCTAACATAGGGTGACTGATCGGCATTCTGCAAATGTTGGCTGTTCTTTTTTTCAGGTACGCAAATAATTCTTTTTACGGGTATACAAACGATGAACAAATCGACCACTAACACCAGAGATCAGAACGTAGAAAATGGCCTGCGGAAGAAAATTAAATAAGTTTCCAGACTTTTTTCGTATGGGCACTTTTATTGATAGTACACATATGAAGCTCTAACCCCCTTCGAAGTAATCTCCTCCGGCCTCAATACACTTGTTGTTCCGTTCCAACAACTTCTGGAAGGCCCCATGGAAGTCATCTTGTGTGAGCGTGTCAATGACCTTCGTTACAGCCGCTTTCATCTCATCAATTGTCTCATAACGATAGCCTGTGAGCTTAGGGAATAAGCAAAAGTCACAGGGAGCAAGGTCTTGACGGTAGGGAGGGTGAGGAACTATCTTGATTCCCACCTTGGTCAAATAGTCTTTGACAAGGATGGAGTTGTTGACTGGTGCATTGTCCTGGTGGAAATGTCAATGACATGATTTGAAGAGTGCAGGCCTCTTCCCTAGGAATCTCTTCCTGAACTCCCTTAAAACCTCAACATAGTAATCGTAACCCTAACCCTTTGGCCAATCAACTCTGGTGTATTGACTTCCTTACTCCTCCCACACTTTTCATCATCCCTCACAGACTCCCAGCCATCCTTGAATATCTTATGCGACTCAAAAACTGAAGCTCGATTCCTGCAAGATGGTCGAAAAGCTATCTGAAGCATTCCAAACGTTTCTGTGGCATTTTTTCAAAAGTTTAAAACAGAATTCTATTGCATATCGTTCTTCTAAAGAGTCCTCATGTCCAGATTGCATTTGTGAAATTCAGCAGCTGTGACAATCAGGCTTTAGTAGGGTGTATTCCAATTGCTGCTGTAGGTGTTCATTAGAACGTGAAATCATAAAAATTTGTCAATCATCTCAGAAGTTGTACAGCAATAACAAACTGAATTTTCAAGAGTCCACGACAATTCTAAATGCCAGTACAAAAAAAAGTATGTAAACTTATTGAAGGCACCACGTACTCCGAAACCGATAAAGTGAACGGCCTATTGACAAATATTCCAGCAAACGGCATCTAGGAATATTAATGATTTGATATAAACTGAAGCAAAATTAATCTGTGGAATGATCGGAGTCCCTTCGAAGACCACAGACAGAAAGTTTAAAGCCGGCTGGGAACTCAGTCTTGAGTCACAGATAAAAAAAAAAACCTACGACAACAAGCAAGGATACTAAAGTGGAACATTAAGCGGACGAAACTGAAAATGCACGGCAAAAGAACTTAAAAAAATGTTTAGTAAAAAAACAAAAAAATACTTGCGAAAGAAGGAAGGCTAAAATATACAGAGACAAGATCAAACAACATAGACCAAACAAGACGCACCCAAACAACAACAATCTACCAACAATTAAATGGAGAATGGACAAAGCCATATCAACGATGCAGATGCGAGAGAGGTAAGAAGATTTCGGGGCAAAACATGGGAACGGAAATATCATAACAAAAAAGCCGAATAGATAAATAACATGGAAACATTGATGCGAATGCTCAAAGAAAGCCCTCAGGTGAACATACATGCCGACGGGCTCAAGGCAACACTTAACGACGATAACCAGAACACCAAAATAGGAGGAAAAACACTTGTATGGACGTTTTTAGCGAATAACAATCGACATCTCACACGAGAAAACGTGTGCGTAGCTAAGCAAACGGAACCTTAAGAGAGAAACTGAATCTCTTCTAATAGCAGGACAAAACAACGCCTTAAGGACTAACCATATGAAAGCAAGAATAGATAAGATGCAACAAAACAACAAATGAAGATTATTTAGTGATAGAAACAAAACTATCCATCACAAAATAAGTGAATGCAGCAAACTATCACAAAAAGAATATGAGACAAGACCCGACTGGGTGGGAAGTGTTATCCACAGGGAATTGTGCAACAAGTTGATGTTTGACCATACGAACAAATGGTTTATGCATAACCAAGAATATCTCCAAGAGAAGGAGACAGACAAAGTCCTCTGGGATTTTGGGATAAAAACGGATCATCAAATCTCTGCCAGACGATCAGATCTTATAATAATAAAAAAAGAAGAACTTGCAGAATTGTAGACTTTGTTATCTTGGCTAAGCACAGAGGGAAATTGAAAGAATGTGAAAAGTGGAACGATTGTACCAATTGTAATTGGTGCATTTTGAACAGTCATCAAAGGATTGGTACAAGGAGAGGAGTTCTTAGAAATAACGGGACAGGTGGAGACTGTCCAAACTACAGCATTGTTGAGATCGGCCAGAATACTGGGAAGAGTCATGAAGACTTGAGGAGTCTTGTTGTCAGTCAATCTCCAGGGAGAAACCATCAGCAAGCGCCGATGTGGAAATTCGAAAGGGAGATTACACGAATAATAATAATAATAATGCCTTACATCCGATAAATGACAAACACATACTATATGTGTCAAGAAAAGAAGGAGGAAGAGAACCCGTGAGCATTTTAGATTGTGTGGATGCATCAATATGAAGACTCCAAGAGAAATGAAAGACTAATTTCTCTAACAACTACGTTACTGATTGAATAAAGATCAATGGATCCATGATTAGGAAACACAAATACGTAGAATAACAACTGTGTGGATATTTCAAGAGAAAAACTGATAAAATCTCAGAATAGAAAACTTAAACATTGTTGAGAAAAGGAAATCTCAAGAGAAAAACTGTATCTCTTCTGATGATCATCATCTCCACGGATATCCCTAACCTCTCTCGCCACTTTTCCCTATCGTTCATCGCCTCAGGCAGGTCTTCTGGACAACATCCCGTATCTTCACATAGTTGCTGAATGTATGTTCGTGCTGGTTGTCCTGCCTTTGTACGGCCATGTGTGGGGGTCCACAAGAGTACATTACTTATGAGTTCATCCCTGCTTCTCCAGCAGTGTCCTGCATGTCTGGTTCGTCTAACTTGAATAGTTTTCGTGATAGGAGGCAGGTGGCTGTACAGTTGGTGTCTTGTGGGGTGTTGCCGCCAGGACTTGTTCAAGACTGCTCGCAGCATTCCTGTGTAATTGCCGTCTGACTTCTTCTCCAGCCGTTTTGTTAGAGTCCATGTCGTGCATCAATATAGCAGTACCGATGCGACCGCTGCCTGGAAGAAACTAACAATGCCATAAGAACTAATTATACTGAAGCGAAAAGAAATACTATGCTGCAGAATCGCAAATGTAAGTTATGTGTTGATTGAGACGAAATGATCAATCACATAAAAAGTGAAATCTGCAAGAGTAGAAACGACTGGACAGGGAAGGTGATCCACTAGGAACTGTGCAAAAACTGAAATTTGACCATGCTACGAAATGGTATATGCACAAACCAAAATCTTTACTGAAGAATGAGACGCAAATAGTCCTAGCGATAATTAAGAAAAAGAGAAAAAAATTGCCGTATAGTGGACTTTGCCTTTCCATCGAACCACACTAGAAACAGCATAGAAAACAAAATGAGAGACCAGTACTCAAACCTTTCTAGATAACAAAATAATATGGTATGGAAAATGAAAGTGACGATGATACCAATTATAATTGGTTCGCTCGGAACGGTCTCCAAAGGCTTCATAAGAGGTCGGGAAGACCTGGAATTCAGAAGAAGTGCCGAGACCATCCAAACGGCTGCATTGCTAGGCGAATCTTGAATACCGAGAAGATTCACGGAGACTTAAGCAAACTTGCTCTCATTAAGCTTACGCTGATGTGAAAAACTCCCAATAATAATAATAATAATAACAGTAGAATCCGTCCCAGATAATGAGACGCATGGAATTCTCAAGGATTTTGAGGTACAAAAAGATCACCTAATCCGGGGCAGAAAACCAATCCTAACGTTAAATTAATAAAACGAAGAAAGTGTGAGAGAGATTCTCTCTCTCACTCTATCTCTATCTCTCCCCGATAGAGATAGAGTGAGAGAGAGAATCTACTATCACGTGAACTTTGACGTTCAGGCAACACTGAGTAAAAATAAAAGAAAGCAAAAATACTGACAAATACTTGGATCTTGCCAGAGAACTAAAAAGCCGTGTGAGTAAATGTGATAGCAATTTTAGTTGGTACGCTTGGAAAGCTTCCCAAGCGCTTGGAAAGCTTCCTAAGCGCTTGGAAAGCAGAATGGTAGAACTGAAAATCGGAGGAGGAATTGAGACCATCCTTAGTACAGCTTTGTTAAAAATGGCCTGAATACTACGAAAAGTCCTGAAGACGTGAGACGATATGCTATCAGACTGGAGTGAAATACTTGCAAAGAGTAAAATATAAATATTGTAAGTTCAAAGGACAAAAGCAATAAAGATTCCACCCCTTTTAGACTACTTAAGTTATAACTAATTTTCAGTGAACATACGAAAAAGTTAAGAATAACAAAATAGTGCAAAAACTACACATCTGAAAATACTAGGAAATAAGCACAATTAAAAATACGAAGTGCTTACGATAAGTTTCCAGACTTTTTTCGTATGGGCACTTTTATTGATTGTACACACATGAAACTCTAACCCCCTTCGAAGTAATCTCCTCCGGTCTCAATACACTTGTTGTTCCGTTCCAACAACTTCTGGAAGGTCCCATGGAAGTCCTCTTGTGTGAGCATGTCAATGACCTTCGCCACAGCCTCTTTCATCTCCTCAATTGTCTTATAACGATAGCCTGTGAGCTTAGGGAATAACCAAAAGTCACAGGGAGCAAGGTCTGGACTGTAGGGAGGGTGATGAACTGTCTTGATACACATATTGGTCAAATAGTCTGTGATAAGGATGGAGTTGTGGACTGGTGGAAATACCACTGAGCCGATTTGAAGAGTGCTGGCCTCTTCCCTAGGAATCTCTTCCTGAACTACCTTAAAACCTCAACATAGTAACCCTAACCCTAATCTACTCTGGTGTATTGACTTCCTTACTCCTTCCACACCTCTCATTATCCCTCACGGACTCCCTGCCTTCCTTGAATCTCTTATACCACTCAAAAACGGATGCTCAATTCATGCATAATGCTCCAAAAGCAGTCTGAGGCATTTCATACGTTTCTGTGGCATTTTTTCCAGGTTTAAAACAGAATTTTATTGCATATCGCTCTTCTAAAATGTCAGATTGCATATTTGAAATACACCAGCAGTGACGATCAGGCTTCAGTAGGGTGTATTCCAATTGCTGCTGTAGCAGTTTATTTGAACCTGACATCATAAAAATAGGTCAGTCATCTCATAAGATGTATAGCAATAACATAGTTAATTTTCAAGTGTCTACGATGATATTAAACGCCCACACGAAAAAAGTCTGGAAACTTATCGTATGCACCTCGTCTATAAAACAAAACAATAGAAATGAAGATTACAGTAATCTCTGTTTTGGGGGGCCATGATTGATCTTATTGTTTTTGCTTTGCTTTTTATTGTTTTTTAATATATACATAATTTTTTCACAACGCAGTAAATGAACTTATTTTAGATTTAGTTCTAGTTATATGTTTAACGGCATATCAACCTCTTACGGGTTATTTCATGCAAACATTGGATTTAAATAATATGGTCACAGGTTATATGCCTTCATGTATTTCTTTTTAATACAAATAATTTGCTGAAATGCACATGGTTTCAAATAAAAAAAAAAAAAAAATAATAACGAGTTATGCACATCTGTATTGTTTTATGGAGGTCAGACCTGACCGATAAAATGAAACGCAGTTTCTTCCAAGCAGCGGTCGTGTCGATACTGCTATATGGATGCACTAAAAGGACGCTAACGATACAGATGGAGAAAAAGCTTGACTGCAACTTCGCAGGAATGCTGCGAGCAATATTGAACAAGTCCTGGAGGCAACAGCTCTACGGCCACCTAACAGCCAGCAGATATACGGCCACCTACCACCTACTATCAAAGTTAGGCGAACCAGACATGCAGGATACTGCTGGAGAAGTGGGGACGAGCTTATAAGTGATGTACCCCTATGGACAACTTCACATGGCCAAGCGAAAGCAGGGCGACTAGTTCGAACCTACATACAGCAGCTCTGTGAGGATACGGGGTGTAGCCATGAGGACCCGCCGGAGGCGATGAACGATAGGGCGGGGTGGCGAGAGAAGGTCAGGGATATCCGTGCTGATGGCATGCCAAGATGATGATGATATGGTTACATGTAAGTTTTCTTTTTATAATTATATCTTCGAAACCAGTTATATGGTCTCAAGTATTCCGATCTAATGCTAATAATTTGCACACAGTTTTATGGTGTCAAGTATTTCTATCTAATGCTAGTAATTTTCAAATAGGTCTATTCTGCCCATAGATTAGAATCTTACTGATACTACCACTCCGGGCCAGATTTGACCTGGAAGTACGGGAATTAAATGACACTCTGCATTCCCCAGTACTCGAGAACTGGAGCCTTGCCTTCAAATGCAGTTTAGTCTCCAACCGAGCACTTCCCATTTAGCTAGGGAAGTCGTACACCTCTGTAGGGGGTACGATCAGTGTAAAGACGTCGTCAACAGAGCCATCGAAATGACGGAGTACGGATTACACGCTGCGTACTTTTATTCATTTTCTTTTAAACTATATATCGTTCCATATTAAACATTTGTAAGTTGTTTTTTTCCTTACTTTTCTTTTTTGCGTGTGCTTGTGCTTTTCACATCGACGTTTACTTTTGGTATGTTCGATCGGCCCTTCGCAAATTGAGCGAACACAAATTACGTGTTGTTAATTTACAACTTGCATGCGAAGTGTTTTATTCGTCCGTTTTTTTTTTTTTTATATATATTTTATATATTCCCGCATAACAACAATACGACCAACTAAAATGCGATAGACAATTTCGGATAATTTTCTAATAAGGTTTCGAAATAGAACAGCGAATCATGTTTCCTGCGTTTAATGCAAAGTGTACGAATTTGTAACTCATATTTTTTTGCTACAGAAATTTTGAAAGAAAAATGTTCGGAAATGTTTTTTTTTCCTCATCTCCTTCTGATACGCAATTTATCTTATATATATATATATATATATATATAGGAAGAGAGAGAGAGAGAGAGAGAGACAGACAGAAGCAAATAAAGAAAGAAAGAAAGAGAAAGGTAGATATGCAATTTTATACACATATACACATATACATGCGTGTGTGCGTGTGTTTTTGTGTGTGCTTGTTTTATATATTCTTTTTGTGTCATTCTGAATAGATAGTCGATACATTCCTTGTCTATAAGCTTTCTATGACATCACATGCAAAAGAAATCCGTCTACGTCTTTCTATCGCGTTGAATTAGCAAGTACAATAACAACAATGGAATTTATAAAAGTCTGATGCATTGTGCTGAATATTGTATATCATAAATTGATGGTGCCTAGAAACATTTAGGTAAATTAGTGCCAATATTCAATACTTTTTGAACAGTAAATTTTTTCAAAACCCAAATATATGCAAGTGTAATACCTTTAATATCGTGTTGTAATGTTCAGTACGACATTTTCTTCAGTCTTCAACAGAGTACATTTTTCAACAAAGAATGTTATGTTCCCTGCCAGATATCATGGTTCACTTGATATTTAGCTAGATTAGATGAAGTTATTATAAAGGTGATTATTTTGAAGTAAATTAACGTTTTGATATCGATAATTTGATCACAGTATGAATAAAACCTTTATTCATTGTTACTAAAGGAACATAACAAATGATTAATTTCTCTCAATATATATATATATATATATATATATATATATATATATATATATGACAGATATAACTCTTTAACAGGTATCGCTATGACAGTTGTAACTATTCTACAGGTATCGCTATGACAGATGTAACTCTTCTAAAGATATTTCTACGACAGATGTAAATCTTCTAAAGGTATCCCTATGACGGATGTAATTCTTCTAGAGGTATCTCTATGACAGATGCAATTCTTCAACAGTTATCTTTATGACAGTTGTAAGTCTTCTACAGATATGTCTATGACAGATGTAACTTTTCTACAGATATCTCTATGACAGATGTAACTCTTCTACAAAGATCTATGTGACAGATGTATCTCTATGACAGATGTAACTCTTCTACAAAGATCTCTATGACAGATGTATCTCTATGACAGATGTAACTCTTCTACAAAGATCTCTATGACAGATGTATCTCTATGACAGATGTAACTCTTCTACAAAGATCTCTATGACAGATGTATCTCTATGACAGATGTAACTCTTCTACAGGTATCGCTATGACAGATGTAACTCTTCTAAAGATATTTCTACGACAGATGTAAATCTTCTAAAGGTATCCCTATGACGGATGTAATTCTTCTAGAGGTATCTCTATGACAGATGCAATTCTTCAACAGTTATCTTTATGACAGTTGTAAGTCTTCTACAGATATCTCTATGACAGATGTTACTCTTCTACAAGGATCTCTATGACAGATGTATCTCTGTGACAGATGTAACTCTTCTACAGGGATCTCAATGACATATGTCACTCCTCAACAGGTATGTCTATGACAAATGTAACTTTTCTACTGGTATCTCTAAGACATATTTATCTCTATGACGGATGTATCGCTATGGCAGATGTAACTCTTCTACAGACATCACTATGACAGACTTAACCCTTCTATGACAGATGCAAGTATTTTACAATTATCATTATACTTTACTTGATGACATTTTGATTCAATCAGGTGATTTACAATTATTATTTTAAAAGCCGTGCTTACTTTATTTAGTATTATTCATTTAATTTATTCAGCCGGATCGGAAATGTAGTTCTTAAAACGTGTCCAAACTCCACAGAGTGCGGTGACAAAGTTTTCTTTGAGAATAAAGAAAAATCCTATTTTACGTTCTATATTTTGAATTGGATAAAGAGTGATCGTCTCTCTCCTACTCGCCCAATGATTGTTATGTACGAGGATCAGTAAATAAGTTTCCAGACTTTTAACGTATGGGCACTTTTATTGATAGTACACACATGAAACACTAGTCCCTTTTGAAGTAATCTATTCCGGCTGCAATGCACTTATTGTACCGCTCCAACAACTTCTACAAGGCCCCATGGAAGTCATCTTGCGTAAGCGTGTCAATGACTTTCGTCACAGCCACTTCCATCTCATCAATTGTCTCATAACGACAGCCTGTGAGCTTAGGGAATAACCAAAAGTCACAGGGAGCAAGGTCTCGACTATAGGGAAGCTGAGGAACTGTCTTGATGCCCATCTTGGTCAAATAGTCTGTGACAAGGATGGAGTTGTAAACTGGTGCATTGACCTGGTGGAAATGCCACTGAGCCGATTGGAAGACTGCTGGCCTCTTCCTTAAGAATCACTTCCTGAACTCCCTTAAAACCTCAACATAGTAACCGTAACCGTAACCCTTTGGCCAATCAACTCTGGTGTATTGACTTCCTTACTCCTGCATCACCTCTCATCATCCCTCACAGACTCCCTGTCTTGATTTAATCTCTTTTGCCACTCAAAAACTAATGCCCGATTCCTGCAAGATGGTCGAAAAGCAGTCTGAAGCATTCCATACGCTTCTCTGGCATTTTTTTCAAGTTTAAAACAGAATTTTATTGAATATCGTTCTTCTAAAGTGTCAGATTGCATTTTTGAAATTCAACAGCTGTGACAATCAGGCTTTAGTAGGGTGTATGCCAATTGCTGCTGTACCTGTTCATTTGAACACGAAATCATAAAAATCGGCCAGTCATCTTATTAGATGTATAGCAATAACATACTGAATTTTCAAGAGTCTACATCAATTTTAAATATCTTTACAAAAAATGTCTTGAAACCTATTGAAGGTACCATATATATATATATATATATATATATATATATATATATATATATATATATGAATTCATTTAAAGCTACGAATAAACCTCTCATCGAAGATTTTTCTGGCAACAGTGGGTACTGCAGTTTTATTGTGCCAATAGACAAGCTGCTACAAGGTACATCATAACAATATACATGAAAGAATAAATTTTAAAAAAGTAGCAGAAAACGACACTGAATTTTCAAGAGTCTATGACAATTTTAAATGCCTGTACAAAAAATGTCTGGAAACTTATTGAAGGAAGCACGTATATTTTAACTTAGAAATAAAATTCTTTTTTCTCACTGGAAACATGAGCCTTGAATAGTGAAAAACCAACTAAAACTACTTTCCTACATTTGTGCTTGTTTGCATGTCTCTTCAAAAAGGGTCAATTAACTCCACAGCTGTTTTTCCCGATAATCATAACTTCGTATGTCCCTCAACGAAAAGGTACATTATGTGAGCTAATTTCTTTCTCTCAGGCGCAGTCAATAACCAGATCTGCTTTAAAATATTCTGAAATAGTTTTTTTTTCGTGAAAAAAGCTTTACTTTTTTTGTTTCTATATTCTACCAGATTTTAAAAGATATAATATGGGTTCAATTCTTTCAATGGTTCTTTTAATTTTATTTTATTAATTCCCTTCCCGATTATTCGTCCTTTCTTCTAACCACCACATCTCCAATTATCAAATAAAGCTCTTTATGGATTTTCTTCGAATTATAAAATCACCGCCACATTAATTCATCTTTTAACTATTTATAAAAAGTGATTGTTTCATGTTACTCACAGATCCATTGACAGTAACTCTGCACTATGGACAGTGCTTTAATATACATTGATAATTTCAGGCAAGTTAAAGAGTTTTAGTTTAGCTCTTCTTGAATAAGGTCGTATTTTTCTTAATCAGCTTTGTTGTTTTTTTTTTTAAATAGAGCAATTGTGCAAGTATATTTTTACAACAATAGAAAAACCTTTTTCCTAGAATTTTCAGTGCAGTAAGGCAATGAGTGTACTTGAAAGACTTGAAACAAAAAGATGAAGGTAAAAAATAAGCTACAAAAAAAAATATCGGTAAAAATCTTGTCTTAATATCAACAATAACGAAGACAACAGATCGAATTATATACGGATAAATATTCCCTATGCCCCTTTAATGTATAAAAGTATTCTCAGTCATTCTTATTTCCTTTTTCTTTTTTTTTTTCATAATAATCCTTTTGAGATTTCTGATTTAATCTATAGTTTTAAAAAAAAGTGGCGTTAAAAAGTTGTATACATTTACGATAATATTAAGTGCATATTTTTCATCAAAATTTGTCCAAAATATTTTAACTGTATAAACTCATCTATTGATATGGTTGTTTTATATACTGGCCCAAAGTAAGTGTACGTCCCACCTTGTCACCACCCCAATCTATTAGTAGATCATTCCATAAAAGAGGTCTGCTTTAACTAAAAAGAAGGAAAAAAGAAAAAAAAAGAATCAGGAAAAATCAAATCTATCATGAACGTAAAGAAGATCGGAACACATCTTTTTTGGAGAGGGTTAATCTTACCTATCTACAGTCAGAGTATTCTAAGCCCTAATCTCAGGAAAGTCAATGAAATAGAGAAAATTTCCTTTGATGATAAACGTTGCGTGCATGTCTTCATATAAGAAAATATATATTATTTAATTAGATTTTGAAAGAAAATAGAACAAATATTTGTATTCCGTGGAATGTTCATGAGTCCAGATAGCGTGTATATGACTTATTAAAATTGATGAAGGTGTTTACCAGATAGAGGATTTTTGCACAAAGTAGAGAGTTCGCATGATGAATAGAGTAGATACAGTGATAAAACTTCAAAAAATCTGGCAGGGTATATATTCGGTTTCTTTGCTTAATAGCATATCAGCCTTCTCGGGTTATTTAACACCAAAGATATTCTTGGGGAACAGAAGCAGTAATAATATTTAAACAATAAGAGAGATACAAGGGGTATAAGTGCGAAAATGATTATTCAACATGAGGAGAGAAAGAGACACAATCTTTCTATGCTGACTGCTTTTACATCGTCAGCTCTCAACCCAACCAACGCACGGCGCCCGTAGCGCACAAATTCGTCGGGCTTCGCCCAGCTTTGAATCTCAACTCTCTCATTCAGAGGCAGGAACTCAACTCACTGCTTTTTTCTCAAATCTCAGCCCACGCTTCCGGTGCGTGACGTCACCCCCATCCCCTAGTCTCAATTTCTATCTGGGATTTTTATTTTGACATCTCTGAATGACACATCCTCTTCGCGCGCGCGTGCGAACACCTGTGTTAATGTTGCACCTAACTAACCCATGCGCTAAGAGAAAGGTTCTCAGCCTAACTAAACCAAAAGTCAAGATATATAAAACGAAATCCCTCGGCAACTATAGTACATACAGACCTCTGAACTGTATACAAACAAATGATTTTTATCACATAAAAATATTACCACGGTATGATAAAGCTTGAAAGTATTAACCTGTGTACAAACAAATGAACTCTAATAACTTTTGTAAAAAAAGATTACTTACAAAATCATATATTTATATATATAATTTGGCATCAAATAACCAACTAGGGCTGATATGCCACAGAACCTCAACCAACCTATTCCTTTAAAATTTCTTCCTTGTCTGCATCTTTTCTTCGCTGTCACAAATTTTGTAACATACATACTTGCACTGTTAAAAGAATTTTTTTTCAAGGCATTTTGCCCTTTCGCGTGTCTCAAAAGTTCTGTCAACTCAACATTTCTTCACCAATTTTATTTTTCGTTAGGTCCAATAAATATTGCTATTAAATGCTATTTCCGCCAACCCTACTTTATTGTTCTGTTTGATGAAACATGGTCTTTTAGATGTCTGCAGATAAAATTTTGTGGATCGACATCTCTGGTCGCTTTTACTACCGAGCAGAAGACAAATCGTAAAATATAATAGGGCAAAACACATGAAAATACAATTTAACTAGCAACAAAAACGTCCGTAAAATTAAAATCTAGAAAACTTAATACCACAACAATGATTGGAAATGTCACTAACTTGTTATCTTCTTTTGTTTTCTCTTATAGCTGTGCTTTTTTTTCTTTTATTTATATTTTTTCTCTTTTTCAAGGGAATTATAACTTTATTTCTCGTTTTAATATTTAAAATTCTAAATAATTTATGGATTGGAGTAGCTGAATATTTAAGTTCCCCAACATAAAATAATGTTAAAGCACTCCTATATAATAGACATGATTTGCACATATCTTTATTTCAAGTTATCATAATAATTTCACATAATCCGTACTCAGCTGTATAGGTTTAACTATTCCTTCCTCATATTCGATATTATGTGCTTTCCACTAAGTATTATCATTCAATTATGATTATTAGTTTTCACAAGATTATATGATTTCAAATAATTAATAATCCTTGGTAATTATTATAACTTCTAGTAACCATTCTTAATAAAAATGATTTATGAATATTTACTCTCACGTTTGGAAGCCCTCGTGGTGGAATGGTTATCATAGTAGGAAATAAATACGCTAACACGAGTTCAAATCCTGAACAAGTTTTTTTTACATTTTCACTATGCACTAATACCCATATGAAAGCTAGATATTTAACTATTATCCCTTCAAATTTGTGTAAAGAGTAGGAAAGACGAGTTTTAACCTTCGTAGGGAAACCGGTTCAGAGAAAATATTTTTTATTTAAACTAGTTAATCTCTGTTTAATATTGACCTTGTGTAACATACTTGTGGCGTTGTGCTTGGGTAAATACTATTAGGTACCACGTATTCTTATCAAATACAAATCATTTTTAAACAAATCAATTTAACCGAAAGATAGAACTATAACTCGTACTTCCACGCACGATCAGAGTAGACTTAGGATTAAGAGCAATAAAAGGGTATCCCACACAACCCAGATCAATAGAACTGAAGCCTCCACATCTGATGAAGCCAAGGGCCATAACAAAAGCACAACCTTTTTTTTGGTGGGAGTGGTTTTACCCTTCAGAACTGGAATACAGTTGGACACCATCTGATCTATTAGACAGCATCTTGGAATGTTCTAAACCGCACCAAAGTAAACGAAGACATAAACAGCATGTTAACATACAAACATACAATAGCCAGACACGCCAATAAGAAAGATGTGTCAAAGGGCCTCTTCCTTTGAGATCTTAGGTAAATATAAGTCAGTATACAGTTTCCCATCTGTATAAACAGAGTCCTTAAAAACAAACATACTATCCTGTTTAAGTTCAACATCCACAAATGAAAGTGAAAAAAAAAAAGGTCCCCCAATTCGATTCGAAGAGAATTCAAAATATGATGATAAGTTTATGTTTTTTCATTGTCTTTTGGTATCTGCTCATTGAATTTGTATACAAATTCTTGATTGTTAAAACACTGTACACATTTTTCATTGCGTCGGTGTAGCGTGATTTTGTGTCAGTGTATTATAGTACAAATCACCATCCCCTTTCTTTGATTTTTATCGTTCTTTATGCTGATCTTCTTACTTCTTCTTGAAGAAATATCATCTAACACTTGAGATTGAGAAGACGAAATGATTATTATTAGAAAGTGTCATTAAATCATACTCAATAAAACAATAGATATTAGGCAAAACCAATATATATATATATATATATATATATATATATATACATATATATATATATATATGCGTATGTGCGTTCCTGTGTGTGTATGAGTGGATTACTAGGTTGTATACGTGTGGGCGTATGAGTGTAGATTAGTGAATGTACATATTTGTGTCGTTGAGTACCTATATATATATATATATATATATATATATATATATATTAGCTAAAACAAATATATATATATATAAGTTAAAACCAATATATATATATATATATATATATATATATATTTGTATATATATTGGTTTTAACTTATATATATATATATATATATATATATATTGGTTTTAGCTAATATATATATATATATATATATATATATATATATATATATATATATATATACATTAGCGAAAACCAATTTATATATATATAAGTTAAAACCAATATATATACATATATATACATATATATATATATATATATATGTATATATATATTAGTTAAAACCAATATATATATATATAAGTTAAAACCAATATATACATATATATATATATATTAGCTAAAACCAATATATATATATATATATAAGTTAAAACCAATATATATATATATATATATATATATATATATATATATATATATTAGCTAAAACCAATATATATATATATATATATATAAGTTAAAAACCAATATATATACATACATATATATATATATATATACATATATTAGCTAAAACCAATATATATATATATAAGTTAAAACCAATATATACATATATATATATATTAGCTAAAACCAATATATATATATATATATATATATATATATAAGTTAAAAACCAATATATATACATACATATATATATATATATATATTAGCTAAAACCAATATATATATATAAGTTAAAACCAATATATATATATATATATATATATATAATATATATATATATATATATATTAGTTAAAACCAATATATATATATATATATATATATATATATATTAATTAAAACCAATACACACACACACACAAATATATATATATATATATATATATATATATATATATAATGTCAAAATTTAAACCTTAAAGACGTTTTCTTAAAATGTAAAATATTTACATTGCTCAGTACACAAGATGTGGCGTAATATCACTACGTATTTTCAATCATAAAAAAGCGTCTATTGGAGCAAAAACTCACGACACCAAATTGTGTATGGATAATGGTTATGCACGTCCGTGCGGCATATGACCAGGTGCGCACGGGAACGTGCGTGAATGATTGTGTGTGTGAATTAAAATCTGAAATATCCAACAAATAGACAAAAAAAAAAGGTTATATATTACAAACACATAAATCCCTTTCCTGTCAGTTTCACGAGTGCAACTCAATATGCTTATATATATATATATATATATATATATATATATATATATATATATATATATATATATTATAACAGTGTCGATCGTCACTATCTTACTTCGTGGGTTTGTGGCAGACCAAATGCGAAATAATTTGGAGAGCGCTCAATATCTGTGATAGACCTTTCATATAATAATAATAATAATAATTATTATTATTATTATTATCATCATTAAGTATATATTAGTTTTTATTTATATCTAATTGCCTGTAAGCTTGTAAGTGATCTTGTTCTTTTGACAGTATTTTTCGATTTTATTTCTTTCTTAGCCAAACGATTGTCGTTTATAAAAATGAAGCCTGTATTCGCGGACAAGCTTCCTTGCTATTAAATATAAGTAAAAATACTTATACATATATATATATGTATATATATATTGATCCTCAAAATAATTAATCCAAACTAATTTTCATTCAATTGTTCTGAAAATTTACCAGCATTTATAAAAATGTTTTGCCTGAAGAAGTTCCGTTCATTTTTAGACCATTGATTTATATCAATGCTTTTAACAGGATGGAAACAAATTTATTATCCTAATGTGACTGATTGTTGTTGTTTTTTCTGAAAAAAAAACTATTTGCTCAGTGAATTTTATTTGCATTCACCGGGATTAATTGAATTAAATATTCTATTTTTGAATATTTTAACCGTCCTGATGGAACTGTTCCTAACTATGGATTTATTGGATTAAATACTGTCTTACACAGATAGATAGATAGATAGATAGAGAGAGAGAGAGAGAGAGAGAGAGAATGAGTGAGAGAGAGAGAGAGAGCATGTTTAAAAAATTGTGACCTGGCTGTATATTATGGGACTTAAAAATAAGGAAGGGGGCACTTATTGAAGTTAGATCCCTTAAAACAACTCTGAAGAACCTTGAAAAGACCCTGAAAGAATTAGAGATCTCAGAAGAGCCTGACCATAGCACTTACAAAATCAGTGAGGAAAACGAGGAAAAACCAGGAACGTTGAGGATTTATGATGCCATTCAGTCTTCAGTGAAGCTCCCATGTTATTACACGTAAGAAAACTTGCAAAGAATTTTATAAGCTGATCTAACATCTTACCACATTCTCTTCGAGCCAAAAACTTAACTGAACTATCGTTTTATTCTTATTCATTTACTTTAATAAATGACAGTCACCAAGTGCCATGCGTGTGTGTTTATAAGACCTTTTTTTCATCTAAGTGGTTATGAGAGCTGGGTTAACGATGACGTCTACGCTAGACAGAATTTGGTTGTTTGGTACTCTGTAAATCTAAATGAAACTTACTTGAACGGAGGAAATAGAGCAACAGAGGTACAAACACTCGAGGCCAGTTATATTCTTTTCTTTCTCTTCATCCCCCATTTGACAATTAGCGAACACTAACATAACAGCCATCTGACTACAGTATAATTTTCACAAATTCAAGTATTAAAAACGTACCAACAAATCTAATTTATTTAGATTTTTCTAGTTATTTTTAGGTTCCTTTGACTCTCTCTCTCCCTCTCTCTCTCTCTCTCACCACAGACCCAATAGGTAAGTCCTCTAGACGGTATCAAGTGTCCGCACTGGTATCTGCACACGTCGTGGTCCATTGAGGAACGTTGCTAATTTGTTTTTCTTTAACAACATAACACGTAAGAAAACTTGCAAAGAATTTTATTAGCTGATCTAATATCTTACCACATTCTCTTCGGGCCAAAAACTGAACTGAAGTCGTGGCTAACGTTCTGGAAAGCTACGTTGTATTGAGTCAGGTCAAATTTCAGTCGCAGTCTGACGTTCCATTTCGGGTTAATACCCGTTGAAAAGCTATGATACCCCTTATTCTTCCAGATATGGGTTAAATAGTACCGCAAATATTTTCTGCACGGGTGACGCTGGCGTTAAATGATCCACGAAGATTGACTTACCATTTAAGAAAGTAACCAAACACTCCCAAAATAAAATTATTTTTCAATTAGAAAATGACTTTAAACAATAACCTCATTTTTAAAATTCAAATGAAATATTATTAGAATCATTCCCTTTACATAAAGTCGAAGCCTCATTGCATTTGTAAGAATACAGCGTTAATTTCTTTTGAAATATAAAGTTTTGACATGTAAACAGTTTTGAAATAAATATTTACTGATGATGGCCCAAGGTTAAAACCAAGCGAAATAAATAATAAATAGAACCTATTTACATTAATTTGGAAAAGTTTTCGTTACACACATATGGACAGTTGCAAACAAAATCACAAGCACCACCAAGAACATATCTACACACATAATATAGGAATACTCCTCTCCCAAATATAGGGATACGAATCTCCCATCCACACACACACACACACACACACAGACATGATCGAAAGAACACACACAGATACACGAACAAATGCATACACAAATACATTGATGGGTGCATGTACATACACATACAAAGGCATAGATACATGCTCACTTACAAATATTCACAGACAGTTATACAAATACGCACGTGTGCAGAGGCACAAACACCTAGATGCATACACCAACACGTATGCACATTCATAAACGTTACTCACAACTACACATCTGTACAAAAACCCAACATATATATATATATATATATATATATATATATATATATATATATATATATATAAAACCAACATGATTTACGTTAATTTGATATATATATATATATATATATATATATATATATATATATATATATAAAACCAACGTGATTTACGTTAATTTTATATATATATATATATATATATATATATATATATATATATATATATATATATATGTATAAAATTAACGTAGATAATTTTTTTTTTTTATTTTTGTTTTTTTCTGGTACCGTGAATGCTGGTAGATATTAGATTAATAAATATATATATATATATATATATGGCGTGACATGATGATGATGATGATGATGATATATATTTAATTTTAGAAGTGATATTTACTTGTTCTTAAGTGTTTTAATTACCATTTAGTAAATATGTTCAGATGAAAGAATACATTCATGGCTGGATTAGGAGAAAATTTTTCCCGTTAGCAACGCTCCAAAACAATTGTCCCTTGATAAAATCACCTACTGATTTTAATTTACTACCACAAAATATGACTCTTTTTAAAATGCCTAATTCTTTGTTATAAATATAAGCTAATTTAATTAAAAGGAAATTCGGAAATATTTATTTCGTGCCAAACGTTATAATATATGGGTTATTATTCAAAATTCTGGGTGCGAGCAATGATGCAAGGGAATTAATGTAGTTAATTCAGAACTTTCAGAAATGCTGGAAAATGCGATTAAAATAAAGCAATTTCCATTCACAAAACCTTTGCTTTAAAAAAATCACAATCCCGTTTCCTTGTTTAAAAGCTTCAACAAGTACAGTTAACAATATGATATAAACTGAAAATAATTAACAATATGATATAAACTGAAAACAGTTACATAATATGATATAAACTGAAAACAGTTAATAATATGGTATAAACTAAAAACAGTTAATATTATGATATAAATAGAAAACAATTAACATGATATAAACTGAAAACAGTTAATAATATGATATGAATAGAAAACAGTTAACAATATGATATGAATAGAAAACAGTTAACAATATGATATGAATAGAAAACAATTAACAACATGATATAAACTGAAAACAATTAATAATATGATATGAATAGAAAACAGTTAACAATATGATATGAATAGAAAACATTTAACAACATGATATAAACTGAAAACAGTTAATAATATGATATGAATAGAAAACAGTTAACAATATGATATGAATAGAAAACAGTTAACAATATGATATAAACTGAAAACAGTTGATAATATCATATAAATAGAAAGCAGTTAATAGTATGACATGAACTAAAATTGGGCGATGACACTTGGTGAATTGATCAATATTTTAAAATGATATTTGGATTTTAGAAGTCTAATTATTATAAGGTCCCTGAAACAAAAAAAAGCGATGTTTTACATCAAATAGTACAGCGAAATTGATATTAAAGCAAGTAAAAATTTAACTGGCAAATAAGTTTTATTATCCAATAAAAAGGTTAAATAATCAAACAGAATAATAACAATTGTATCAAAATTTATGCAAATGTGTTATGAAATGATAGGCTTCGATATGCAGCGAAACTGAACCATCATTCTATCAACGAAAACAAAAGAACAATAAGGTGAACTCTCACAATAGGTGCGAGAAACAGTCACGCATGAAAGGTAAAAAGTTACTTCTAGAGCAACAAGGACTAGCTTAAAAATGGGACTTGTACCTACTTCCAATTTTGACTGGATTACAATAAGCAAATAATCTGTCTTCCTTCGGCAATTCAAGACTAACTCTTAACGTCTTCGCTTTTGTCTACGAGACTTGTCCAAATACAAGATGCAACACCGGTCATAAAGTGAATTGTATTTTTTGTACCCACGTGACTGAATGTTAACTTTTCCTAATCTGAAATCGTCTTCATCTCTTCAAATATATTTGTCTCCGCTTTATTACTTCCAGATCCTGCAATGTCACAAATGGCTTCTTTTTTTTTAAATTTCAATTTTTATTTAAACATATTAGATTATTTACATATTTCTATTTGATCAGTTTTGGGTTACTAACAGGTACTTCATCTGTAAATCAAAGTGAACGTGTGTGTAATAGAAATGACAGGGTACTCCACATTCCTCAACGCTTTGGGATTGGTGTCTCATCATCAGATGTGCCTCAATGTCGTATCAAAAACACGGGTTGTGGGAGATCTCTTACTCTTCTATAGAGATGATATCCGTGTAATATACAGCTCCAGTCAGTGGACTACATTTTTTCTAAGACTTCCTTATTAGGTTTTAGCCCTAATATGATTTCATGACTACCATAATTATAAAAGATTGATCCCTCTTCTTTATCTTAAGCAATCACTTATTTTGTTTCGTGGGTGATCTCGAACTGAAATCATGAAAACGCATACAAAAAGTTAATTCATAAAATGAGTTTCTCTTCAAATACGGATTTTATATTTCGTAGTAGTTATTTAACAAATAGTTGTTTTTAAAATTAGGAGTTAACCTATAGCATATTTGATCAACCCCACCGCTCCGGCATGATATGGCACAAGGTCAATTTTTAAGCGGATTTTAACTATGATTTCAGAGTTTTCTTTCTCCTAGACTTGTTGCCTAACAAAGGCTGAAGAACCAGTCTGCCCTACTATTTACCAATAGCTGGAGGGAGAATAATTGGATACATACCTTTCCCAAGGGTATTAGTGCTATGTGAAATGCAATCAGTCTCGTCCAGGTTTTGAACTCGTGTCGACGTATCCATTTCCTACGACGATAACGACTACACCACGGGCACCTCCTAAGGAGTTAAGTTATATAGATGTTGCAAAGGGTGGATAATTCACCTGAATCTTTTGGAGATTCCAGTATGTTGTTTTCTGCTGTTTTTTTTTTATTTTTCATTTATTCTTCCATGTATATTGTTATGATGTACCTTGTAGCAGTTCGTCTATAGGCACAATGAAACTGCAGTGCTCCCTGTTACCAGAAAAATCTTCGATGAATATATGTATATGCTGCGTTGCGTATCTTCAGTAATTTTATAAAATAAATTTTCTGAAGCAGTATATCCATGAATTAAGGTCTAAAACCACCAAAACACGTGCTATTATTTGTATTGAATGTATAAGTATTCAAATCAAACATAATGTCTTAACAGTTTTGGAATTAAGCGTTACTTTTAAATTGAAGCCATGTTTCTTCGGGATTTCTTATTTCTCAAAGTATTTACTAACTTGCAATTCCAGTCTAAATTGAAAATCCCATTTTGTAATGTCTGATTTAAAAACTGTTCCTTGTCGAGCGTTACGTTGATTAGGCCAACATTTACTGTTGCGGTCTAGACGGGCCGCCTGGCATTCATGTCGTGAAGCCAAAAAAACAATCACAGATTTATATTATAGTAGTATTTTGGGCATAGCGAATCCATGACCAGCAGGTTCACCTGACATTCATCTTGGGAGACTAAACTAATGGCTTGCATAGTTAACATTGCACCCGGCCTTCAGTCCAAGTGAATCAATGATCAGTATTGACAAACAGCGCAGGAATCTGCACTTTTCCCCGATCTCCCCCTATCTTAATAAAACTGACCGTGGTTTGAATCCTGAGTTATGGGAGGAACAGATAAATTTCAAGACGTTATTTTTTATTTAAACCAGAGAACATTCAAGTCTAATAGTCGTTATGTTACTCGATGTGAGTTTTTCAAGCCAGCGTTTGATAATGGTCTCTCATTGCAGTTAAAGTGACCGCAAGTCTTCTCAAGTTTCCAGAACTCTTCTCAGTATTCTGGCTGATCTCGGCAATGCTGTAACGTGGATAGACTCTCATTAGTATTATTATAAGGTTGGACGCTTGTTTTGGTTTAATGACATATCAACTTTTGTAGGTTATTTAATGCCAAATCCATTTTTAAACAAACAATCTGCTCTATTCCAAACAATTCAGTTTAGTATGTGTACATATTTGTCAAAAACATTTCAATTTCAAGTTATTCAGTTTAGTCAAACAGTTCTAATGCAGCTAATTAAGTCTGGTATAAGTCCAGATTTTGTTCACACACAGTTAAATGTTAAAACAGTTCTATATTAAACAATTCAGTTTAACGTACGTACAGTTTCCACGTCAAAAACAGTTACATTTCAAACAATTCCCTTTAGTATAACTATGCAGTTTCATTTTCAAAAACATTTCTATTTCAAGCTATTCAGTTTAGTCATACAGTTTTCATTAAAAAAATCAGTTTAGCACAAGTATTCAGTTAGTTGTATTTAACCTATAGATAGGGTCCTACCGTGTGCTATCAGTCCGGGCCAGATTGAACCTGGGAGCAATAGCAATGAAGGGGTGCTCTGCATTCCCCAAAGCCCCAGCATCATTGAAACCTCACCATTAGTATCATATCGAGGGCTCTCATTAAGCGGGGGGAAAAATCTGTTACTCAATCCATTGGCAATAAATGATATTCTTTGCCATCTCCTAATCTTCTCTTTCCTGTGACCCACTTTGTTGATGTTATCTTGCGACCGCATTGACTCTGCTAAGTTCATCGTCGCCCGCTAAGCTAGTATATTACAGTCCTACCTCTCTGCTGAGGTGCTGTCGGTGTCTTCTACAGCCCCAGCCGACTAGGCAATATAATAATTAGTATTGTTTTTGGTGTTGTTTTTGCTGCTGTTTCTATCTTTGTTGTTTATATTATTCATTTTATTTTATCTTTTCTAAATGACAGTCACTAAGAATCAATTTCAGTCGGGTGGTCATCCCAACTTAAATTCCCTCCGCGGAATTGAACACTCAGTGTCTTAATAAATGTAGAAAACTTTACCAAATAGGATTAATGTGTGTGTGTGTGTGTGTAAATGTGTGAACGCGTGTTTGTATGTGTGTGTGTGTGTGTGTGGCTCTGCATATGTATGTGCATGCGTATGCATGCATATGTATATATGTGTGAGTTTGCATATTTGTGTGTATTAGTGTGCGGATGTGTACATGTGTGTGTGTGTGGATGTGTGTGTTTTAAGAGATAGGACTTGAAACCTGAACTGTTTAAGTTCTTTTGCAACATTTCCCTTTTTCCTATGAGAGCATTTTCAAACAAAACTGGAAATATTTATAAATTCTGAAAAAAGGACCCTAAGATTGCTCTTCTATTTATTATATATAAATGTCATGTGAAATTATATGAATGTGTTTGACAATATGTGAAAGTGTTGCGAAATTATGGGAATGCGTTTTGACATACGAGGTGCATACGATCAGTTTCAAAACTTTTTTCGTATGGGCTCTTTTATTGATAGTACACACTTGACTCTAGTCCCCTTCGAAGTAATCTCCTCCGGCTCAAATGCTCTTGTTGTACCGTTCCAACAACTTCTGGAAGGCCCCATAGAATTCCTCTTGTGTGAGCGTGTCAATGACCTTCGTCACAGCCTCTTTCATCTCGTCAATTGTCTCATAACAACAGCCTCTGAGCTTAGGGAATAACCAAAAGTCACAGGGAGCAAGGTCTCGACTATAAGGAGGCTGAGGAACTGTCTTGATGTCCATCTTGCCCAAATAGTCCGTGACAAGGATGGAGTTGTAGACTGGTGTATTGTCCTGGTGGAAATGCTACTGACCCTATCTGAAGCGTGCTGGCTTCTTCCTTAGGAATCTCTTCCTGAACCCCCTTAAAAGCTCAACATAGTAACCGTAACCCTAACCCTTTGGCCAATCAACTCTGGTGTATTGACTCCCTTACTCCTCCCACGCCTCTCATCATCCCTCACAGACTCCCTGCCTTCCTTGAATCTCTTATGCCACTCAAAAACTGGTGCTCGATTCATGTAAGATGCTCCAAAAGTAGTATAAAGCATTCCATACGTTTCTGTGGCATTTTTTCAAAGTTTAAAACACAATTTTTTTGCATATCGTTCTTCTAAAATATCAGATTGCATCTTTGAAATTCATCAGCAGTGACAATCAGGATTTAATAGGGTGTATTCCAACTTCTGCTGTAGCTGTTCATTTAGACTTGAAATCATAAGAATTGGTCAGTCATCTTACAAGATTTATAGCAATAACATACTGAATTTTCAAGTGTCTACGACAATTTTAAATGCCCATACGAAAAATGTCTGGAAACTTATCGTATGTGTCTCGTATCAATATGTTCCAACATTTACGCTTTTCAGTTGATTTTATTTTATCGTTTTATTCTTATTCAGTTACTTTTATAAATGAAAGTCACCAAGTGCCATGCGTGTGTGTTTATAAGACCTTTTTTGTCATCTAAGTGGTTATGAGAGCTGGGTGAACGATGACGTCTACGCAAGGCGGAATTTGGTTGTTTGGTACTCTGTAAATCTTAATAAAACTTACTTCCACGGCTTGAACGAAGGAAATAGAGCAACAGAGGTACTAACTCTCGAGGCTAGTTATATTTTTTATCTTTCTCTTCATCCCCCATTTGACAATTAGCGAACACTGACATAACAGCCATCGGTGACTACAGTACTATTTTCTCAAATCCAAGTATCAAAAACGTACCAACAAATCTAATTTATTTAGATTTTTCTAGTTTTTTTTTTTAGATTCATTTTACTCTCTCTCTCTCTCTCTCTCACCACAGTCCCAATAGGTAAATCCTCTGCATCAAGTGTCTGCACTGGTGTCTGCACACGTAGTGGTCCATTGAGGAACGTTGCTGATTTGTTTTTCTTTAACTACATAGCAGTGCCTAAAATGTGTTGCTCACCTTTCTCGAATTGCTTGCGAGGTAAATAGCAGTACGGCTGTTGTTTTGTCAGATGTTTTTTCAAGGATTTGTAAAAAACAACGTGCAAAATCATTTGATAGTTCACATCTAGCTTCTTCTCCAAGCGTTTCATAAGAGTCTAAGTGGTGCTACCATACAGAAATATTGACACATTTGGAAGGAATTCCTTTGTTATTTTAACAGAGATAAGATTCCCAGTGCCAGCTATTGTACAATCGAAGCCAGGGTTGGGTTGAAACCATGGTATTCAGAAAAGTGGATGTAAATAAGAAAAGTCAATCCAATAGTGGGTCAATGGCGCGCTTCATTTTATGCCTGGTGGAAAAGCCTCATACATCATCGGTCAAGATCAGCCAATTTTGTCAGGTAACCACTGCTAGAAACCTTAAAGTTTGAATCTATATATGTGAAAAATATACATCGAATGATTATTATTTCTCTTACACAAATATTTATAAAGAGACCACATTTCTAACCCAGCCCTAACCATATTCGACTCTTTATTATTGCAAGAAGGTAAATGATGGTAGTTTAATAGTAAACGTAGACAAATTGTCATAGATATATTTCCAGACCCTGAAGGAGAAGTATTTTTTCTTACGACTTCCTGGTAGAAAGTCTCATTAAATCGCTATGAAATAAAACGGACAATCTCTGTCGTCCTTTGTGCGACCTAGGAAGAACGTGTATGTGTGAAATAGAAGTCCTTACTTGAGTTTATCTCTTTTCTTTATTTTTCTCATTTTTCTTTTTTTTTACGTTCAGACCTCAAATAACCAAAGAATTATTAACCCGAGATACGCCATCTCACCTCAATGGTAAATCACTATATTCAAACGTACCAACTGTCATAAACAAATATATGTATGAAGACACATTAGGTTTGCGTAAACACACATATATATATACATATATTTTTTTAGGTTTAGTTCATAAATGATCCTTTCGCAAAAGAGCGTTCTAAAGGAGACATCAAGGAGCCTTTTGAAGTCGCATTGATGATGCATTAGCTGTAATAACGTGTTTGCTTACTCTTATTAGTGCCTCTCACTTCTGCTCAAGCTGGCTACCTTTTAGTAGCGGCCTGAAAAACACACGTAAAGATCCTCTTTGATGGCACTATATCCTTTGGCGTATGAGGCAGGGGTCTTGGACAGAGGAGATGAAAGATATTGGGGCCGTGTCTAAACATTCCGGCATTGAGAGGAGACCTAGAAGAAGAGAGAACGGGATTTGAATGCTTGCAATTAAATAAGTGATTTCAAACTAGTATAGACAACGCAAACACACAAACACACGGGTAGGCATGCATGGACGATGGAAAAACAAACACAATTCCTCACCCGTGTGGCCAAATTATAGCCATTAAATGCTGAGGACTACAAGCACGCAAATATAATTGAACAAGATTACCTACACACACACACACGCATACACACACAGATATTTATAGTCTTAGTGTTTTAGTATTTATTCTGTAGATTTAACTGGGGTAAAAGTTCTATGTTCAAATCCAGGTAACCACAACAATTATTGATTGATTTCAACAGCTTCACAAGACTTCTAAGATTATTATTTTCAAGTTAGGGAATCAATCGTATTTTATTGTATATCATATTTACCAACCCCTCCGCTCGGGCAGTATATGACACAAGGTCAATTTTTAAGCGGAGTTTAACAGGTTTCAATTCAGAGTTTTCCTTCTCCTAGACTAGTTGCCTCACCAAGGCTGAAGAACCTAGTCTGTCCTACTATTTACCCATAGCTGGAGGGAGAATAATTGGATTCATACCTTTCCCAAGGGTATTAGTGCTATGTGAAATGCAATCCGTCTCGTCCAGGATTTGAACTCGTGTCGTCGTGTCCAATTCCTACGACGATAACCATTACACCACGTGCACCTCCATTTTATTGTATATAAGTATTTATATTTTGTGTAGTTTTGTGTGTGTGTGTGTGTGTATGTGTGAGAGTGAGTGTGTGTGTGTGTGTGTGTGTGTTCGGTTCTATCAAATGCGAATAAATTTTAAACAGACCCATTTTACACATAGAAAGAACTCTAACAGGAACTACCACTTATGGTTAGAGTGGATCTGGGAGTAATGGAAATGAATGGGTAATTCACCATCACCATATCTCCAAAACTAGAGATTCATCATCAAATTCACTTTAGTATCATACATAGGATAAGCCTCTGAGGGGGTCTTACCCGACAAAAATGATATAGTCAGCATATCTTGAGCCCCGCTGACAGGGACATTAACCATTATGATATAAAAAAAAACTTTCTAAAGAGGAATCTTCTTACGCATCTCCTCCAACATGATGATGCAAGGGTACTCTTTATGGGGAGCAAAGCTGGCTGGAATATATATATATATATATATATATATATATATATAGTTTGAAAAATTCAATTGAAAACATACGATGTTTCAGTGATTGCGCACATACATATGATCTGACTCGTTTAAAAATCTACCAAAAAAGTATTTTCTTTTAACAGAGCGTTATACATTGTTTACATGGTTGGTCTATTGTTTTGCCATTTCAGACATATACTTTGTAAGGAAAATAGTATCTGGCAAAATTATTGATTTAAAAATATATTAGCCGTCTAAATGTTCAAAGATAAATTATAGAATTAGACAGGTAGTAAATAACATACAAGACATTTATTAATATGTCTACACTTGGGAAGCAGTTTGCATTTTATCATATTTGACAACCCCCTCCGCTCGGGCAGGATATGACACAAGGTCAATTTTCAAGCGGAGTATAACAGGTTTGAATTCAGAGTTTTCCTTCGCCTAGATTAGTTGCATCACCAAGGCTGAAGAACTCAGTCTGCCCTACTATTTACCAATAGCTGGAGGGAGAATAATTGGATTCATACCTTTCCCAAGGGTATTAGTGCCATGTGAAATGCAATCAGTCTCGTTCAGGTTTGAAATCGTGTCGGCGTGTCCATTTCCTACGACGATAACCATTACACCACGGGCACCTGCAATATTGTTTGCATTTTATTGTTCAGCAATTTATTATTTTTTGTATATTTTAGGATACATAACTTTTTTTAAAGACATAATCTTCACCTATTATGACCTTTTATACGCTTGGTCATTTTTCACAATATTCCATTTTGTTATTGGAGTATTTATACAATTGGGAAAAAAAACTCAGCAGACATTCCTTTGGCAATAATTTTTTTTTCTGCTGGTCATTCTACATGAGAAACAAACGGTCGGTTTAGTTTTTCATCCAATTATATGAATTTGGTCTGTATGAGATTTATACATTTATATAGTAATTATCATACATTGAGTACTCCTGGAGATTTATCAGAATATATTCTCAAATTGAATCTTTCACAAATTATTTTCTTTGTATATATATATATATATATATATATATATATATATATATTTACGATAATGGGTAGAGTATTCGCCAATGGTCCGGGAGACCGAGGTTCAATCCCAGGTCAAGTCATACCAAAGACTTAAAAAATGGTACTTGGTGCCTCCTTGCTTAACACCGAAAAATATAAGGTACGTATCAACGGTAAAGTGGAGCAATCCAGAGAAAGGAGTAGTTCCCTCCCCTACACCTCTGTGTAGTAGCTATTGAAAAGGGAACTTCGGGTTGCCCTCGACTACAGTCACCAACTTTACTTTTTACTATATATATATATATATATATATATATATTGGCACAAATCGTCAATACTCCATCCCGTCATTATATATTTAGATATATATATATAATGACATAATTTTTTAATCAGCAGTCTCGATTCTTTCTGAACACAAATATTTTACAAGTGATTTTGCCATTAAATAACCTACAATAGATTAATGTGCCATAAAACACAACTAATCCACCAACCAACATAACTGTGATAGCGGCGCCGGGGCTTGAGCTCTCTCGCGAGGAATTGCCGATTGCCACCCGCGTAATGCAAAGCACTTCGGAATGATTGAGCACTCCGGTAGCCGCTTAACGCAAAATGTAAACAAAGGAAAAATAAAACATGATTTGAATTGCTCGCTTCTCGGTAAGTCCGCTGATGGATCTGCGGTAGGATGTCCAACTGGCGTAGAGTAAGTCGGGTGTCGATCCCAACATGAAACTCCTCGCTTGTTTAGTTATATAGTATAAATTGTAATACAATCAAATACTCTGTCTATGAATGACAGTATGTAATTATAAGTTTGAGTAAGCAAAAATTTGTCCGTGTGTTAGTGTATCATATTTACCCAACCCCTCCGCTCGGGCAGGGTATGACACAAGGTCAATTTTTTAAGCGGAGTTTCACAGGTTTGAATTCAGAGTTTTCCTTCTCCTAGACTAGTTGCCTCACCAAGGCTGAAGAACCAAGTCTGTCCTCCTATTTACCCATAGCTGGAGGGAGAATAATAGGATTCATACCTTTCCCAAGGGTATTAGTGCTATGTGAAATGCAATCAGTCCAGGATTTGAACTCGTGTCGCCGTGTCCAATTCCGGCGACGATAACGACTACACCCCGGGCACCTCCCGTGTGTTAGTGTATGACTGAATTTACATGTACGTACTGTATTGAATAACCGTGTGGGTGCTGGTGTGCGTGTGTCTCTGATTACAATAAGTATATACCTCATGCGAGTGTTTCACTCTATTTATTCTGATTATCCAATATTTCTGTTGTTTTCATCTTGCCTCTATATGGAAAACACTATTTTTTTTCTAATTTTTCTAAAAATATGTTTTAGCAACGTTTCTCATAACAAACATATCGACTCTGAAATCCAACAGCCCAGTTGGCTGGTACTGTCGAGAGGTAACCCCACTTCAACTTCACGTATTTTTGATATGGCAGTAGGTGAGGCTCCAATTCTGGAGCCTTGAAGAATGTGGAGTCCATCTTCCTTTGCCATCACTCCCAAGTCCACACTGCCCAATAAATGTAGTACTTATTAAGGTCCTAACTGTGAATCTAATAGAACTTATTAATCATTTAATATAATTGAAACCATTCGACTCTTTACAAACAAATGATTAGAATGGATTTGAATTGATAGTATTAGGTAGCAATACTTGAAACCATATAGCTATCTGTAAATGATAAATAGCAAGACTTGGAAATAATTTACTATGTGCAATCAAATGCGTTCTGGTTCGTTTGAAAGTGTTGCATAAAAACATTTAATATACAAATCATACATTTAATATATATATATATATATATATATATATATATATATATATATATATATACAAATTTCATTAAACATAATAGACATTTTATGTCTACATATTTTCTTCTGGATCTGTTCGAATAATTTGTCTCTTCACGAGATCACATCTGTATTCCAAAGTGCTGTTATATTTATGAGCTGCAGGATTATGGAGTTTATATATATATATATATATATATATATATATATATATATATATAAACGAAAGTAGGCATTATATAGCCTAGACATGTTGATATGCCATAAACACAACAAACCAACCACCTATGAAATCCAACGCCTGACTCTTCTACACACACGTAGTTACTCGTAAACATTTCAAGATGTAATCACGCATACATAGGAATCCAAAATCTTACATCCTTTGAATCGGAGCCGGCTTAACGAATCCCAAACGTTGACCTAGATCTGTCAATATGGCGTGCATTCCCAAAACGCCATCATTCAGCTTAACCAAAAAACAAAAAGAAAGGAAAGGAAAGGAAAGGAAAGGAACAAGGAGGGTTTTTTTTTTTTCAAATGCTGAAAAACAAATAGAAAATACTTCATGAAAAGAAAAAGTTCAGAAGGAAAGAAATAGAAAAAATGGGACCCCTAAATCAGGATCGAAAACACTTTGATATAATTCTTTTGGGGTCGAGGTTTAGAAGGACAGATATATCTCTTATTATGTCAGCAGGCCTTACCCTCTTGCATCAGGTTCTTTGGAACTGAAAAAATATACCTTTAAATTTCTTCTTCTTCTTCTTCTTCTTCTTCTTCTTCTTCTTCTTCTTCTTCTTCTTCTTCTTCTTCTCAGCCATTATTTGTTAATCTTCTCATTCTAATACAACTACTACAACTACTACTGTTGCTACAACTACTACTAACTATAATGCTTTTTCTTCTTTCTCTTCTACAGCTACTACTGGTACTACCGTTATTACGACTACTCATTATTATTTTTATTTTTCTTATTATTATTGTGAGTATATCACACCACGTCTAACAGATGTTCTTCACAGAATTCTGAGTGACAACAAGTTTTCTAAGGATTCCATCAATCGCCTTATCCTTCAAACTCTTCTTAGCAGTGCTGTAGTTTATATAATTTCAAATCATCCTCAAATCACCTGTTCTCCCAGTCTCTTTTCTCGTTAGTTCATAACTACTTTTGGCTCACAGTCACCGATACGTTCCAAAACATTTTCGATTCTCAGGCAAGATCCAGGTATTTGTTCCGCTTTTTGTTTCTTTTATTTTTACTCTGGGGTCCGCTAGAATGACAATATCAAATTAACGACGAATTATTTTCTTCTACTTAAGTACTTCTAGGTCTGTTTTTTTTTTTTTGGAGGAGGGGGTGCCAGTGATTGTTTGATCCTTTGTATCACAAAGTCAGAGGTAATTTTATGCGTTCCATTTTTAGAATAGATTCTTGTTTGTGTATTAATCAGCTTGGTCAAATTTTAATCTTTTAATGGCGTCATTTGTGTGCAAGCACTAGTCATAATCATCAACATGTCGCGCTATTAGTACAGATATTCCTGACCCTTACTCGCCATCCATACCTATCGTCCATTGCTCCCAGCAGGTCAGGTCCTCAGAGCTACATCCCATATCGGCACAGAGCTGCTGTATGTATGTTCGAGCTTGTCGTTCTGCGTTTGCACGTCCATGTGAAGGTGTCCACAGGAGTACATCACTTATGAGCTCGTCCCTACTTCTCTAGCAGTGTCCCGCATGTCTGATTCGTCTAATTTTGATAGTTCTTGTGATACTATTTGCCAACCCCTCCGCTCGGGCAGGATATGACACAAGGTCAATTTTTAAGCGGAGTTTAACAGGTTTCAATTCAGAGTTTTCCTTCTCCTAGACTAGTTGCCTCACCAAGGCTGAAGAACCTAGTCTGTCCTACTATTTACCCATAGCTGGAGGGAGAATAATTGGATTCATACCTTTCCCAAGGGTATTAGTGCTATGTGAAATGCAATCAGTCTCGTCCAGGATTTGAACTCGTGTCGCTGTGTCCATTTTCTAAGACGATAACGACTACACCACGGGCACCTCCAGTTCTCCAGTTGATAGTTCTTGTGATGGGTGGTAAGTGGCCGTATAGCTGCTGCTTTGTGGGGTGTTGTCTCCACGATTTGTACAATATTGCTCGCAGCATTATTGTGTAGTTGCCGTCGAGCTTTTTCTCCATACGTTTTGTTAGCGTCCATGTACTGCATCCATATAGCAGTATCGACACGACTGCTGCTGAAGAAACAGCGCTTCATTTTATCGTTCATGTCTGACTTCCATACGACCAAAAGCCAAACGATAGCTGTCTATGCCTTTGTTAGTCGTGTGACGATGTCTGTCTCGGTTGATGAGACACTGAGCGTTCCTGGCAAATGCACCCGCCCAAGCCAAAACCCCGCTACGTAGTCTTGAACGAGCCTCTATCTTAACGCACTCAAGACGGAATATATGAGCTTTACTCAAATAGGCGATATATCGACACTAAATAGTAGCTCTCTGAAACTAGTTGACAAGTTTACCTACCTAGGAAACACAAGTAGATAAAGTGAATTGTTTCGTTTGGTTGGTTTTTATGGCATATCAACCACTGTGTGTTATTTAATCCCAAATCCTCTTTATACAAATAAATTAGGTATATATGATTTGGCTTGTTTTGATTTTGTGGCATATCAACCATTAAAGATCATTTAATGCCAAAACCTATTCATACTTATATAATAAATATATATGATTTGGTGGGGTCGAGTTTTATGGTATATCGAACATTGAAAGTTATTACTATCAACCCCTCTTCGTACATATATATAAGGTATATATGATTTGTAAACATTTTGTTTATAACATTAATAAACGAGTCTTAGCTCATTCTTTTGTACAGAGTTAAGTGTTTTCAAATATTGTTCTGTAGAACTAAAAACGTGACATTAGTCATTTGTTTGTAGACATAGATATACATATGATTTGCTTATCTAGTTGGCTGGGACTGGAGAATACACCGACTGCACCTCTGCAGAGGGGTAAAACCTCACCAATGAGTGTCCTGGATATGATACTAAACAATCTGATGTTGAGGTTCCCGTGAGGCTGGAACTTTGGGGAATGCAGTGCACCTCTTCATAGCCATCATTCCCATGTCCGCACAGACCCGAAATGGTAACACCTGATAGGGTCCTATCTATGGGTCAAATAGAATTAAACCATGGTTTCGAGAGTTTACTGTTTTATGCATTTAGACTGCGTATCTATGTTAAACTGAATTTTTTAAAATAGACTTGTTTTGATATTTAACTGCGTACTTATTCTAAATTGAATCGCTAGAAATAGAAATGTTTTGACATCTAAACTGCGTACTTAGGCTAAACTGAATTATCTGAAATAAAACGGTTTTTACATTTAACTCTGTGTATTGCCTAGTCGGCTGGGACTGGAGAATACACCGACTGCACCTCTACAGAGGGGTAAGACCACACAATGAGTGTCCTGGATATGACACTAAACAATCTGATGGGGACGTTCCAGTAATGCTGGAGCTTTGGGGAATGTGGAATACCCCTTCAGTGCCATCGCTCCCGGATCTTCTCCGGCCCGGAGTGGTTGCACCTCATAGAGACCTATCTATAGGTGAAATAGATTTAAATGCGTACTTATGCTAAAATGAATTCTTTGAAATAGAACTGTTTTGACATTTAACTCTGTTTGGACAAAAATACACTTATGCTAAACTGAATTGTTTGAATAAGAACTGTTTGACTAATCGAAATAGAAATGTTTTTGACAATTAAACTGCGAACTCACGCTAAACTGAATTGGTTTAAATAGAACTGTTTTGACAATTAACTGTGTGTGAACGTGGATATATTAATGCTAAGATGGATTGTCTGATTAAAACTTTTTGACTAAACTAAATAGAACTGTCTTTGACAATTAAACAGTGAACTCATGATAAACTGACTTGTTTGAAATGGAACTGATTATTTGTGTAAAAATGGATTATGCTTTAAGTAACCTACAAAAGTTCATATGCCATAAAACCACAACATTATTTTTAAGTGAAAAGCTTTTTTCGTGATTTTTTTATGTATGAGTTTCTACACAGTAATTTTTTTTCAATTTTTTGTGATAACAACCCTGACTGACCGACTCCCACTATCTTAGCTTCCTTAAACCAAACTACTCATAGCCAGTGATTGATCTAATGGTTTCCGACCAGGGCATTACAGATTTTATTACTGATACGCAAAACACAACCGAGAAGGTGGAAGAAAAGAACAAACGAACAAACACGGACTTGGGTCAGCTCCACTGTGCAGCTCTCCGTGCATTTGCAGACTGTCGCGGGCGTGTAACTTGCGTGAAACTTCTACAAAGCCACTACCAATGCTGACATTTTCTCGCGTTGGTTAACTCGGCCTCTGTGGATCAACAGGTCTTAGCAGTCACCTTTCTGACTTCTGTTGACTCTCTTCTCTGTCTCAAGCCGACAGGTCTCTTCTGCCTTTCTCTGTCAACTGACTCTCTCTGCTTTCTCTCGGACCTTCCTTCCCTCCTCCACTTATGGTCTCGCGGGAGATCTCGTCTTCAGGCTCTTTGTGTGGGTTTCGCGCTAAAACAGACAAAGAAATCGTGGTCCCAACACAAACGGAAACGAATTGCTACGCATCGTGTCACATATTGCTGTTTAACACTTTCAAATGATTTTATTCAACTTTAACCTCAACGTATAGTTATGTAATACCGAAAATTCAATTCAGTCATGCTTTCAAGTATTGCTATTTAACATTAGTAATTCTATTTAACATTATTAATTAGTTTGCACAGAGTTAAATGGTTGTAAGTATTGCTATATATCACTAACAATTCAGTTAAACATCAGACATTTGTTTGCAGACACTGGAATGATCAAACAATTCTATTTCAAATACGTCAATTTAGCATAAGTTATTTGTTTTCACTCAGTTTAAATATCAAACTGTCCTTTTTGACCCACAGATAGGACCTTATCATGTGCTACCACTCCGGTTCAGAGTGGACCTGGAACTGATGACAATGAAGGGGTACTCCACATTCCCCAAACTCCAGCATTACTGGAACATCACTATCAGATGCCGTTAAGCGTCATTTCAGGACACTCGTTAGGAGGTGGGGTCTTACCCCTCTGCAGTGATTCAGTCGATATATTCTATAGCCCACACCATCGACAGGGCTGATAAAATGAATCGTCCTGGAAGATTTATTTTTATTTTAAGATACCATACTACAGTGGTCTGATCTACAAACTCGTTTTTTCTTGTTTATATGGGAAAAAAATGATTTGCTGAAATATTTCTTACAATCTCCGATGACTTCAGTCTGGCCTTTGGATTTTCTCAGTTTTCCAGTTTCAATTAGCACAAATTTTATTTTCCTCCATTTTTCAGTTTATTTACACTTCTCTAAATATCTTGTTTTTGTTTCTTGATCTTTTGTCTACTCGAACACAACCATCTTGATTTAACAATATCGTTTATCTTTGTTGACTTTAGTCCACTGTAATAGTTCAATAAACTGAAATATCTTGATCGTAAAATTCCAGAGCATTTTTTCCTTTTTAATTCGTTTGACAGACTGCTGCTTGAACTAATAACATTTGCCTAGACACTCGAGTTAAACAACATTATGTACTTCCCAAATTATCATTTAAATTCCCTTGAACACGTTGATATTTTCATTTTTTCTGGTTTTGTATTTTTTAGAAAATGCTAGAGAAAATGTTCAATAGTTACCAGCATAATTCATTGAAACTAGCCAGTTTGATATTTGCTCGTTGGGAGGCACCAAAGTGGAAAAGAAATCGAAGATGGTTTACAAGTTTTCTACGTTCATTTTGGGTTTCTTTTTAAATAAGAATGGATGAGGCATTGAGTATCCTAATATGAGTATATTTTCAAACAGTATGACTTCTTCAGGGACAGTGAAGACTAGCAAAAAATAAGAAAATATCATGGTATGATTTTTTTGTATTCACATTCGTGTTCGTGCAAATAAACACACACACACACACACACACACACACACACACACACACACACACACACACACCCTAATATATATATATATATATATATATATATATATATATATATTTGAAAAATGGTTGTTTTCTATACTTCCAAACAAAGAGGTATCAGTATTGGTCATAAGTAAGTATAACTTTGACACGAAGTCAAGACGCTTATTGACTTCATTTGGCGTCTAGCCGATCATCAGGATCTCTCCCTCTATCTATCTACCTGAACAGTGGTAGAAAACTATCTGGATTATTCTATTTCAAAATTTATAATTTAGATGATGACACATTCACAACTGATTATCTTATATTACAAATGACGATGTATAGTAATCTAGATTTCAGTTCCTATGAATCTTTTATAAATATTAATATTCAAATGAGTTATCGTTTATTTTTTATCAGCAATTCATGAAAAAACACTGGTTTGTTAAACTGCAATGATTTTCATATTTATCTGACGCTGTTCCGTGATACTTTTTAATTGTTACCTTAACTGAGCATCCATCTCTGATGAAGCAAGGGAACACCTGGATCACATTAAAAAATACTGTGACAAACTTTTACAACATTTAAGTAAAGTTGGCGACCATAGTCGGTGGTAACCCGAAGGCTCCCTTTTCGATAGCTACTACACCAATGTGTAGGGGAGGGCGCTACTCCTTCCCTGGATTGCTCTACTTTACACTTGATCCGTACCTTATAATGCTGAGTGTTAAGCAAGGAGGCATCAAGTACCATTTTTTGAGTCTTTGGTATGACTCGACCTGGGATTGAACCCAGGTCTCCCGGGCCATTGGCGAACACTCTAACCCCTAGGCCAAGAAGTAGTTTGACAATTAAAAATCAGAGTGTGTTTAATTTTCAAAGCGAGTAATACCGAAACACGAATGTATAAGTTGTAAAAAAATGTAGCCACAGGAGGTGCAACGGTTTGGCGAAGTTCAAAATTCTATCCGGTAGAATAGCTGTAAAAAGATCTGCTTGATCTAGCACACAGACTGAAGACAAGGCTTGGTGAGGTCACCATTCTCAAATAGCCTTCTAAGTGGTGGCGAGGTATGGTCAGACAATGTCGCTCACGCAAGGTTGAAGTAGAGGTTCTGTGTTATTAAATACCGATAAAAAAATGGGTATTTCAACACACACACACACACACACACACTCTCTCTCTCTCTCTCTCTCTCTCTCTCTCACACACACACAACACACACACACACACATGCACGTTATTTATTGGCTGGAGACACAAGGGGAGTAGTATTAGTGTAGACGGAAAACCTTTTAACCATTTAAAGATACGAGATGAGTTGATTCCTACTTGAACAAATAATCTGTCCAGCCCATTGTATTCGTTATCAATTTCCTCATACTTCCGCTGTCACAAAATTGAATAGAGCGAATGAAACTCCGAAAGTTCTAAGTCTTGAAATGAGATATGTTTTTGCTTTGACCTACATAGCTGTCATCGGTGACTGCGCATCATATGTTAAATACCGAAGAGATTAATTTGCATAAAATTAATTTTGCATTAAATATTGATCTCTATCTTTGCGAATTATAATTTAGTCTTTATACAAATGAAACACTGCTTACACACACACACATACATACATACATACATGTACATATACATTGGATAGGCGCCTGAACTACTGATATCATTGATGACTGTAATCTTCTCGGTTCCTACCATAGAGCCATGAAATATATAAACCACTCAGTCTATTGATGATGATATTCAAAATATTTGTTTCGATAATAGTATTTTAGTTTAAGAGATTATATTCTTTTCCAACTACTCATCTTAAATTTAGTTCGATAAAAAAATTCGCATTAAAGTGTACCCTTTATTTTCTATCACTTTTATTCAGAATTTGATTTGGAATGTTTTACATAACAAAAAAGTGATGTCTACCTTTACGGGCATGAGTTAAAGTTTAGTCATAATTTTTCACGACACTGCTTGACCACTTATTGCCTGGATGAAGCTCAGTCTTAGGATAGGAAACTTTGACATATTGGCAGTATTCTCCCGATCTTTCCGATGTCGATTACAATTTGTCAAGCATCTGGACACTTTTTTACGCCCAAAAACCTTACTATCTTACAAAGAAAAGTAGAAACTGAATTTTATGATGTCTTTTGAATTTTATCATGCAGGTATATATAACCTTGCACACTGAAGGTGTCCGTGGCGTAATGGTTATCGTCGTGGGAAATAAACATGGCGACACGAGTTCAAATCCTACACGAGACTGATTTCACATACCACTAATACCCTTGGGAAAGGTATAAATCCGATTAATCTCCCTCCAGCTTTGGGTAAAATAGTAGGACAGACTAGGTTCTGCAGCCTTGGTTAGGCAACTTGTCTAGGAGAAGAAAAACTATGAATTCAAACATATTAAAGTCTGCTTAAAGAAATTGATCTTGTGTCAAATCCTACCCGAGCGCAGGGGTTGGTAAATATGTATAACCTTGCACACAAAACGGAATATATGTGTTTTAATCAAATAGGCGACATTTCCACACTAAACAGTAGCTCTTGGTAACTAATTTAAAAGTTCACCTACCTAGGAAGCAGTGTCTCATCAACCGAGACAGACATCGACACACGACTAGTAAAGGAATGAACAGCTATCGATAGGCTATCGGTCATATGGAAGTCAGACCTGACCGATAAAATAAAACGCAGTTTTTTCCAAGCAGCGATCGTGTCGATACTGCTATATGGATGCACAACATTGACGCTAACTAAACGGATGGAGAAAAAGCTTGACGGCAACTACACAATAATGCTGCGAGCAATATTGAACAGGTTCCAGAAGGCAACATTCAACAAAGCATCAGTTGTACGGTCACCTACCACCCATTACGAAAACTATCCAAGTTAGACGAACCAGATATGCAGGACACTGCTGGAGAAGTAGGAAGGAGCTCATAAGTGATGTACTCATATGGACCCTTTCACATGGTCGAAGAAAATCAGTGTGACCAGCTCGAACAACAGCTCTTTGAGGATACGGGGTACAGCTCTGAGTACCTGCCGGATGCGATGAGCGATAGGGAGAGGTAGCAAGAGAGGGTCAGGGATATCCGTGCTGATGGCACGACAAGATTATGATGATATCTATCGATTGGAGTAGATGTTCACGGATCATATTTCACTGAATAAAAGTGTTTAGATTCATTCTATCAGGAATAGATGTTTATTCCAAAATCAGATATGATTTTCGAACTACAAAATACACGGCATATAATTTCTCATGTTTCTTTTACTGTTTGAAAAAAAAAAAATAGAAAAAAAATTCCTTCTTTTATTCAACTGTCTAGTTTCTAAATTCCTCTTTGGTTTCGTGTATCATGTCAGAAAACATAAAACTGATAAAAGGAAAACAGTATGACTTACTATATATATATATATATATACATATATTATGGGAGTTCCAGTGGTGTAGTGGTTAACGTGCTAGTACGTTACATCCTGGTCAGCAAGTTTGAACTTCAGTCACGCAATTAAGATCACTTTCAGTCTTATACTCTTAGGAAAAATATTAACCACATTATCGCCAACCTATGGGTTAAATAAGCAATACTACTGTTTTCTATAAAAATCCAAACTATATATAAATGTATGGACGCTGACTAAACGCATGGAGAAAAAAAAAACTTGATGGCAATTGCACAAGAATGCTACGAGCCATACTGAAAAAATCCTGGAAGCAACAAAACAGCAGCTGTTCGGACACCTACCTCCGATCTCGAAAGCAATTCTAATCAGACGAATAATGCTGAAGAAGTAAGGGTAAGCTAATCAGTGACGTTCTCCTGTGGACTCCTTCACACGGATGGGCAGCTCTGTACAGACACAGGTTAAAGTCAAGACGACCTATCGAATGCGATGAACGATAGAGACAAACGGAGAAAGAAAGTCAAGGAAATCACTGCTCCCGGTACGACATGATAATATATATATATAGATATATATATAGAGAGAGAGAAATATAATCGACGACCTCAGTTTAAAAACTTGACGAGGCTGTTTGCATCTCACATAATACTAATACAAGACTTTCTTGTCATAAATCCAAAAAGTGTCTTCCGAACTATCTCTACATAGCAGGGGTCACTAGGCCAGTTTACCTTGGCATGGCAAGCAGTATACTAGAAGGAAATACTCTTAATTGAAAGGTATATATTTTTTGTAATATCATATTCTTTTAAAGGGTTACACTCTCAATGAAGAAGGTTATTTAGTTAGTTTTTTGGGATAAGGGAAAGAAACGAAGATTATTTTACCAATGTTTGGAATGTTCAGCAGACTCTAGATTTGTCTTTTATATTTTAGAACAAATATTGACAGTTTTCTTTAAAGTGGTTTTCCTTGAGTCGTTCATCTACAATTCTGTTGGATTAATTATGAGACATCCTGCAAATATTCTTTCTTTTTTTTTATCTTGTTTTACCTTTTCCTCTTTGTTCAGACAAATCAAAATCTAACAAAATATAATCACATCTCAAAATCGAGACGTACAGAAAAGAAAACGGTACCTTGTATTACGTTTGTTTTTTCTTAAAATGCAAAACAATCTTCTTAATACATTCCAATATCGAATATTTTTCTAAATTTTTAAACTACATTCTAATCTATAACCTATTAATTATTATTATTGCTTTACTTATTTAAATTTTTTTCGACCGGAGTTTCAGAGACAGCAAGTCTCCTCAAGTCTCCAGAACTTTTCTAAATATTTTCGCTGATCTCAGCAATACTGTATTTTGGATGGTCTTCACTCGTTTATTATTTCCAAGTCCTCTAGTCTCTGTACCAATCCTTTGATGACTTTACCAAGCGCACCAATTACAATTGGTTTCAATGTCAATTTGAGTTTCCATAGTTATTTTTGCTCTCTTGCAAGGTGTAGGTACTTATTCTTATCTTTTTACTCCTTGATAGTTTTTCAGATCAGCGTTAGCAGTGAGTCTTTCCCTGGTGCTTGAGTGACAACACGCCTCCTCAAGTCTCCAGGACTCTTCTCGGTATTCTGGCCGATCTCAACAATGTTGCAGTTAGGATTAATGACCTCTTATTTCTATGTTCTCTAGTCCTTTTACCAAACCTTTGGTGACTGTACCAAGAGCTCCATCGACAATTGGTATAAATGTTAATTTCATTTTCCATAGTTTTTTCAATTCCCTAGCAAAGTTCAGGTACTTATCCTTCTTTTCGCTTTCTTTCAATTTTACTCTGTGGTCAGCCGAGACAACAAAGTCCACCATTCGGCAAGTTCTCTCTTTTTTATTTTTATTATAAGGTCTTGTCGTATGAGCGAGATTAGGTTATCTGTTTGTATCTCAAAATACCAGAGGAGTTTGTGTCTCATTCTCCAGGACAGATTCTGGGTTGTGCATATACCATTTGTTGGTATGGTCAAATTGAAATTTCCTGCACAGTTCCCAACTGGTCACCTTGTCCACCCAGTCATGTCTATTCTTATACTCCTTCTGTGCATGTTTGATGCATTTGATTAATATGTGATTGATTGTTTCGTCTCAATCACCTTATAACCTACTTATGCTGTTTTGTTTCGTCTTATCTACTCTTGTTTTGATATGATTAGTCCTTATGGCGTTGTTTTGCGCTGCTTTTAGGAAAGATTAAGTTTCTCTCTTAAAGTTTCTTTTTCTCAGGCACGTCCACGTTTTCTCGTGAGAGATATCGCTTGTTAGTCGCTGAAAACGTTCATAGAGTTGTTTTTCTTCCTATTTTTGCTTTCTGGTTATTTCTGTTCTGTTGATCCTCGTGTCGTCAGTATTGTTTTTGTTGGCTGTGATCAATATTCCTCTGCGTTTTCTATGTAGTCTTCGAGACGTTGTATTGATGCTTCAACGCTGTCTTCAATGATGGCAAATCCTCCCCATCCTCTTTTCTTCAATGTCGTCTCTTGGATGCAAGGCCTTATGCATGGTCATTAGTTTTCTTGTACCGTTGTCTATTTGTTTGAGGTCTTCTCTAGTCCACTTCAAGAATGGTCCCGAATATATTACGAGGAGGATTACCTTGGTATTTAACTCTTTGATGAAATTTCTGTACTATAGTTTTGTCTCGATTATCTTTCTGATTCTCCTTTGTTACCCTTTTTTTAATTTTGTTCTTTCATTTCCCATTGTTTGATTGCATCAGCTTCTAATGTCCCGAGTATTTTTAGGTTTTCTTTTCTACGAGCGTTCCGATTTTTTCTTAATTTGGTAGTTCCATTCTTTCTGTCATGAATCGTTTCCGCTTTTCATTACTATCAATGCGCATTAGTTTATGCCAAATTCCATCCCTATATATTGACTGAACGAGTTTTTCACACCGGCATTAGCTGATACTATTTACCCAACCCCTCCGCTCGGGCAGGATATGACACAAGGTCAATTTTTAAGCGGAGTTTAACAGGTTTCAATTCAGAGTTTTCCTTCTCCTAGACTAGTTGCCTAACCAAGGCTGAAGAAGTCTGCCCTACTATTTACCCATAGCTGGAGGGAGAATAATTGGATTCATACCTTTCCGAAGGGTATTAGTGCTATGTGAAATGCAATCAGTGTCGTCCAGAATTTGAACTCGTGTCGTCGTGTCCATTTCCTACGACGATAACGACTACACCACGGGCACCTCCATTAGCTGATTGTCGTTCAATGGATTTTGAATGACAGTAGTCTCCTCTCTTCAATATTCTTGCTGAACTCAACCATCCAGTAGCTTAGATGGTCTCCATTCATCCTTTGATTTTAAACCGTTCCAATCCTTTTCCCAATATTTTAGGGGACGGATCCAAGTGCACCAACTACAATCTGTGCTACGGCCTCTCGCATCTTCCATTTTTTAGTTCTCTGGCAAGGTCCTAGCGTTGTTTATTTATTATTTATTTTTTATTATCACCAATAGTCTAGTGGAACGGCAAATTCCTCTCGATTTGAAATTCTTGTTTTTTTTTACTCGGTTTCATCATCTGGACAAAATTGTTTGAAAAGTCCCAGATAATTTTATACATTTCACTTTTGACGACAGATTCTGGTTTGTGCCAATTGCCAACATGGTAAAATTATCAAATCACGCATCATTACCAGTCGATCAACTTTCCCACCTGTCATGCCATATCTTCGATTCCTTTTTCAAGTAATTCGCATAACTATTATGATAGTTTTTCACATCAAATAAATTTTATTTTTCACATGTGTAACAGCAAACCTCTTCAGATATCCAGAACTCTATTACGTATCCTTACAGAAGTAAGTTGTGCTAAGGTCTGGATATTTCACAATTATTTACCAAATCACCAGCTCATCAAGTCTCTTTTCCGTGTTCTGATGGTTCAAGGGTATGGATGGTATCAGTTTAACTTTCATGCTCCTCAGCTTTTAAAACTCTTTGGCAAGGTCCAGGTATTTGTCCAACTTTTCGCTTTTTTTTTCATTCTATATTCTGATGACACACAACAATCCTCTATATAGCTCCCTCTTTGGTTATGGTTGATTAGATCTAGGTTCAATATTCTAAACTAGAATGGGTGATTGCTTTTTATCTCAGAGTCCCAGAGAACTTTGTTTGTTTGTGTGTGTGTGTGTGTGTGTGTGTGTGTGTGTGTGTGTGTGTGTGTGTGAGTTTGTTTTTGAAGCACACATGTTTTTCAAGGCATACTCGTTGTTATTTACATGCAAACTATTTCTATTAATAATAGCTATTTGACATTATAAAATCATTATTATTAGTTGATTGAAAGAATCTAATTTTATGCAAAAACGACAATTATTAAATAGAAATGATAACAAGGAACCATACGATCATTATTATTCGATAGGAATACTTGAAATCATATAACTGTGTTCAAATTATTTGTATTAGATAGGAATACTTGAAATCATATAACGGTGTACAAATTATTTGTATTAGATAGGAATACTTGAAATCATATAACTGTGTACAAATTATTTCTATTAGATAGGAATACTTGAAATCATATAAATGTGTACAAATTATTTCTATTAGATAGGAATACTTGAAACCATATAACTGTGTACAAATTATTTGTATTAGATAGGAATACTTGAAACCATATAACTGTGTACAAATTATCTGTATTAGATAGGAATACTTGAAACCATATAACTGTGTTCAAATTATTTGTATTAGATAGGAATACTTGAAACCATATAACTGTGTACAAATTATTTGTATTAGATAGGAATACTTGAAATCATATAACTGTGTACAAATTATTCATATTAGATGAGAATATTTAATATCATAAATGTTTTAAAAAAAACTCTAGAAATACAACTACACAAATAATTAAACATAACCACAAAATCAACGCAAATCACTAACGTCTCGGCATAGAATAAACTAAGACAGGTTGATATACTGTTTAAATCAATAAATCAATAAATCAATCAATCAATAGTTGATTATTTTAATAATTAGATTGTGAAAGTATAGTGGAAAACCTTAATGTCTTCACGAGTATAGATATCTTGCAAGAGTGCCAGTGCTTTTAAGAAAAAAAGATTAGAAACAAAATGTTTTCATCATGAATTTTTGGGAAGTTGGAGTTAGATTGATGCCAACTGGGTCATTTGGGTGAGGGGGTCTGATGTTGAAAGACCCGAAACCCCCCATGATCCCAAAGGAAACATCACTGACGACCCATCCTGAAGCATCAACTAAGATGTATGGTATAAAAATGACGGTGCAAGACTCTCCTATTACACAAGTATGAATATGAGAAAATGTAAAAAAGCAACAAAAAAAACCCCAAAAAACAAAAAAAAAAAAAATACTAATAAACGTTTATAGATGATCTTCTCCGGCAATATTTGTAAAGATTCTTTATTTTACAAGTTCTTTTTGATGGTTAGTCATGAAGATCGAACTTATAACTGGCTATGAACAAAATATGGACCTGAATTAATGTATCCCATAACTTAAGAGATAGAAAACATAAATTCTACGCCACGTAAAAGCTCAATCCGTGCGGTAGAAAACAGCAATTTTTATCATTTAATAATCTCGACTGACTTTAAATGGTTCCAGTTTATCATATTTACCCACCTTTCCCCTCGAGCAGGATATGACAGAAGGTCAATTTTTAAACGGAGTTTAACAGGTTTGAATTCAGAGTTTTCCTTCTCCTAGACTAGTTGCCTCACCAAGACTGAAGAATCCAGTCTGCTCTACTATTTACCCATTGCTTCTTTCCCGAGGGTATTAGTGCTAAGTGAAATGCAATCAGTCTTGAACTCGTGTCGCCGGGTGCATTTTCTAAGACGATAACCATTACACCAGGGGCACCTCCAAATGATTCCAGTTTATTCTTAGTAAATTCAACGAATCAGATTCCTTTTCTTTTTCAAAAGGTTTTCCCTAACCCTAACGCACAATATTTAACTGGTTTTATTAAATCCTTAAAAGCAAGGATGACATTCTGAATTTAACCATAAATAATTTACCAGCCATAATATTTACTATATGATAAATTTAATGTCGAGTTATTTAACATAGGAGTAATTTACCACACGATGAATTTAGCAATGTTGAATTAATTCACGATGTATTTACCACACGATGAACTTTGCGCTAAGAATTGATCAGTCACAATTTCAAATGATATCAGGACTTCATCTCGAATACTCTGGGAGAAATCAAGATCTGTCAAATATTTATGAACCTCTATTTAGCTTCGATAGTGTATAAACCCATATAGACGTACACATTTTGTCATAGTCGAATAGATATTATTATAACAAAGGCTATAAAACTTGACTTTAAAGAAATGATTAAAAATGATGCATCTCTATTGTTGTATTTCCCACTTGACTAATAGCGTAAGGTATCGATTTTGTAATGATTTAATACTCGTTTATTAAATAACACTACAACTCAAAAATGAAAAAGAGACCTAGTTATAATGATTTAATAACGAGGGAACAGTGTCAAGTTCGCTCCCCGCCCACATTAACGCTTTTTCACTTTTAACACGTTTCCACCAACTCATCCCTTCATACAAGCCTCTTCTTTTGACTCGCAACTTATCAAAAAATAAGCGAGAAATAAATAAGGAAAATATATATGTACACGAAACCTTGCGGGCAAAAATCGACCATTATCAATTTTTCTTTGTCCATGTTCCAAATTGTGTACGTGTTTTCGTTTTTCTTTTTTTTATTCCTTGGTATTTTCTGGTCTTCCCCTTCGTCTAAGTTTTTTTTTTTTTCACGGAGAGTTTTACCACGTACCTTATCTTTTATTATAATCGGAATAATTTTGATACATTTTCTTCATGAATATGTTTCATTTTAATACTGAATTTCTTTCTTTATCACTTTTCCATTCCTGTTTTTCTACTTTCCTTCTTTTCGTCTTTCCTTTCTTCTTTTTCCGTCCATCAGTCTTGCGAATATTCCATTTCACATTTCTTTATTCAGTTTCAGAGGAATATACAATGCTTCTTTCCGATATATCAACTTCTTTTTTTTATTTTATTAAGTTTGTTTTTATTCAATATTTATTCTCTTCGATTTTTTTCGTACATCATTCATTATTTATTGTTTTCCATTATTCGTTTCTTTATCTTGCTTGCTTTTCTTTCTTCGCTTTTTGTGTTCTCCCTTATATATATATATATATATATATATATATATATATATATACATATCTTTTTTCCTTTTTTATTATTTCCTCTAATAATACGTTTTTTTTTAACTTTCCATCATTCATCCTCTCAACTTCATTCATTCCTTCTTTTCATGGGCTTATCCTTTCTGACTTCTCGTTTTCGAATTCCCAACCATTTTATTTTACTTTTAAAAATTTTATTCGTTTTATTTTTTTCTAGGTGTCTTTCTCTCTTTTTCACATTATTTATAAGATTAATTATCGCTTCTTTCCCTTTTTTTTAAAAATTCCTATTATCTTTTATTGTCTTTCTTATGTCATTATTTTCTTTCTTTCTATTGTTTGTTTATTCAATCATCCATTCATTGTTTTTTTATTCATTCATTCATTCATGATTACTCGTAAGATTTATTTTTCTTTTCGTCCTTTCATATGCCGTTCTATTTTAACTGATTTTCATTTCATTTTCCTTTCTGCTTTAGAAATTCATTTTTCCTTTCTTTCATTTCCTTATCAGTGTCATTCTCATTTGTTTTTATTTTTTCTGTCATTTTTTTCTTCTTTTCTTTTCTTTTTTTTTTTACTTTTTTCCGTTATTGACTAATTCCTTCATTATTCATTTATCGAATTTTTCCTTTACAACACGTTCCCATTAGGGCTCAATGCTATTTAGGTTTGGTGATGCAGGCGACAAAAATATTGCTGGTTCCAATAATTTAATTTGAAGAATAAAAACACATTTTTAGATTAAAAAAAATACAACAAGTTTTACGCGCTCATATCCTTGAAGCAATTGCCGCAAAACATTTCTACAGCTTTTTAGTCAGATCAAATCAGACGATTCCTCACTCGCGTATGAAAACCTATTGGAAAATTTCTTTATGAGTGAACCTGGAATAAAGAAGTCTTCAGAAACACGAGGCATCAGACAGAAAGAAGAAGAAATTTCAATGAAGAATGAGGATATAAAATGATCTTTCTTTAAAAAGGGAGAACAAAACCGCCTCTTCGTCATGGTTAGAGTAGCCTGGAGCGATCGGAAGACCGAATAACATTTCCAGGTTGAAACTGGGAGTTTTCTGTGTAATCCCGTCATTTGTAAATTAAGGAGAGAAAATTTATGCCTGGTTTCCAAGCCCCGGGGAATTATTTAAGGCCCCCATTGTTCAACAAAAACATTTTAAAAACTAACGAAGGTCTGGATATTCAATGTCAGTGTTTGTCCTAAGGGATTAATTCTCTTAATTATAGGTTACAGGTTCTATGTTCGAAGGATCTTTATTGGTGATCGTTTTATAGGATAGGAAACAGTCAGTCAAAGCCCCAAATAATAGGGTGTGTCAAAAGTTTTGCATATTTTTATAAAGTGAGTCACATTCCGACCGCTCCGGATACTTTTGCCGAGATAGGGACGATGACTAACCATACTGCACAATGAGAAGCTGTACTCACCTAATACTCTCCGAGTGTTACTTACCTGCAGATATTCTAGTAACTCAGCATATTCTAAGGTCTACTTGACCTTCCCTAATTGTCAAGGTACTAGCAACTCGAGAGAAATTTCTTGGACAATCTTGTTACTCTACAGAGATCAAATGTCTTCGCAACTGTTTTTGATGACACCACTGGAATAATAAGAATTTTTGAAGCAAATTTTCCTATATTAATGTATATTGCATGTTCACAATTCAACTAATTACATCCCAAGAGGAGTGAAAATCACCGTCAATTTTACATTTTTTGATTTGCTGATTCTTTAGAGTTTTTTTACAAAGTCCAAATGAATGAGGAAATTTTCAAACATATTTACAGCTTGGAAGTTACCTTAATAGGGACTACAGTTCCTTGTCAGAAGGGACCCGAAAATAATCGTGATGAATAAGTACTTCACATTTCTTAGATCTTCAGAAATAGGGCTTTACCACCAGGTGCAGTCAGGTGTGATAACCAGGAAATCCTTTTGTTATTGAGGAGGGCTTATTCCTCAATAAAGTATGAAAACAACGTCTTCTAAGCCACACTAACTGGTCATTACATTGTCGATTGATAATTACGTAATTATATGATTAGTTACCTACAAATTATTAGCATAAAAACCCTAATATATATATATATATATATATGTGTGTGTGTGTGTGTGTGTGTGTGCAGAAACAAAATATGGTATAATTTGATTTTTTTTAAATCTGATTAGTCCAATTTTTGAAAAAAGTTGCAATAAATCTAAATTTTCATTATGAGCTCAATTATTCAAGAACTTTTTTCTTTAAAACTCAGCCCAATAGGAATGAGCAACAAAGGAAACCACAAAAATGCATGATTTACTAAACGCAGAAACAAACCAAGAAGAATTTGACTTTTTTTTATGGCCTCCATCATTCCCAAACCTTAATCCCCTTCATTACGCTAGTTGCATTTTTTTTCTAAAACGCCCCGTTTAAGAAAGAAAATATAACTTTCCATCCAAATATTGGTTCGCTTAAGACAGAAGAATTTTTTTTTGAAGGCATGCAAATCGTTTCCAAGGCATTTTGAAACAAAAATCGAAAAAATGTTGGCCTTATTGAATAAATCTAGTGTTTTGTGTCTATCTTCTTATTTTGTTTATCTTTTTAAATTAAATTTATCTTGTTTTATTACAGATTTTTTAAAAATTATAATACTAGAGTATTCCTCATTTCGTTTCCACACCCTGTAACGTAAACTGACCTTATTCAAACCATTTTGTCATTGGTGTGTCCTGCAAAGATATCATCTATGAATTTATGTCTATAATAAACCACACTAATGAAGATCTAACTATCTATTCCATTCATAGATTGTGTTATGCAAGTAGAGACACAGGTTGATTGCTTTAGTAGTAAGTTTTTTTCCTAGCTAGATTTGAGGTCAACCAGACTACACTGAAAAAACAGGAATATATATGAGAAAGAAATTTAAGGCAGGAGTGCTCCATGCCATGATAGCAGCAGACACTCAAGTTAAAAATAGAAATGTATCAAGAGCGAATCGGCCGAAGGTTGTGATCGGAGGAAGGAAATGGAAACGGGAAAAAGAGTAGACGCAGGATATAAAGCAGTTAAACATGTGAATTGAACACGAGACACTATAATGTGAAGATTGGACCTCGAGTAGTCACGTACGAAAACTAGAACAGAAATCGAGAAAGATAATATCAATGTATATCCGCCTCTCACGCTCTGCAACTGTTTATTTCTCTCTATCTAAAGCGAGTGACCCATTTTTCATACACTGTTTTTCTATTTTCGACGACTACAAATGACGTGTTGTATAGATTACACTTCGTATCAAACGAACCGAGAGTCGGTGTTTTTGGGTTCGTCATTTTTCTTTTTGTGAGGTTACAACGGGGGTCTGAATGTAGCTAAAGGAGTAGTGCTACACTCATTGAGTATATATAACTATGGTGCTACAAGTGCCTATGAGATGTCGTAACGCTACAATTGTCTGCTGATAACCGTGGTGGTGCGAGCGTTTATTTGGTGTCTTAGCATTTTATTTGGTTTAGGTTGATTTTGTTATATTGGATATTAAGCAATGGTTGGTTATTTTATGCCAAATCATCTTTATACGTATATCAAATAAATGATGCAATACATTGTGTTGATAATATTTTCAAACGAACGGGAGTTCATTTTTTACACACAGTAAGATGGTTTCAAGTACTTCTGTCCTATATCAATAATTTTCTTAATTATTAATCATTTGTTTGCACAACGCTAAAATCTTTCGAGTATTGTTATGTAACAGTAGCAATTGAATATCAGTCATTTGTTTGTACACATTAAGTCGTTATATATATATGATTTCTAAGTGAATAGTTTATTGGAACTTTCATTTCTAACGAGTAAAGATCATTTCGTTTGCACAGTAGCATTGCTATTCTTCTACACAGCCTAATGGTTGTAATTATTACTATCTAACACGAATAGTACTATTCAATCTTAATCATTTGTTTGCAGATAATAGAGTGGTTATAAGTATTGCTATTTAGCACTAATTATTCTTTTGAAAATTATTCATTCATTCATTTGCGCACATTGAAATAGTTCCAAGTACTCCTCTGTATCAATACAATTCATTTGTTGACACACAGTTGACTAGACAAACAGTTCTATTTCTAACAATTTAATTTAACATAAGTAATTTATTTGTATACAGTTAAAAAGTCAGAGTTCTATTTTGTGCCATTGCGGTACTAAAGAGACTTTTTCCACCTCGTCGCGGTAAGAAGTTGACAAATACGAAGCTCAATTAAACTACAGAAAGGATTATTTACAACTAGGTAGCAAATAGTCACTGGTAGAAAGAAAGGAGTATGGAAACATGAGTCAACTACGTTACAAGACAATTATAACCAAGATAACCTCGTGAGAAAAAGATGAGCAGACACAGACCTTGAATTTTTTTTCTGGTTCTAACATGCTTGTCGAGCGCAGCCTAACACCCTCTTTTGGAATGCACCCCCAACTTTGGACTCATAAACTTTCTTCTCCTTACATCTTCGTAGCTCGTTTTCTGCTAACGTCTTCACCTTCTTACGTCTTCTTAAGTCTTGCCGTGGGCGGATTTGGCTGATGAAATGGGACAAGGTAAAAATCCCATGACACACTCATAGACTGATGCACCGGAAGAGAGTGACCTCTGAATTGCATGACAGTTATTTCCGCTTGATGAGGATCAAACATGCCATTCCAAGGATTGAGTGGGCGATTGACTTGGTGTTGAACTATTATATAACTCTGTGAAGACAGGAAGTCAGTGAGTTGGGGTCCAGAGTAGTTGCTGATAAGATGTGGTAGAGAAAGCCCGGCTGAGGGGGCCCTTGGGGCCACTGATGAGTTGGGGATCAGAGATGTCGGAGACAAGATGTGGTAGGTAAAGCCACACACGGCCGAAGGGGCTCTCGGGAAACCCGATGGTGTTTGGAGACCCGTTAGTGACAAGATGCGGTGGAGAAAGCCCGCACCCGGCGGAGTGGGCCTCTGGGCCGCCGGTTGAGCAGCCCTGGAGAACGAGAAAGACACAACACTGACGGCCATAAGAGTGGGGGTCAAAATGTTGCAGTTATGTTCGGTCTCCAACTCCCTCTCACAGTAAAACCCTGAGTAACCCTTTTCAAACCCTTACAATAAAGTGAAAGGTACATATTTTTCTAAAGATGTCTTCCTGCTTCTTTATTATTGTGTCGTTATGATGCTGCATGTGAGTATACAACATCTATATAACAGTAATTTAGATAGCTCTTTGATTTGATGTGGCACAAGGCCAAATGAATTGGGCATCCAGTGAGACAATGCCCTGAGCAGTAATTTACGAACCTTTTTTTGGTTCGAGGTGGTACAAGGCCAAATGAATCGAGCACCCAATGAGGAAATGCCCCGAGTAGTAATTTACGAACCTTTTTTTTTACTTCGTGCTGGTACAAGGCCAAATGAATTGGGCAGCCATTGAGACCTTGACCCGAGTTGTAATTTACGAAGTTGTTTGCTTCGATGTGGCACGAGTTGTAATTTACGAAGCTCTTTACTTCAATGTAGCAGAAGACCAAATGTATAGACACCTAATGAATCAATGCCCAGAGTAACTAAGTAAAAATTATTAGTTATCATAAAGTTACATTTTCTATTTTAGCATAACCTTAATTGAAACATTAATCAATAATACCTTTAAAAATATACGTATAATGAAAGTAAAAGATTTAAAAAAATATCATCTAAATTTCTTTTTAAATTCGCTTTCTTTCTTCCAGACCGGTTGCAATATCAAAGCCAAAGTCATCAATCTTCAAATAATATTAATTCTATCTTCATTTTAATTTTCTCATGATGTTCTATCTTTTATGTGACTGACTTACTTTTTTTTTTTACATTCTTTTTTTTTTTGTCTTTATTCATTTATCCATTTACTAGCTGCGAATGAGAGAGAGAGAGAATAGATACATTCATGCCTTGTGCAGCAGGTGAAGCTGGAAGTGAAACGCAAACACACTCACACAGAATTTGAAGTCTAGTCCCCGTGTTCATTTCCTATGACGATTACCGTTACAATATGAGCGACACTACAACGTATTGGTTTGTTAAAATAAATCACATATCTTGGTATTCGGTCTGCTGTCCCCAGATTATAGTCCTCTATAATATAAGTCCTAATTGTAATTAAATTTTAATTATCTTATTTATTAAGGTACAAGTGTTTCCCCGTACGTTAATTGTTAAACGGCCAGGCTGTGATATCGTATTCATCAAGTTTGGACTCGAATCGTATTATTACGTTCACTTTCGAAGCGAAATTAGTTTGTAAAAGAATTGGGTTCCCTTAAAGAACACCAACAAAAACACAAATTCTGGATGGGAAATCAGACTGTAAATACGAATAAGAAATCTTAGGCAACCAGTGAAAATGCTAGGACAGTAGAAAAATGCAAGAATATGCTGGGACAAAAACACCAAAATAATACGAAAATAAAAAATGATACAACTCGAGGATATAAAACAGAAGGTACTGGCGAAAAAAGGAAAATTAAAAACATACAGAGATAAGATCAAACAATACAGACAATTCAGGACATCCCAAAACAATGAAAGAAAATTCTACCACCAAGTAGGGGAAAAAGGTGAGAAAACAGTACAATAACCGAAAGCGAGGGAACAAAACAATTTTAGAGGAAAATATGGGAAAGTAGAGATGATAACAAAAAAGCCGAATAGTTAAACAACATTAAAAAAGAGATGCAAGGACTGGAACAAGGTATGAAGGCAAAAATATACATCGATTCACTCACTGCAACTCTCAAAAGATACCAAATTTGAAAACTCCGGGTCGTTATCGTATATATGCATTCTGGTTTTTAAAATTCACCTTTATCCATGACAGACTGGCCATCGAAAAGTATAAAAGCTTTGAAGAAGCAGACATACCCGAAAGGATGACCAAGGGATATTTCAGCCTCATCCAAAAGGAACCAAAAAAAGGAACCGCCCCAAACAATTATAGACCAGTAATGTGCCTGTCTATGGTGGGGAAATACTAACTGCACAAAAAAAGGAGATTTACTACTTGTTAATAAACCTCGGATTGTTTCTTAAACAAAAAGGATGCGCAAAGGGATCAAAGAAACAAGAAACCTACAGTATACTGATCAGCACATCCCCAGGAGAAGAAAATAAGACGCAAAAATTTAGCTATAGCGTGGATGAATTCGAGAAAGAAACCGATATGGTCCAACAAAGTTGGATAATAGACAGTCTTAAACTATTCAAGATATCCGACCAAGTCCTTAATTTATCGTTAAAACCGTTAAAAAATGAAGTATGGAACTAACATAGGAGGAAAAAAACTTCGCTGTGGTGAAACCCAGAGAGGCATCTTCCAAGGAGATGAACTATCACCATTACTATATGTGATTGGGATAATGCCACTTAATCACATACTTAGGAAATTCACCGGCTGATACAAACTTACAAAATCGCAGGAAAAGATCGATCACTTAATGTACATGGACAACGTAAAACCGTTGAAAATGAAAAAGAATTGGAAACCCTACTACAGGCAGTGAGAATATACTGTCAGGACATAGGCATGGAATTTATCATAGAAAAATGCGTCATGCTAAAAATGAGAAACGAGATTTGACGAACAGAATAGAACTTCAAAACCAGGAAAACAACAGAATTCTACGAGAAAAGGAAATCTACGAATAGTTGGAAATATTGGATGCTGGCACCATCAGACAAGCGGAGATGAAGGAAAAAAAAATTGGGAGTATTTCCGGTGAACGAAGAAAATTCTCGAAACCAAACTAGATGGCATAATTTTCATCAAAAGGATAAAAGCCTTGGCCATCCACCTCGCAAGATTCTTGGGACCATTCTTAAAGTGGATGAGAGAGAGGAACTTAACAAATAGACCCGAGAAAAACAATACAAATGACGATGCTTAAGGCCTTACATACGGGAGATGACAGAGATATACTTTATGTGTCAAGAAAATAAGGGGTAAAAGGACTCGCTAGCATTAAAGATAGCATCGATACCCCGATAAGAAGTCTCGAAGTATACAGAGAAAAGAACCAAGAAAGACTAATTACCGCGACCAAAAACAGGACTGAAAACTTAAAGAACAACAGAACAACAATAACTTGGAAAAAATGGGGAAGAAACAACTATGGTATTTTTTGTGACAAATAAGCAAAATCTCTCTTCCCAAGACATGGATATGGCTAATAAAGGGAAACCTTAAAATAGAAACTGAATCTCTTCTAATAGCAGCATGAAACAACGTCATAAAGCAAAACTAGATAAGACTCAATAAAATAGTAAGTAAGTAAGAAGGTAATTTAGACGAAACGATCAACAATATAATAAGTAATTGCAGTAATTGAGCGCTAAAACATATAAGAGTAGACACTACTGACTGGGTAAGATAATCCACTTGGAATTGTGCAAAAAAAAAATTTGAACACCTGAACAAGTAGTATAAGCACAGCCCGGAATTCGTCCTGGAGAATGTGACCCACTACGTTCCTGGAATTTTTAAGATACAAACGAATCACCAAATATTGGCCAGACAACAAGACCTAGGCATATTCCATAACAACAAAAAAGAGACCCTGACGAATAGGGGACTTTGCCATCAAGGAAGCTCACAGACTGACAATAAAAGAAAGCGAAAACAGAAATAAATATCCACACCTTGCTAGATATCTAAAAAAAAAAATGGAACATGGAGGTTACCTTGATACTAATTGTTGTTGGCATATTTGGATAAATTATTTAAAAAATTGGAAGACTTGGAAATATGAGGCCAGCTGGAGACCATCCAACTACAGCATTATCCATCGTTCAGAATACTGAGAAGCGCCCAGGAGACTTGGGGAGTCTTGCTGTCACTCAAACTCCAGTTGTTGTGTAGTCACATACATGCTGATGTAAGCAGAAACATAATGACGACTTCAATGAACGAACGATCACACTTCTTTATAAAAATATACCTCTCACACTTTATTCGAAAGTGTTGATGCTGGTTGTGTGTGAGAGGTGAGTTGGAGAGGGAGACAGACTACTACATATTGACCCAGAGTTCTTTTCGCGACCATAGCAGCACTTCTTCCTCATCTTGGCTAGGCTGCTATCCGTGGGTCCTGAGAGCCCAAGCCCTCTGTCTGGAGCTGGTTCTCACTCCGGAATCTTATCTCATACTGGAACTGCAACTTGAACTTCAACTGACCCAAACGTTCTGTGGCACCTGGTTATATAATTGTATAACGTCACCTGCTTCTGTGGGCGTACACATCTGCACTGAATTCAACCACGTCCACAGGTCAAGGTGATATTCCAACATCCTCGACCGGATGAACCTATTTCTTCCGCTTATTTACAAAGGTGCATCTCTTGATTGACGGCTTGGTCGAGGGCCAATATACAACACAGTGAGAAGTGTGATAAACTTGCAAGGAATGAAATAATAATTTAAGAAATATATTGAAATAATTGAGTGTCTTCCGAAAAAGTCATTATAACATTTTTTTTTAAATCTAATAGCTGAACATGCCGACTTCGCGGAATATACTTTAAACAAACTACATAAAATTACTTACGTTAATGGTATATTTTTTGCAATTCATGGAGAGGGAAATATAATGGCATAGCTCAGCTTTAATAATAATTAAAAACGACTATTGAATAATCTTGTATTTTGCATTCCTGAAAAAATACGAGCAGAACATCGATTTATTTTCATTCACGAAAATATTTTGTCTTATTCCCTATTAGTTTATTTACTGCTACATGAAAAAACAAGGAAAAAAAAACGATATAAACATTTTATTAGTATGCTGATTCCTCATTTTGGCATTCGGTAGTAATTAAGAGATACTTGATGATCAATTAAAATGCGAGTCAAGATAAGGTTCAGTTACATTCAATTTTATAATCCTTTGGAACAACAATGTTTTTAATACCTCTTGAATAGACTTGTGGAAATTTCTAATCAAAAATACCTCGATATGTATTTTTTGTTGTACAGAAAGAGGGAAAGCTAAAAATGATTAAAATTGAGGAAATACAAGATAATGCTATGAAGATATGGCGGATGTGTAAAAATTTCATTTTTACAATTTATTGATATTGATTATAGCAGAAATTCAAAAATTGCTTGAATAATGATAGCTTATATAATTGCACATCGCATGTGTCGCATTCAGCTTGTGCAGTGGAATAATATATATATATATATATATATATATATATATATACCTTATTATTAAACAAATATATATATATATATATATATATATATATATATATATATATCTTATTCCATTGCATAAGCTGAATGCAACACAAGCGGTGTGCAATTATAAAAGATATATATATATATATATATATTTGTTTAATAACAGGGTATATATATATATACATATATATATACATACCTTGTATACTGTGTAGTAGAATCTCCAGATGGCGTAAAAGTCAGTTGGGTTTCGATCCGAGCATGTCTGAATGTGGATGACTATATATATATATATATATATATATATATATAATTGCAGACCAAATTTCAAATTATTAGGTTCTACGGAAAATAGTGTCTAATTTGAAAATAAGCATTTTTTCATGAATGAATTTAATCAGTGTTTTAATCAGTTAAAATATGATCTCTGAGTATCTACGCATTTCTGCCAACGATTAATAAGGTTATGATATAGCTGTACCATAAAACTCTAAAGTTTTGGAAAGCGGGACAGCTTTTAAGTTGTTTTTTTTCCTTTGGAACCGAACGTTTTTTTTACGTAAAAAAGTGGCCAGACGCTTGAAAAAAATTAGAGTCGGTGAAAGATTATGAGATGGTCGATAGTGCGAAGTCACATATACCAAGAGAGTGAGATTCTGTTGTGTCACTACCAGAGGCAATATATGACTGAGTATTGTTATGAAACACACCTATGACTAAACATGAACACATGCAAAAAAAAAAAAAGAAAAGGAAAATATATGCATCACTTCTTAGGGGTATACAATCTTCAAAATGAAATTCTCAACAAAGTTATTTAAAATTGAACATGAATATATTTCAATCATCAAGAACAGTAATGTTTTATACATCTCTTCAAATAATATAATAGAACAGAATTTAAACTGTTATACAAAAATGTATATTCCGGACGATCTAATACAGTGAAACAAGCAAGGATACTTACTTTCTAATCCGATATATGAATATATAGATAGTGTCTCAATATATGCGGTACCCACGTGACAACTAATAATTCGAATCATGATGAGGATGTGTTCTTTTTTGTGTCAAATTTGAAAATAGTATACAATAACAACTATTAATACTTCATAATGCCTTGGACAAGAGAGGAAAAATATTTTGAATTACTACTTATTTGGAGACTAAATCATTGAAAACTGTCTCAAAATAGATAACATGCATTTATTTGAAAACGATTTATTACTGACAAAGGAACTAAAAAAATGACTGCGTATAATAATTATTAAAGAAACATTGATTTGATATTACTAACTTACAAAAGGTATTTTTTACTGAACGTGTTCAAAATGACGAGCTATGCGCTTGTCTCTGTTATAAATCATGATTATATTAATGGGTTACATCTATTTTGAGACACCATATATATATATATATATATATATATATATATATATATATATATATATTAGGTTTGAAATAAAATCCAACGGTATTAGAAAAGGGAGAAACCAGGTGAAATTAAATTAACATGCATAAAGTTATCGTATAGTGAAACAAGTCAATTTAATTTTCCGTATTGTCTACCTTTTTTCATACAGTCGGATTTAAATACTAAAATCACACACACACACACACACACACACACACACACATACACACACACACACACACACAGCATGTTAAGAGAGGAGTAGAGGGCAATAGAGAGACGCATATACATATATATATATATATATATATATATATATATATATATATATATATGTATATATATATAATTGTATTATACACACATACGTATGTCCCTGCGAACACCCACACATATTAATATATATTTATGTACTCACAAACGCTTGATAATATTTTAAATGCTTTATTTTAAATAATTATTTTCTTTCTTTGTTTCATCTTATTCTGAAAATATTATTTCCTTTTTACAACATTTGTTTCTTCATCTGATCTCACATAATTCGATTTTACCATTAAAAACTCTTTTTAAACATTCTGATTTCTTCCTCTTTCCAGACAAGAAAATAAAGAAATCGGATTTTCTTCAATCCTATCAAATATGCGGCCCCTGTTTTCTTATGCTTGACTAGGCCTTTCCAAGCAAACGGCCCTCCCTTTGGCATCTTAGGATCAAAAATAAAAGGATTTAAAGACAAACGTAAGAAAAGAATTCTTAAACGATGAAAAAAAAAAGCTGAACTTTTCTCAAGAACTGAACAAGCTGATTATAATAATATTAGGAATGTTTGGATCTTGAGATTCTTTGAAAGGACATACTTCCGTCTTTGTATACGCAGTTCGTATCCACTGATTGTTGCTTGTTCTTGTACCTCGAAAAATTGTAATAAGTCCTTTGTCTCAAACCCAACTGTTCCATATCACAGAAATCCTTTCTAACGAATGAAAATAATTCAAGACTTAATGTAGACCCTAAAGACTCAACTTATTTTAATTCACCATCAGTTTTAAATTATTTTTATTTGAGTAAAACGAATAGTCCCTCTCGACACCTCTTTATAAATCTGTGGATTCCTTTATTGACTTGCCCAGTCGGCTGGGGCTGTAGAATACACTGACTGCAGCTCTGCAGAGGGGTAAGACCCCCGTTAACGAGTGTCCTGGATATGACACTAAACATTCTGATGGTGAGGTTCCAGCAGTGCTGGAGTTTTGGGGTATGTGGAGTACCCCTTCATTGCCATCGCTCCCAGGTCCACTCTGGCCCAGAATGGTAGCACCTGATAGGGCCCTATATATGGGTTAAATAGAACTAACAGCATACTTATGCTAAAATGAATTCTTCGAGTAAACTGAATAGCTTGAAATAGAAATTTTTAGACAATTAAAATTTACTTACATTTAAACTGCGTGTTTATTCTTAACTGAATTATTTGAAATAGAACTGTTTTTCGGCATTAAACTGTATTTACACTTAACTGATTTGTTACATATAATTGCTTGAATAGTTTGAAATAGAAATGTTTTTGACAAACTGTGTACTTATGCTAAACTGAATTGTTTTAAATAGAACAGATTATTGACATAAAAATGGATTTGGCGTTAAATAACCTACAAATGTTGATACGCCATAAAACCCAACAAACCAAACCATCCTTTATTGACATTAATCTAAGGCACACTATGGCCTTGAGTGGTAAAAACAGTAAGGGCCCTATCAATGGGTTAAATAGATCTGAGTACGTACTCCTCTTCCAATTGATGCGACCATTTTATTGAAAACTCTATAAATTATATTTCGGTATGGATAATAGGGGGTCAATTTTATAAAAACTACCACTGTCCTTCTCGTCACAGGATATGGACACGGCGATACGAGTTCAATTCCTGGACAAGACTGATTGCATTTCACATAGGACTAATACCCTTGGGAAAGGTATTAATCCAATTATTCTCCCTCCAGCTATGGGTAAATAGTAGGGCAGACTAGGTTCTTCAGCCTTGGTGAGGCATCTAGTCTAGGAGAAGGAAAACTCTGAATTCAAACCTGTTAAACTCCGCTTAAAAATTGACCTTGTGTCAGATCCTGCCCGTTCGGTGGGGTTGGGTAAATATGACCACAGTCCTTCTCCAGTGTTTGTTATAAGTTCTTCTATCTACAGAAATTATTATGGAGAAAATTGAAAAACAAAGTAATCAAAAAGTGAAGAAATTATTACGAAGGAAAATCAACGTAAAAATGTTTCGGTTTTAATGCTCTTCCTCCAGGACTTAATGCTCTTCCTCCATGTTTATTATTATTTATATTATTATTATATACCGTTTGTCTCAAACCCAAATGTTCCCTGTCTTATGTGTGACACTTTACTTAATCTGGTGGTAAGACTTCAATTGTAAAGCTTTAAAATGTTTGGAGTACCTCTTCATTGCCATTACTCCCAGGTCAACTCTGACTCAAAATGAAAGAACCAGTTAGGGTCACATCCATTTATCTAATAGGTCTGTTTCAAAATTATTTGTATTTCAGGGAAATACTTGATGCCAAAAAGGCTGTATTATTATTCATATTAAGAATATACTGGAATATAAAATTGAATTCAAAAGATTATTATGATCTGTAACTTGAAATCTTATAACTTTTTGCAGACAATTGACACTTATTAAATGGACGTGTTTACTCTAAACCTTATGATCGTATGTACATACTAATACAATCATTAGATTTAAGGACATGAAGCTATAAGCTGGGGTTGAAAACATTTGTTTTAAATAGGAATTCCTAATATCAAATTACTGAACAAAATATATCATAAGAAATACCTCCACAGGAAAATAAAATATGAACGTACACAATTCCCTAAGATTCCGGAATAAAATAAACTAAAGCAGGTTGTTATGCTATTAAAATATATCGATCGTGAATCAGATGTGTCACTATATTTTAAAATCCAAACTTTACGTTGCTTTTTCAGCTGTCACACACATACATACATACAGAGAGAGACGTATATATATATATATATATATATATATATATATATATATATATATATATATATATATAATTTAAAACCCGTTTATAATTATTTTTCCGGTGACTAAGCTTGACAAGCGCCGGATGAAAGGGCCCTCGCTGTTTTATTGTTTTAAAATAGTTTCCCCTTTTACCAAAGATTTCTTTTTTTTTGTTTATATATATATATATATATATATATATATATATATATATATATATATATATATATATATATTAGAATAGGTGTAGGAAGAGCTTACTTTGTGAGTTTAATAAAGGACTATTTTCAGTCATATCTCATCAGAGAACTCAGTCTTTTTTTTAAAATTACAATGTATCATCTGCTTAAAGCTATTCTAAAGTTTTATATATATATATATATATATATATATATATATATATATATATTGGTAGGGTCCCTTTTATAGGTCAAATTGATTTATTGAAAGAAAATCATTATTGGATAAAAGTATTTTATACTCAATTAATAAGAGTAAATAAATCATTATAAATGAATAAAAACTCAAATAAATAATTCAATGGAACATTAAAATGATAGTCATAATTACAACTAAAGATTTCTAAACAAAATAAGATTTTGAAATTAAATATTACATATTAATAAAAATCCCTGAAGTGTTTTTAAATAGATAAACCAACTCGACTGTAGCTTTTCAAAGAAATTGTTTCTAACAAATCAAAATAATTTGAGACTCTTGAAAAATGCCCTCGTAATTCTATTTTCAATAATCTTATTTAATCAAACAAACCCTCCCTACCGACTCCATATTCTCCGTCAATGTATGGAAGGGTATTCCAAATGACATGCATGTTTTACAGAAAACTATATAATCAACTTTTATGTACGTATTAAAACAAGCTCTCTTCAACGCATAGAATGTGGCCCAAGATCTATTTTAAGCTGAGTAAAGCTGATTTGAATTCTGAGTTTTCCTTCTCCTACATCAGTTGTCATACAAACGTTAAAGATTTCAGTTTTTCCGACTATTTACCCATTGGTAGAAGCCAAAAAATTGGATTTATATGTTTCCTATGGGTATTAGCAATGTTTAAACTGGAAGTAACTTTGTCCAGAATTTGATCTCGGATCATAGTCTTCAGTAACGAACAACAGAATCCATTTCACCAGGAACGACTTTATATTGCATTTAAGTATTTTTTTTACTTTTGCTTGCAGTACAAATACGGGCAGCTCCGGTTCTAACATTTAAAAATGGGATATTGGTCAGTAAAACTTGTCAGTCGTTTCAAATTAAACTTGAAGTCACACAGGTTCATATTATTATTGTTATTATTATTGAGATTTTTTCATATCAGCATTACATAATGGTTTTCCACTGGAATTTGAGTAACAACAAGTCTCCTCAAGTCTCCAGGACTCTTCTTAGTCTTCTGTCCGATCTTAACAATGCTGTTATTTGGACAGTCTACACCCGTCCCGTTATTTCCAAGACTTCCAGTCTTTATATCAATCCTTTGGTGACTGTACCAATTGCAACAATTACAATTGGTATAACCGTCACTTTCATGTTCCACAGTTTTTCTATTCCCTTGCAAGGTAGAAGTACTTACCTCTCTTTTCTCTTTCTTTTAATTTTACTCTATAGTCGACAGGGACAGCAAAATCCACAATTTGGCGAGTTCTCCTTGTTTTTGTAGATTATTAAAAGATCTGGTCGTCTAGCCGACATTAGGTACAATTTACCAACCCCTCCGCTCGGGCAGGATATGACACAAGGTCAATTTTTAAGCGGAGTTTAACAGGTTTGAATTCAGAGTTTTCCTTCTCCTAGACTAGTTGCCTAAACAAGGCTGAAAAACCTAGTCCGTCCTACTATTTACCTATAGCTGGAGGGAGAATAAGGGGGTTCATACCTTTCCCAAGGGTATTTGCCCGAACATAATAGCGCGACTGGAGTACGAACTCGCGTACTACGATTCCGCAGTTCATCGCTTTAACTATTACACCACGAGGATACCCCCTAGCCGACATTAGGTGATCCGTTTGTATCTCAAAATCCAAGAGGTGATTATGGGTCTCATTTTCCTGGACAGATTCTGTGTTCTGCATAAAGTATGGTCAAAATTTAACTTCTGATCCAAGGGGATCACCTTACCAACACAGTTCTTTATCTAGGGTTCGAATGAACAAATTTCCTAAAATCTCCAGAACTCTTCTCAGTATTCTGGTATAAATTAGTAAAGCTGTAGTATGGATGGCCTCGGCACTTCCTCCAAATTCCATCTCTTCCAGTTCTCCTTACTAAGCCTTGGCAGACCTATCCAAGTGCACTCATTATAACTGGTATCACCTCACTCTTATGTTCCATCCGTTTTTTTTTAGTTATCTGATAAGTTTCAAGTTCTTGTATCTCTTTTTATTTTCTTGATTTTCACTCTGTGGTCCACTGGGTCAGCAAAGTTCGCTATTCTCTTTTTTGTCTATTTGTTTGTTTGTTAATTACCACTCGGTCTGATTTTTGGCAGGAATTAGATGTGCATTTATCTCAAAATTAAAGAGAATTTTGTGTGTCTCATTCTCCGGGGCTGATTGTAGTTATTGAATGTATAGTCAAATTTCGTTTTCTTGCACAATTCCCAGGGAATTCCCTTTCCCCACAAGACGTATATAGTCTTGTACTCTTATATGTTAGTTTGCTGTATTCATTTATTTGATTAATTGTTTCGTTTCCATCAACATATAATCTAAACTCGCAATTCTGTTTCTCTTCTTCTTCTTGTAATTATTATTATCATTAATATCACTATATTGCTCGCGAGCTTTTCATACAAGCTTTAACTGATCGTTTTTCACTGATGTTCGAGAGACGCCAAGTTTTTTCAAGTGTCCAGGAATCTTTTAAGTATTCTAACTGATCTTAACTTCCAAATGCTGTGGATGGTTCAAATTCTTATAATTTTCAGTGAATAATCTTTCTCACTCAGTCGTGTCCAATCTTGTATTACTTTTGTGCCTGTGTTTTTAATTTACTTATATATTAACCTTTCATCTCCGTCACTATATAACCTATACTTGCGGTTTTTCTGCATATTAGCAATTTCAGTTTTGACTTCATACACAGAGGGAAAATGAAGCAAATACTTCTCGGCTAAGGTCTCACCAAAGAAACCGTCGTTGCCGTAATGATGCTATATAAAAACACAAAAGTAAAAGTTATCTTTCCGGAGAAGACACAATCTACTTTGACATTATAGCAGATAGGCTTCAAAGAGATATGTTAGCTTATACCAGTTTATTATCTGCCAAAACAACGTACTTAAAATGATACTCCACACAAACAACTACGGACGTGGACTATGCCGATGACATAGCGCTTCTGGCAAATACATCCACCCAGGACAAATCCCTGCTACATAATCTGGAACGGGTAGCCGGTGGCATTAGCCACTATGTCAATGCAGACAAAATAGAATATATGTGCGTTTATCCAAGCGGCGAGATCTACACACTGAGGGGTGGTTCTCTGAAACTCGTGGACAAGTTCAACTACCACATAAGCAGCGTCTTATCAACGGAAAATGACGTTAACACGTGACTAGCAAGGGCATTGGCAGCTATCAACAGATTATCGGTCATATGAAAGGCAGACCTGATGGATAAAATAAAACTCAGTTTTTTCCAAGCAGTGGTCGTGTCAGTACTGCTGTATGGATACACAACGTAGACGCTGACTAAGCGGACGGCAAAAAACAAACTTGACGGCAATTACACAAGAATACTGCGATCTGTATTGAACAAGTCCAGGAAGCAACTCCCCATAAAATGGCAGCTGTATGGCTACCTATCACCCATCATGAAAATCATCCAAATAAGACGAACCAGGCACGTGAGACACTGCTTGAAGCATAAGGACGAACTCATAAGCGATGTACTCATGTAGAGCCCTTCAATTGTACGAGTAAAGGTTGAACAACCAGCTTGAACATACCTATAGCAGGTCTGTACCGATACAGGATGTAGCCTGGACGCCCTGCTGGGAGCAATGGACAATAGAGACGAATAGCGAGAGAAGGTCAGGGAAATCCGTACTAGCAGTACATTATTATTATTATTATTATTATTATTATTATTTTGAGAGTTTTTGAGCGTTAGCTGATGGTTTTCCACTGGAGTTTGAGTGACTGAATAATAATTGTGTACTGCTAGTATCCAGGATTTTTCTCAGTATTCCGTTCGATCTTAATATTGCTAAAGTTTGGATGGTCTCAACTCGGCCTCTTATTTCCAAGTCTTTCTGTCCCTTAAATAATCCTTTGGGGATTGTTCCGAGCGCACTACATTTGGTATCATCGTCACTTTTATGTTCAATAAGTATTTTAAAGTTCTCTCGCAAGGTCTTAGTACTTATCTCTCTTTTCATTATCTGTTATTTTTCTACTATTCGGCAGGTTATTTTGTTGTTGTTGACTATCTCTAAGTTTGTTCGTTTGGCCGAGAAATGTGATCCTCTTGTATCTCAAAACCCCAGTGAAGTTTGTACGTCTGATTCTCCCGGACGGACCCTTGGTTGTACGTCTGATTCTCCAGGTCTTATCCATGTGGACAAATTTAAATTTCTTGCACAATTCCCTGTTGATCACCTTCGCCACCCAGTCATTTCTAGTCTTATTCTATTCTTCGTGAATTTGCTGCAATTTGCTTATTCCTCTCTATTACCAAAAAACATACATTTGTTATTTTGTTGCGTCTTATCTCATTTTGCTATAAAATAATTGGTCTTATGTCGGTATTTTGTGCCTCTATTACAAGAGATACAGTTTCTCTCTTTACAATTCCTTTCCTTAGTCGTGTCCAAGTCATCTTGACTGAGGTATTACTAGTTTGTCGCTTGAAATATCCATACAGTTGTTTTGCTTCCCATTTTTGTTTTCTCGTTATAGTTGTACTGTTGATACTTGTGTTAATAGTGTTGCTTCTGGTCACTCCAATCAGTTTTTTTTAGCTTTTTAAAAATTTAATCTTTGAGATATCTTATCAAGGTATCAACGCTATATTCAATGCTAGCGAGTGCTCTTCCTTCTTTCGCATGTAAGGCCTTATGAATCATCATTAGTTTTCTTTTTCTCTGGTCCTTTATGTTAAAGTTCTTCCCTTGTCCACTTGAAGAATGTCCCCGATTATCTTACAAGGATGGCAGCCTTGGTGTTTACCCCTTTGATGGGTTTTCTGCTAAATAGTTTAGTTTTGAAATGTTTTCTCATTCTCCGGAGATACACTTTTATTTTCCCCCCATATCTATCCTTGTTTGATTGTGTCCGCTTTCAATATTCCCAAGAATTTTTAAGTGTCCTTTTCTTTGAGTGGTTGGTTGGTTGGTTGGTTAGGTTTATGGCATATCAACCTTTGTAGGTTATTTAATGCCAAATCCATTTTTATGTAAATAATCAGTTCTACTTCAAACAATTCAGTTTAGCATAACCACGCAGTTTAAATGTAAGTACAGTTTAATTGTCAAAAACATTTCTATTTCATGCTATTCAGTTTAGTCAAGCAGTTCTCCTTCAATTTAGTATAAGTGCAGATTTTGTTTACACACAGTTAAATGTCAAAACAGTTTTATATTAAATAATTCAGTTTAGTGTAGCGTTTCTATGTCAAAAACAGATCTATTTAAAATAATTCATTTTAGCATAAGCACTCTGTTTAAATTTAAGTATGGTTTAATTGTCAAAAAAATTTCTATTTCAAGCTATTCAGTTTAGTCAAACAGTTCAGTTTAGCATGAGTATGCCGTTAGTTCTATTTAACCCATAGATAGGGCTCTATCAGGTGCTACCACGCTGGGTCAGAGTGGACCTGGATGTAATGGCAATGATGTGGTGCTCCGTATTCCCCAAAGCTCCAGCTTTACTGGAACCTCACCATCAGAATGTTTAGTGTTATATCCCGGACGCTCGTTGGGGGTGGTGGTCTTACTCCTCTGCAGAGAAGCAGTCGGTTTATTCTATAGTCCCAGCTGACTGAGCAATCTCTTCGAGTGTTCGGATTTTTCTTGATCTTGTAGTTCTATTCTTTCCGTCATTTGTCGTTTTCTGCTTGTCATTATTCACATGGCAGATTTTTCTATGACAAATTTCATATAGATTGACAGATTCGGATATAGATATTGATACTGACTGTATATCCTCACTGTTTATACTAAGGTTTACAGTTCTTTTTTTTAAATTATTTTTGGTAAATAGACTGATGTCGTCCAAGTACATTTGGTGGTTTATCTTTTCATGTGATTTAGCAAGCTTTATAACCCCCTGCGCATTTTCTTAGTATGTAGCTGAGTGGTATCATCGCTATCTCAAATAGTAATGGTAATAGTGCATCCCTCTGGAATATGCCTCGCTAGGTTTTCACCACAGCTAAATCTTTCCACCTCCTGTCAATAATATTTACCAGTCTTTAATGGTTTCTTCGATGAAATTTATTATTATTTTACTACTTGCAAGTTTTTCTTATCAGCGTTATCTGGAAGGCTTTTCTCTTGAGTCAAAATGACAGCAAGTCTCATCAGGTTACCAAGACTCGCCTCTGTATACTGGTCTATTTAAACAATGCTGTAGTTTTGATTATCTTAGTTTTTTCCTCTGATATCCATCTGTTCCAATTGCTTTTCGTGTCCTTTGGGGACCGTTCCAAACGCACCGACTATAATCAGTAACCTGCATATTCCACATTTTTATTAGTTCTTTGGCAAGGTCCAAGTAATTATCTACCGTCTAACTTTCTTTTATTTTCAGTTTGTGGTCTGCTGGAAAAGCAAAATCCAAAATACCAGTTTTAATTTTTCCTTTTTTTTTCTTGTTTAGTATAAGGTCTAGTCTTCTAGTGATTTGGTGATCCGTTTGTATCTTAAAATACTGAATATTTTATGCGCTTCATTTACTTGGGAGGACTCTGGTTTGTGCATAGACCAATTAGTTGTATGATACAAATTCAATTTCTTGCACAGTTCCCAGTGGATCACCTTTCTGGTACTCTCGTTTCTATTTTCGTACTTATTATTATTCCTCTAGAGTTTTTCACATCAGTATTAGCTGATGGTTTTTCACTAGAGTTTGAGTGAATTATTATTATTATTATTACACTCAGTAACTTTTCCACACCAGCATAACTTTATATGACCGCAAGTCTCCTCTGGTCTCCAGGACTCTTCTCAGTGTTCTGGCTGATTTTAACAATGCTGCAGTGTACATGATCTCGATTCTTCCATTGATTTCTGGCTTTTCAAGAGCAATTTCGAAGCCTTTGGGGACTGTTCCAAGAACACAAAGCTGAATTGCTATCAGTCTCATCCTCATATTCCAAAACACTTCTAGATCTCTGCAAAGGTCCAGGTTGTTTTATTATTAATGGTGTGTTCTTCACTCCAGTTTTAATTGATGGTTTTCCATTGGCATCTGAGTGGCTGCAAGTCTCCTCGACTTTCCGCGAATCTTTTCAGTATTCTAGTCGGTCTTAATAATGTTTTTCATCGAATGTTCTCGTTTCTTCGTCTGATTTCCAAACCCTTCTGTTTTATTTCCAAGCCTTTTAGTGTCGTTACGAGTGCTTCAACTACAATTGGTAACACGATCAACTAGTATTTGTTTATCTTTTCGTGTTCTTTCATTTTCACCCAGTGGTCCTGTAGAATGCTATCATCCACAAGATGACGAATACTTTTTTAAAATTTGTCTTAATAAACCTAAGTCTTCTTCTGCCTCTTCTTCTTTCATTTTTTATATTATTATTATTATTAGTAGTAGTAGTAGTAGTAGTTGTAGTAGTAGTCTGTTGGAGCAGCACGGATAATCTAGTGAGTACATGGATCTATGCAGAATGTTCTTCCGATGCCTGATGGAGCAAGTAATTTACTGGCAAACCACATCATAGAGACACTCTGATTAAATAAAAACAGATGACAGTCAGAGAAGGAACACTCATACACAGATAACAATGCAAATTATTTTTAACTGGTTAAAAAAACAATATCAGCAAAAAAGACAAAAGCATCGGAAAGATGATCAACAAATTGGTTTTAAAAAGATGCCTGACAGAGTAGGAACAGACATACAGTGATACCTGTGCAAACAGCTTGTATTTTATCTTATCAACAAACGATATCAGCATAAATATTAAAGGAACTGTCGGAGGATACCGTTGCTTTGATAAATTAATTGGACCTGAATGACTTGAAAATCAGCATTCAGAAACCGGCTAATTGTGTACCTGCACTTGGAGATTGAAAGACAGTTTTAATGGGCAATATGCAACCGTCATTGCCACGAGGTAGACTACGATTCCGTCGTTTATGGATTACTATGTACGCTTGTTCAAGAGTGATAAATGTGTAAGCGGCTAAATTGGCCTGATCGATTATTCACAGTTCAGTGGCAAACCATTTGAACCAGTTATAAAGATACATTTAGGCCGAGACAAGGACGATTGGCCTCCTAAGAAACATGGGACGAATATGAACACCGCGATAAATCGTTAAGCGAGGTCTGGTTTGATGTACGCCCCATAGAACATAAACATTCACTTCCAGAAAGACTTACGTCTAACGCTGGGTGTTTATAATAGGTAATTTAATACAATAAAGATAATTGGAAAGTTATACTGCAGTAACCAAATTACTTTATGTCAAATGTATTGCTCGTTTGTCTGCCGATCATGTTGTGTAAAACTAGTCATCCGTTAAGCCTAAGTCAAAACCTGAGTTTGATTTAAGTCTATTCCTTCTTTTGGCCTGTGCTTATTCTGACTAAAATGTGAGATATTAAAAGACTTTTATGTAATAGCTTTAATTACTAAAATGAAAATATATGCATGCCATTTCCGTATGCAATTTTAACTGAATTTCAATTGTCAGCGATTTTAACAGTCTGTGAATTTATTTGTGTTAGTTTATGCTAAAAACTTAGAGAATCATACTTACATTTTCTGCTGTCGTTAAGATTAACTGATTGACTTTAACGGCATGTCATCTTGTTTTGGGTTATTTTATACTAAGAGAGTTGAAAAATCTGTTCGATGTTGGTTTATGTCTATATTTTGATATAGTTGTTTCGTGAAATTGATTTTAACGGCATGTCAACTCGTAAAGTTATTTTATGCCTATAGTTTTGAGAATTGCGTTCATAGTATGTTCATATTTATATATTCGATGTTCTTTTTTCTGAAGATTGATTGACTTGGCAGCATTTCATATCGCCTGGGGTTATTTTATGCCTAATGAGTGCTCCTTTTCATATTTTTGAGTAGTTACTTCGTAAGACTGATCAATTAATTTTAAAGACATATCAACCTGTTTGGATTATGTTATGTCTGCATGTTAAGGATTCGCGTTCATTGCATGTCTATATTTTGGCGTATTTGTTTTTAAGGGATTTTTTCAAACATTCCTATTGAATACGAATCATTTATAAATCACTATATTTTACCAATAGATGGTACTCTATCACTTCTTAACATGGACCTGGAAGTAAAGTCAGGGGAGGGTTACTTTGCACCCCCCTCATCTCCAGAATTGAACCTCACCATTTGATGCAGTTTAGTGTCTTACTTCATTGCAGATGGGGTGTCCTCGTGGTGAAATGGTTAAAGCGATGAAGTGTAGAGTCATGGTGGGCGGGTTCAAACTCAGTCGCACTATTATGTTCACTTTCAGACAAATACCCTAAGCAAAGGTACGAACCCCCATATTTTTCCAGCTATGGGTTAGATAGTATCCCAGGTCGAGTCATACCAAAGACTAAAAAAAATGGTACTTGATGCCTCCTTGCTTTATACTCAGCATTATAAGTTACAGATCAAGGGTAAAGTGGAGCAATCCAGGGAAAGAAGTAGCGCTCTCTCCTACACCTTGGTGTATTAGATATCGAAAAGGGAGCCTTCGGGTCACCCTCGACAATGGTCGCCAACTTACTGTTCTTTTAGAATGATGTCTTAGCATTAAATACCCTACAAAGGTTAGTATGCCATTAAACAAAGAAACCAAACCAAATTCTCTGCAGGTGTCGTATATTATGTTTCATCAAGGGATACATTCAGTGTATTCAAAGCTAAGTTTACAGTATATACGTATTGCTATAGCTGTGTCCTGATCAACTGTTGCCGAATCCCAAACATCGTGCCATTTAAGATTATTGCTGTAAAGTGTGTCGATACAGTTGAATATTAAACTAGCTTCCGCATTCTGATTCCTATTATCTATTCCCTCGGGAATTTTAGAGATATTTATCTTTGATTTTTACAGAGACATTTATCTTTGATTTTACCTCAAGTCTGCTTGATTAAAGACGTCAAAAATGTAAAAAAAACTGGAAATAGACAGAAAATCTTATTGATTTCATTAAAGAAATATTACTTTTAATGTTCAAACAGTATATTAATATTTATCAGAATATTTTATGGTGATTTAAAGGTTTTAAAATAATCTTTTCAGAAACAGACTTTTGGTGAAAAATGAAGCAAGAAAAGAACTAAGATAGACTGACTTGTTTGTTTAAAAGCATATCAACGTTTCTGGGTAATTTAATGTAGAACGGTAATGGTACTATTTAACTTATGGCTGTGTAAATACAGGTGGTTCATACATTGCATACAGGTATTAATCCACAATTGACGTAATGGCGCAACTGCAATTCGAACCCACTACGATGTCACAGTCCAGCAAGGTACTCACTACTCCACAGTGATTCTCCCAGTACCTTTATTTTAAGATTTTAAAGTAATATTTATAGAAATAATTTTTCTTTTTTTCTATTTCCTTAAAAATGTGGTTAATGAATTCCTGTAAATTAGATGATCCGACAAGAAAAGTGGTAAGGTGTTTATCTCTTTGTTTTATGGCAAATAAAGTTTCGTGAGTTATTTAATGCTAAAACATCCTCGTAGAAGAATATCAGTTGTACTATGTAACTCATAGCTGTGTGAATAAGGGGTTCAAGTCTTTCTTAAAGGTAATAGTCTGAAACTTAATGACATAATGCGACTGCAATTTAAACTCCTTTATTATCATAGTCTATCACTTTAGCTACTGCACCAAGGGAACAACCACAGAAAAGTCTAAAGTTTGAAAGGTTTAAAGTTCATTTTTTAATCAGTGAAAAGAGCTAAATATCAGAATATTCTTTACAGAATTTGAAAGAATTCACACTCGTAGAATCTTGCATTTTGAGACTAAGAAGTTTTAATATCTGTTATATAATTGCGGAAGGATTTTTTTTTATATTATCATTTTTCGTTGGTTATATCTTATCATTCGGGTTAGTTCGATGCACACATTGAGTGCAAGCGTTCACGCTCGCGCGGGGAGGATGTGACAATCACAGATGTCATAATAAAAACCCCGGATTAGAAATGAGACTGGGGATGTGAATGACATCATGCCCAGAAGCGATGGGGTGGGATTCTTGGGTATTTTGAAAAAAAAAACCGGTTAGTTGAGATTTGGACGAAGACGAGTCCAGTTGTTTGCTGCAGGGTGCGCGTGCGTTGGTTGGGTCCGTGAGTTGAGAGCTGACACTGGACGAACAGTCAGCATAGTAAAAATTGTGTGTCTCTCCTCGTGTTCAAAACCTAAAAGTCAAGAAGGTAATAAAGTTTCGTACATGAACCAAGAGAGTCGTCATTGTTTCGAGTGTTTCGGGATTCCCTATGTATATTTCACATATTCATATCTTGGTCATATAACTCGGCTATATTATATGTATTATATCACTAGGCCATATTATATGTATTATATTATATTGCTATATTACATATCGAACAAAACATAGTAGATATTTATTCCAAGGAGTCATTGTGTACAAATGATAATTATAAGAGTTAGTCAAACACAACAGCTGGTGACGTCGATATAATATTATGTAAATTCTATAAATACCTTACACCTCATTCATATTGTGCCACCGAAGTCATAGATTATTGGGATTCATCATTCTAAAGATTTGAAACATTTTAATGATATAACCCTGATACATAAAATTATCAAACATATACAATTATGTAATTATATTTATTCCTACTCAGTACTTAACTATGGTTTAATGCAAAAATAATTCTTTATATTTTTCTCTCACTTTATTTACCAATCATATACTTTTTAATATCTATCTATCAAGCTAGCTAGCTAGCTAGCTATCTATGTGCCACAGCCCACACATCTATCTATCTATCTATCAATATGTCTCAGCCCGCACATCTATCTATCTATCTATCTATCTATGTGTCTCAGCCAGCAGATACATCAATCTATTTCATTTTACCTCAGTTGTTTTTTACAAGAGAAAACCGTCAACTCATGTTCAAATATGGATGAAGCTGATTGTATTTCATTTCATGCCTATACCCCTGTTATAAGCTATGATTCCTTGTCCTTTCCAAACTTTGGGTATTTAGTCTGGGCAACTGATTTAGGAAAAGGAAAATTTACTAAAAATAAACTTATTATTGGATATTCGTAAACGTTTGTGGAATTAATATAAGCGAATTGTTTTAAAATATATTCCATTTGATATTTCAGAGTCAAACCATTGTTTAGGTGTGATTAAATCCAATGTTTAATTATTCTATGAGCTAATATATGTTATGAGACCCAGATCATTGGCGTATATTTTTCATTAATGGCCCGAGAAACCAGGGATCAATCCCAGGTCGAGTCATCCCAAAGATTCAAAAGGTGGTACTAGATCCCTCCTTGCTTAACACTCCACATTATAAGATGTATATCAAGGGTAAAGTGTAGCAATCCAGAGAAACGAGTTGTGCTATCCCCTACACCTCAGTGTAGTAGCTATTAAAAAGGGAGCCTTTGGGCCGACCTCGTCTACGGTCACCAACTTTATTTTTATATATGTTCTGTCGCAATACATATAAAAATCACTACATTAAATTTCTAGGAGTATTATTCCTTCTAAAACCGCTTTTCTGCAAAATGACCAGTTCTAAACTTGCAGGATTATTAGGGTTCAATATATGATTTTAAAAAAACCTGACATATCTAAAAATGTTCAAACAAAAATTACTTTTTACTCTCATTTCCAAAGCCTAACAGAACTATCGATGAACATTCTGTTACAAGAGAAACGTGTTTACTTGATGAGACATAGAACTAATCCTCAGAATATATTTTTTTTTGTTTTCTCTCCGTAATTCCCTATTACTCTCCTTCAACTCCCCAGGAAATGTCAGTTTGTTTTCGCGGGTTTTTTTCACTCTTAAGCAAAAAACGATAAATAAGCAAGTTAGACACATGACAGATATCAAATTCCTTTTCTTCAAATCATACCAATGAACTTTCAGTTTAAAAACGTTCGGTGGCACATACATACATACATACATACATACATATATATATATATATATATATATATATATATATATATATATATATATATGTGTGTGTGTGTGTGTGTGTGTGTGTGTGTGTGTGTGCCGCGTAGTATGAATATTTATTCAGGAATACACATATAATCAAACGTGGTAAGTTTAAAGCTTTGAGATGAAAAAAAAAGCAGCACACAAAAATCCACGCACACTCACAAGCACATACAGAAGCACACATGCATACGTACACATACATGCATATACATACGCAAACACACACACATAAAAATACACACACTTACGCACGCACGTATATACAGGCTGCCTCATGTGTGCTCACGTCCACACTCTCACACACACAGAAACACGTAGATGTCGATATATTCCGAATATGAATAATGAAAGAAAAACGCAATTCATATAATGCCCTTAAATATAACACACACATACACACATACACACACACACACATATATATATATATATATATATATATATATCCAAAAGAAATATAGGTGATCATATCCCATCAATACCAGATGTTTTTTTTCAGAAAGACCTTAAAATCATTATGTAGTGTAATCATTTTTAAAGTAGTGATATGATTCTTTTTAAGTTTCTCAAAAACAATAAGAGTCAACATCAGATCGCCAGTCTTGTTCTCGTGTTACACATGAACAAATATAATAAATATAATAAATCTTAAATATGCAGGGTCAATAGCATGCTCTCAGGTTTGACACATAAATAAAAAAAAAGTCTGTCATCCAAATATTTACCCTTGATGCCTTTCCCTGAAGCTTTCACCTGAAGACTATCTCTGATACTACTACAGAGACTGGCGTATGGACGTCGTTTGTAAAATAAAAACAAGTTTCCATCGATCCTAATGAAAATTTAATTTTACAAAAAGAAAGATATTTTTGTTTTGTTATTATCATATGGTATAATTTGTCTCAAAGATTATATAACACATATTCTAGTATCCATAAGTTATACACTCCTGAATTTCTCGACAAGAAATTGCCTCTGGTTTTGATACGATTACATGAGAAATAAAACCTTTTAGATTGTCAGCTCTCTATGGTCTGTGCTCAAACACTTGAGCCTTCAGGTATGCTCAGCAGAAATAATCACATGGGGATAGATCTCGTGAGTCAGCCGGACATGCGTATTCACCGTAAGGCACCCAGGGAAAGATTTATCACCGATCTTCCATTGACGCCCTTGCCTTATGTACTGTGCCGTGATGGCAACTAAATTAGCATAGAGACATACCTTCCATCCGTTCTTAAGACAGTCGTATAACAACAAAGTATAAAGGGCTTACCAGTTTAAAATCATTTTAAACTAAATAAATAAATTGGCTCTTAAAATATGGATATTGCAACCAAGTATAATGGGCATAGTTTTCTGAAATATTCTAAAATACGTGGTGCTTTAAATAAGTTTCCAGATTTTTTTGTACAGGCATTTAACATTGTCTTAGACTCTTGAAAATGCAGTATCTTATTGCTAGATATCTTATGAGATGACTGACCAACTTTTATGATTTCAGGTTCAAATCAACAGCTACAGCAGCAATTGTAATACACCCTACTAATGACTGATTGTCACAGCTGGTAAATTTCAAAAATGCAATCTGGACGTGAGGACACGTTAGAACAACGATATGGAATAAAATTCTGTTTTAAACTTGAAAAAAAATGCCACAGAAACGTATAGAATGCTTCAGACAGATTTTGGAGCATCCTGAAAGAATCGAGCATCAGTTTTTGAGTGGCATCAGAGATTCAAGGAAAGCAGGGAGTCTGTGAGAGATGATGAGAGGTGTGGGAGGAGAAAGGAAGTCAATAGACCAGAGTTGATTGGCCAAAGGGTTAGGGTTAGGGTTACTATGTTCAGGTTTTAAGGGGGTTCTCAAAGTGATTCCGTCGGAAGAGGCCAGCACTCTTCAAATCGGGTCAGTGGCATTTTCACCAGGAAAATGTACCAGTCCACAACTCCATCCTTGTCACAGACTAACTGACCAAGATTGGCATCAAGACAGTTCCTCACCCTCCCAATAGTGCAGACCTTGCTCCCTGTGACTTTTGCTTATTCCCTAAGCTCAGAGGCTGTGGTTATGAGACAATTAAGGAGATGACAGAGGCTGTGACGAAGGTCATTGACACGCTCACACAAGAGGACTTCCATGGGGCCTTGCAGAAGGTGTTTGAACGGTACAAGTGCATTACAGTCGGAGGAGATTACTACGAAGGGGACTAGAGTTTCATGCGTGTGTTATCAATAAAAGTGTCTATACGACAAAAAGTCTGGAAACATATTTAATGATCCTCGTACATTAATAAATTTTCTTTTATTCTAAGTACGAAATATTTACTGATTTAAGATTTTTAACATATATTTTTTATAGTATATAAATGAAAACATTGAATGTAAAATTTACTCGGGCATTAAATAACGAAACAAGGGTTTACATAGGGTACACCAACCAACCAACCTACCAACTTTCTCAACCGGCATTTGGTATCGCCCCGCTACTTGTGTTGTAAACTGTTAGATCACATGCGCCTCCAGACTAAGAGAAAAAATCTTTTAAAAATACTTTCTACTTGCTGTTTTTCATCGTTTATAATAATTATCTTTTTTACCCACTGAATATTTCACATTGTATCTTCTACGTTTTATACGCAAATCTGAGCTGCCTGGTAAGATAATGTATACTTAGATGTCTTAGACTTGTGGTTCTCAAACTTTTTATAACTACGCACTCTCTTTACTCTATATTAGAATGTTATTCTACTCACTTTCAAGTGAATAGTTTCCCGGTTGTGGTGGCTAACGGGCTGAACAATGACAACGTAGTTAGCGAGTTCGATCTCCAGTCACCCTATAACGTTCACTATCGGAATCATACCCATGGGAAAGACATGAACCCTCTTATCCTCTCAGATATAATTTAAATAAAACCATTACTGTTCTTCTACAATGGTTGATAAGCCATTAAAGAAAGAAGCCAAAACAAACCACTTCAAGATTACTTGACTGGGAAATTACTTTTCAAATATTCGACACATGATTCTTAAACTATTTTTTCTATAGTTTTTTTTTTAAATACTTAGGTTAGTTTTGCAATAGATGTTTAAAAATTTTATAAAAACAGAAGAATTTGGTGGATTTTTAAATATTAGTTAAAGAATAGTTGGGACTGTTGAAAAATACCAAAACGATGAGTGCAGAAATGATGCCAATTTGTCTATACCTTTATATGTGGGTTTATTCCTTTCACCAATCTGGCGAACATTTTAAATGTAGGGATCATGTGTATTTCTACTTGACGCACGTATATATTTTTGCAGATTCCCATGTTAAAAATATTTTCGTTCACAAAATTTACAAAAACCTTTCTTTTCATCTTAAAACAATCGAGGGATTTTAATGATCAAGTTTAAATTCAAATAAAAGGGTCTTTTAATTCAATAGAAGCGTTCATAAATCTCTATATAGGGTTTAATTCTGGTGATAAAGAACAATGTGATAGATAGATAGATAGATAGATAGATAGATAGATTCTTGTATAAGTATATAATGCTATTTTCAAGAATTATGTGCAATCACCCTCTAAAGTGATGACGTACTAGGTTTAAAAGAATTTGAAGTTATGTCCACCAGAAAATTATATTTTAAGATCGAATAATAATACTAAACAAACCTTCAAACACGAATTTAACATAATACAATTTATCGTCGTAACAATCAAGTAACATTTACACGAGAATATTGCCTCATGTCCTTTATTGCTTTTTTCTTTTAAGATCACCACACATACTGACAGTTTTTTTCTTCATTCTTCCCATGCAATAGCTTCGAGTTATTTCAAATATTCTTCCATAAATATTTGTTTTCAAAGAGGCCCATAGATTTTCAGCTGGGTTTTAATCAGGAGGGATACAACCAATAGATAACTTATCTCATCTGAATATTTCGTCATAATTCATGCTGCGTTTACGAGTCATCGTCGTGTTGAAACATCCGGTGATAGCCCAAAGTCAACATTTGTGAACTGGGTTTGAAATTTTGTTTAAGAATATCAAAATATTAATCTTTATCTCTAATAATCTTTACGCTCACCAACACAAGTGTAGTTGCGTGGAACTGTAGAATACGCCGAAATTTTCTCTGCAGACGGATACAACCTCTCGAAAACAAGTATCTAGAATATGATACTAAATTTCATCTGATGGTGCAGCTGCAATATCGGAACTTTAAGTAATGTAAAATGCATATTTATTGCCATTACTCATCGGTCCACTCTCCCCTGGAGGGGTAGAACCTAGTATGGTCCCATCTCTGGATCAAATAGAACAGTTTAGTCTTTTACTGTGCTGGAAACAATTTGACCGTGTCAAATAGAACAGTTAGCCTTAGATGTATTAACGTTAGATACTATTAGCATTGGATAGCAATATTTGAAACAATTCAACTAAGTCAAATAGAACACTTTGCCTTAGGTACGATTAACGTTAGATACTATTAGCGTTAGATAGCAATATATGAAACAATTCAAACCGCGTCAAATAGAAAAAAAATAGCCTTAGATACTATTAACAATTTATACTATTAGCGTTGGATAGCGATATTTGAAACAATTTAACTGTGTCAAATAGAACACTTAGCCCTAGGTACGATTAACGTTGGATACTATTAGCGTGAGGTAGCAATATTTGAAACAATTTAACAGCGTCAAATAGAAAAACTAGCCTTAGATACTATTAACATTTGATACTATTAGCGTGAGGTAGCAATATTTGAAACAATTTAACAGCGTCAAATAGAAAAAATAGCCTTAGATACTATTAACATTTGATACTATTAGGGTTGGATAGCGATATTTGAAACAATTTAACTGTGTCCAATAGAACACTTAGCCTTAGATATTATTAACATTAGTTTTTTAGTAGGATTAGATAGCAATATTTGATACAGTTTTACCGTGTCAAATAGAACAATTAGCCTTAGATGCTATTAACGTTTGATAAATTTGCGTTGGGTAGCAATATTTGAAACAATTCAACTAAATTGGTAAAGGGATGAAGGGTGTTGCAGGGAATGAAAGAGGGTGTTAGAAATATTACAAAATTTTATTGCTAGCCGAATATGTATAGTGTGACTGTTTTTCCTTAGGGTAAAGTAAATATAAGAAGAAACGCAAGAACCTTTATAAACAAGCGAACACTGAAAACACGGCCAACTTTTGCGCCCATGGAACTGACAGAAGTAAATAAAGGATACGTCTGTGGTGGCGCAAAACAAGTGTACAGGGATCAGGACTCATCTGAAGGTGGAAGATAATCGGCTTTTATCAGTAAATATTTTTTTCAAATAAATGTTTTCCAAATTACAAACAAGAAAAGAGACAAAGCAGAGCATCGGAATTTTATGCTGTTGTGTTTATTACTCTGTACTCGGGGTTTGTATTGTTTTTGAGGAAATATTATCTGTATAGATATTTAGATTTTCATAGATACATTAATAAATACGTATTGTTCTTCTATCGAATGTTTGACAGCTATTCCTTTGACCGAAACTTATCAAATGATGTACAGGGTGGAACGATAAAATTGTCGCCCTAGAAAAGACGACATGATTTCATTTCTGTTTAATGAAAACCGGTTTCCTTTTTTTGTTGCAGACCATCTACTAGTTGGTCAGTTGTGTACTAATCCCAAGAGCGATAGGAGCCTTCTATCATGTCCGAAAGTGACACAATGTTCAACGAGTGAGATCGGAGATGCTCCGCTGTACAACTCATGGTCTCTACCGATCCAAGTTATGACAACAGGACCATTGCCAGCACCCTCAAAATACAAATCTAGATTGCCAGAAATAACAGGGACGTGCCCGGGGTGATGAAAACAAAGTTTCCGGCTACGGTTATGGTCTTTAGTGTGGTTTCAAGTGAGGGCCACATCATGACACCTCACATCTTCGCAGTCGGCTTGAAATCAACATCAAAGTGTACCTAGATGTGCTGAAGAGTATGGTGATCCCCTGGTGCAATCAGGTGGCCGGTGGCAGACCCTGAGTGTGGCAGCAGAGCTCGGCGTCGGCCCACAAGTCCAAAGAGGCCCAGGCTTGGCTTCAAAAGGAGTGCTACGACTTTGTACCCTTCTCTCACTGGCCCCCTCCCCCTCCCCCTCCGACCTGAACCCGCTGGACTACTTCGTTTGGTCCTACGTCGAGAACATCACCAACATGACCTCCCACAACACAAAAGTTAGCCTGATCGCCGCCATCCGCCGAGTATTCGCCGAGCTCCCGCCGGTGCTTGTGGAAAAGCATAGTCCCTGCTTCGGATCGGTATCGAGGCGGTGATTGAGGCTGAAGGCGGCTAGATTGAATAGATGTCAGATCTACTACAGCATCAAGTTACCTGAATTGATTTTTTCAATAAAAGTTTTAAAATAAAGCTGGAGTGTTGTTTTCTTTAGGACGACAATTTTATCGCTCCACCCTGTCCTCGTTAGTTGTTTATAGTGCAAAAGCCTTTCATAGGGCAAGCCATAATTTCTAGAGGAGCAGGTAACAGAAGTATGGTATACACATTTTCCATATATATTTATACAGTTCACCCAAGATTTTTAAAATTTACTATTCGTTTGATTTTTAGAGGGGGTTATGGGGGTATTTTTTGCTCTTGTTTTTGTGTGTAATTATTTTTGTTTTTTTCTCCTAGACAACTTACTTTACCAAGTCTCAAGACTTCAATGTACCCAAAATTTACCCTGAGTTCGGTCGAGGGGAAAGAGACGCATACATTGACAGCTGTAGAAGGTAAGTTATACTCTTAACTTTTGGTATAAAAGCGACATCAGTTATCTAATATCACGATTTTTACTCGCACATGTTTACATCATTGACAATTAATATTCTAGGATTGATTGATTGATTGACTGACTGATTTTAACGGCATGTCAAACTGTCAAGGTTTATTTTAAGCCTAGAGGAAACGGAATCGTGTTTACTATACGTTCATATTTTCTTTTTTTCTGTCGTTGTTTCTTAAGGGTTTTTTTTCGTACGGGCCGATCGAATATGCACATTTTTAAACATATCTACTCGACCCATAGAGAGGACCCTAAAAGATACCGCCCCACCGACTCTGGGTAGACCTAGAAGAAAGGACAAAAATGATTATTTTACATTGCTCTGATCTCGAGATCTGGAGCCTCATAATCAGATACAGTTTAATTTCATGCGCAGGGAAACACTTCTTTTTTGTGAGGGTGGTTACCGGTCTGGAGGTAATGTAGTCAGATGATTCTGATGACTGGGCAATTGATTTTGGTTTGGTTTATGGCATGCTAACTATTGCTGGCACCTGACATCTCGAATACGTTTTTTTCAAGCAATTATAGGGTTTCAAGGAGCTATTTCTTCTAACTGCAAATGTTTTGCAATTATATGTTGCGGTAGAATGTTTTAGACCCCGATGAATGGGTCAAATTGATTTGTTCGAACATTATCAGTACTAGATGAGAATATTTGAACCATACATACATATGAATATGCATAGTTACTTGAAAAAATAAAGAGGTTGCAAACAAAATTATAAGAGGTTGCAATCAAAAATAAAAGAGGTTGCAAACAAAATTGTAAGAGGTTGCAATCAAAAATATAAGAGGTTGCAAACAAAATTGTAAGAGGTTGCAAACAAAAATATTAGAGGTTGCAAATAAAATCATAAGAGGTTACGAACAAAAGTATAAGAAGTTGCAAAAAAAAATTATAAGAGGTTGCAAACAAAATTATAAGAGGTTGCAAACAAAAATTATAAGAGGTTACAAACAAAATTATAAGAGGTTGCAATCAAAAATATAAGAGGTTGCAAACAAAAATATAAGAGGTTGCAAACAAAAAATTATAAGAGGTTACAAACAAAATTATAAGAGGTTGCAATCAAAAATATAAGAGGTTGCAAACAAAAATTATAAGAGGTTGCAAACAAAAATTATAAGACGTTTCAAATAAAATTATAAGAGGTTGCAAACAAAATTATAAGACGTTGAAAACAAAATTACAAGAGGTTAAAAACAAAAATTAAGCATTAAATAACCTAACAACGATTACATGCTATTAAATAAAACAGTTCAAAATATCCTCTCACACAAGATAACGGGCACAATATATATTTAAAAAAACTAGATTGTTCCAATGACTGCATTATTTAATAGTGTCGTTAAGATTATAACTGTTACAATGAGAGTAGTTTACTCAGGAATATTTTTTAAAAATCATATCAAACTGTTGACCATACAGATCGTCACATATATAGAACCTAACATGATTTCTCAAAGTTTTCAGTTTAAGATGGGTAAGCGAAATAACAGGGTAGCTGTAACATTTCATCAATGAAAATTCGATTTAAAGATAACATGACAAAAGCACAAAGTGTGTTTGAATGAAACGTACCGATTGTTTAAAAAATGTAAAAATCACGTTTGTTTGCCAGCGCACAAATATTGATACCCTACACTATTGAAATCGACCTTTACTCATAGAGACTAATCTTAACAGAATTTGGCTATCGACATTTCTGAACTTATTCATAACGAGGCTCATTAAAATTTTCTGATGCAACATCTATTGGTTTTCTAGGGCCATGCTCCTGAAAACTTTATCGATAAAAGCGTCGTTATCTTGATTATGGAACCAATCAAGACATAAACCATCGATCTTTGGCAATTTAAGTCTATTTTTGCATTATTATTGGGGGTGGCTGCTAATGAAGCAATAACTTTCCTATAATCAACATCAGATAGGATTTTTTTAAACGATAGACTGGAAATTCTTATTGAATTCAATAAAAAATATTGACCTGATATTTTTACCTTTATGGCAAAGGAATTTTCTCTTCAGAAGTAAATAGCGAAAAATTTAATCTAATTTGAGAAAACAGTAATTTTAATTAAAAAAACAGTGTAGAATTTTAGAATATCAATCATTTTCACACACACACACACACACACACACACACACACACACACATACACTTATATATATATATATATATATATATATATATATATATATATATATATATATAACTCCAATGAAACTATTAATCGCATGTATTTTTCTGAAACGTAGAAGAAGCATAGAACAAAATCATCAAACAGTAGTTTGTAAGAAGTAATAATTTCATTCATTTATTTTGAGATTTTCACTTCAGTCCGAGGATTTTGTCTTTTCGTTTTTAAAATATAAATCAAAAGAAAACGACATATCCCGATATGCTAAGTTAAATGAGTTTGATTCGGTTTGGTTTTATGGTATATCAACAATTTTTGGTTATTTACTGCAAAATACCTTTTCATATATATTAACAGTTCTATTTTAAAAAATTTAGTTAAAAATAGGTACAAAATTTTAATATCAAAAACTCTACTATTTCAAACCATTCAGTTAAGCATAAGTATATTGTTTAGTTCTATTTAACCCATAGATCAGGTACTACCACACCGTGCCAGAGTGGATGTGGAAACGATGGCAATAAAGAGGTACTGAGCATTCCCCAAAGCTCCACCATTACTTGAGCCTCACTATCAGATTGTTTAATGTCATATCCAGGACAGCCGTTGGGGGAGCCTTAGCCCTCTGCAGAGATGCAGTCGGTGTATTCTGTAGCCTCAGCCAACTAGTCCATAAATTTCGAGAGATTTTAATTATTTTTGTGTTTATACTGCACTTTATATTATCAAAATTTCTTAAACGATTGCTTTTTTCCGAATTTAGATTCATTTCATCTTTATATATATATATATATATATATATATATATATATATATACAAAAGAGTTTTGACAATTTTATTATCTTTCACATATATTTGAAGTGTTGTTTGATCTGCAATTAACTCAATATAATATTTCGTCAATGAAGTTGACATTCACTGAGAGTTACATGCATTGCTATGGAAGCAAATTTTGAAAGCTACAAACTTTTCAGTTACCTCCTCTCCATATATAATAAAGTCAATCATGTGTTATTCTCTTAGTTTTAGACCCAATGAGATAACACTTTTCGTTGACGACTTTATAAGTTGTATAAAATGACAATGTAATAACGCATAACTCTTCGTTATAAGGGGGGTGTCCTCGTGGTGTAATGGTTAAAGTGATGGACTGCGGAATCATAGGACGCGAGTTCGTACTCCAGTCGCGCTATTACGTTCACTTTCGGGCAAATACCCTTGGGAAAGGTATGAACCCCCTTGTCTTCCCAGCAATGGGATAAATAGTACCACTACTGCTCTTCTAGAAAAATGGCTTTGGCATTAAATAACCTACAAAGTTGATATGCTATTAAACAAAGAAGCCAAACCAAACCAATCTTCGTTATAAAAACATACCTCTAACTTTTCTACTTCTACGAATAGAAACTCTGTAGGAATGTGAGAGAGACATGGAGACGGAAACACGCAGAGGACTAATACTTTGACCCATCGATACATTGTGCCATCTTCCAAACTCAGGGCCCCATGTCAAATTTGTGCTTTTTGGTTGGCGCTCGCCGGTGCTCTTGACTGCCCGAATCTCTTCTGACTGCCGACAACAAGACTGACCCTATCTGCCGTGGATACCCGTGTATATATAATTTCTCAATGACTAGGCATTTCCGGTTCAACCAACGCATCTTCCTCCACAAATTTACAAAGATGCATCCTACTCGAGAAATGCCCGACGGACGGTTCTGTCAAAGGTCAATATGCGACACAGGAACCATTGACTTTGAAAGGTCAAGTGAAATTAAAAAAAATGTTTGTGTTGTAAAACACTTTGAATAAAAACTGCAAGATTAGTCATCATTGAACCCATTGAATACACACGTAAATTTTGTGCTCATCCCTGAAATAATTCGACTTGTTTGGTTTCTTTGTTTAATGGTCTATCAACCCGTGTATGACAAGAACAGTAGTGGTGTTATTTAACCTATAGCTGAGGGTTTACAGGGGCTCATACCTTTTCCCAAGGGGATTAGCCCGAAAAATGAACGTAATAGGGAGACTAGAGTTCGCACTCGATTACTATAATTCCCCATTCCATCGCTATAAGTATTACACCACGAGGACACCGCCAAATTCCATTAGTGAAAGTATGTATTATTAGTTAGAGGAATCACTTAATAAATTCACTTCAACATATATATATATATATATATATATATATATATATAGGAGGATCATTAAATAAGTTTCAGGCGTTTTTCATATGGGCACTTTTATTGATAATACACACGTGAAACTCGAGTCCCTTTTGAAGTAATCTCTTCCGCCTGCAATACAATTGTGTACCATTACAACAACTTCTCGAAGGACCCACGGATGTCCTCTTGTGTGAGCGTGTCAATGACCTTCGTCACAGCCTCTTTCATCTCCTCTATTGTCTCATAACCACAGCCTCTGAGCTTAGGAAATAACCAAAAGTCATAAGGACCAAGGTCTAGTCTATAGGGAGGGTGACGAATTGTCTTGATGCCCATCTTGCTCAAATAGTCTGTGACAAGGATGGAGCTGTGGACAGGTGCATTGTCCTGGTGGAAATGCCACTGACCCGATTTGAAGAGTGCTGGCCTCTTCCAACCAAATCACTTCCTGAATTCCCTTAAAACCTCAACATCGTAACCCTAACCCTAACCCTTTGGCCATTCAACTCTGGTGTATTGACTTCCTTACTTCTCCCACAGCTCTCATCATCTCTCACAGACTCCCTGCCTTCCTTGAATCTCTTATGCCAGTCAAAAACTTATGCTCAATTCATGCAAGATGGTCGAAAACAGTCTGAAGCATTCCATACGTTTCTGTGGCATTTTAACCAAGTTTAAAACAGAATTTTATTGCATATCGTTCTTCCTAAGTGTCAGATTGCATTTTTGAAATTCGCCAGCTGTGAAAATCAGGTTTTTGTAGGGTGTATTCCAATTGCTGCTGTAGCTGTTCATTTAAACCTGAAATCATAAAAATTCGACAATCATCTCATAAGATGGATAGCGATAGCATACTAAATTTTCAAGAGTCTACGACAATGTTAAATGCCCATACGAAAAAATCTGGAATCTTATCGTTTGCACCTCGTATATATATATATATATATATATACATATATATATATATATTAGTATTGCTATATATATATTAGTATTGCTTTTAAAGCGTATTCATTATTTAAAATCGATAAAATATTTTCAAAACGTTATATATATATATATATATATATATATATATATATATATATATATATATATATTCATATATATATATATATATATATATGTATATGAGACGGATAATTTTGAATTCAAAACACTTGCAAAAATCTCGGTTAGTTGCATGTAAGGTTGAAACACAAAACTCAACATGTTTTTATGATAAAGTCCGAATCCTGCTGAGAACTGAGGAAGAAAAGGTGATAGATAGATAGATAGATAGATAGAGAGAGAGAGAGAGAGAGAGAGAGAGAGAGAGAGAGAGAGAGAGAGATTATGAGAAAGAAAGAAAGAAAGAAAGAAAGAAAGAAAGAAAGAAAGAAGTGATGAATGACAGATAGACAGACAGACAGATTGTTACGATAATCTATTATCGTGTCACATCATGGAGATAAAACAATAAAAATGCGTTTAATGGTGAGAAACTAAAAAAAAATGAACTATTTCTTGAGTATGAAGAGAGAGGTAACAAAAACGAATATCGCCTACAACAACATGACAAAGTTAAATTTCTAAACAGAAGTCTAAATTCGAGAAAATTCGCCAGGACAACATGCGATCTTTTAGCTTAAAAAACAGCCACTAACATTGCTAAAAACATCAAAATTCTCTTATTCATCTAAGAGATCTCGTGAGTGAGTCAAGTCAATAGAGCACCGACGGAAATTACTTTAATTGTTCTGAGAAGCCCTCAAAAAAAACTCAGTCGGAGAGACTTTTTAGCTGGACACGGCACAACGAGACAAGACGCAGCGAGGCTTGAGACAAAAGGGGCCGCAAAGATATGAAAAGAATCGGTTCATCCCGCAACAAAGAAATGCCCGCATGAAAGTGAAAGACATGATTCTTCGCCTGAACAATCAGTGACTGTTACACGTTTCCACATATTGTCATAGCTTCAGTAACTGAACTCAGAGAAGAAGATAAACATGAGGTTGTATGTATGAGAAAAAGTTGTTTTTCTTTCACTTTATAAGTAGACTATCTGCTATCATAATCCTCATCCTAAACATCAATAGAGCACCAGACATTCATGGTAAGAGGGTGTTGCTAGATTACATTAATAGCAATCTCTTAAATTCAACGAGGCTTCCCAAGAACGTCGTTGTTACGAGCATATGAAGAGTGACTTGATTGACTGTTAAAAAGTATTTACCCAAACCCTCTGCTTCTGGCAGGTTGTAATACACAGTCATTTTTCAGTGGATTAATGCTAGTTTAGATAAGCACTTTTCGTTCTGCCTGACTGGTTGTCTCATAACCCTACGAGACATAGAATGAACTGAAATAGAAAATGTTTCAATCAGTCGCAAAAAAGTAAGTTTTCTAAATCGAAAACAAATTAAAATATGTTCTCAATATCATGAGATGTCAAGATTTCATTCTGAAAACCATTCCTTATTTTAATATCACAATCAATCAAATTTTTGGTAATTGCTAAATAAAAAAAAGTTACGTCAGTTGGCGCCGAGCCATGGTGTGATGGCTACTGATCTCGTCTAGGTGAACATTATTGCTGATTCAAAGTATTTTACCAAAATTAAGTTAAATCAACTTCTTCTGAATAGTTTCTGAATAAACAAATATTTATTTATAAAACTGAAACAAAGTAGGAGTCTCAACCAGTGACTGTCGTCTACCACAAATATTAACCCCCTCATTTTGCCATGTTTCATCAAAAATGTAACCAAATAATTCTGTCATTGTTAATACTAAAGTATACCATCAGCAGCAGCAACACAATCAAGTTCATCGTTAGCGGCAGTTGAATAAATACCTTAGGTTACCGACTTATGCTGACTCTATCTCATGCTGAGATGAAAGACTCATCACCATCAAAATTGGTGTAATGGTAATGGCACTAAACTGCTTCTGATGGTGAGGCTCCAGTTCTGGAGCTCATGACGATGTGAAGTACTTCTTCCTTGCTATTACTCCAAAATCAACTCTGACGTGGAGCTGGAGCTGGAAGTGCAGAATACACCGACTGAATCTCTTCAGAGTGATAAGACTCCTCAAACAAGTGTCCTGTATACGACACTAAACAATCTGATGGTAAGGCTTCAGTAATTGTGGAGATTTGAAGAAAGTGGAGTACCCCTTTATTGCCATTGCACTCAGGTCTACTATGTCTCTGCTAAGATCTTATCTATAGGTCAAATAGAACTAAACTTCGTACGTATGCTAAAGTGAATTGTTTGAAATAGAATTTGGATCGTTTAACTGCGTGTAAACAAAAAACAGAAATTATGCTAAACTGAAGTGTTAGGAATAGAAATGTTGATATTTAAAGAAAAAATTTATTTAAACAAATGACTTCGCAAACAAAAAATGTACTCATGCTAAAATGAATTGTTTGCTATTTAGGGAAACTATTAAGTTCTGTTATCTTTTAGTGGCATTTTTTTTAAATTCTCATCTATAGAAGCCACCCTTATAGATGAGCAGCAGTAGTTCCTCGACCGAACTAATTGATCCTGCCCGAGAACCGTAGGGTTCATACGCCCAGGGTCACGTTAAGCATTGCGTTGAGCCGTCAGAGGGTTTATCCGCTTGCTTTTACATCCACCACGCTGCTTCTCATGGATTCATTTTTTTTTAATGCTGCGAGCAATATTGAACAGGTCTTGGGGGCAACACCCCATGGTGTAATGGTTAACGCGATGGTCTGCAAAATCGTAGCACGCGAGTTCGAACTCCAGTCACGCTATTACATTCACTTTCGGACAAATACCCTTGGGAAAGGTATGAATCCCCTTATCCTCCCAGCTATGGGTTAAATAGTACCACTACTGTTCTTCTAGGAGAATGGGTTTGGCATTAAATAACCCACGAAGGTTGATAGGCCATTAAACAAAGAAACCAAACCAAACCAAACCAAATCAAGAAAAATAGAAACCCGTATAACAGTGATGAATAGATTAAATCAGAATCTGGGTAATTTGTGCGTTTATAAAGCGGGACTGTTAAAAAAGTTATACTATAACGGTGGGTGAGTGAGAGAAAGAGCCATTGAGTGATTTGAAGAAAGAATATTTAAGTCGAGAATTTGAGTTAAATCAAGTTGATAAGATGAAATTATTGTAAAAAGTAAGATAAATAAATTTTCATTTGGAGAAAATTTTTAAAAAGGAATAAAAATAGGAGATATTTTGATATTTCAATTTAATCTTAGCTAGTAGATAGATAGACAGATAAATAGATAGAGTGAGAGACAGAGAGAGAGAGAGAAAGAAAGAAAGAGAAAGAAAGAAAGAAAGAAAGAGAGAGAGAGAAAGAAAGAGAAAGAGACAGAGAGAGAGAGAAAAAAAGAATGGAGAAAGAAAAACAAGGAAATAAAGATTCTGATTTTTTTTAAATTTTTGGAAAGACTTAAGTGTGTGTGAATGTATATATATATATATATATATATATATATATATATATATATATATATCCCGTTGGCGATTGTAGTATAGGCCGACCCGGAGGCTCCCATTTCAATAGATAATACACCGAATTGTCGGGTTTGGTGAAACTCCTTTCTCTGGATTGTTATACAGCACCCTTGATAAGATTCTTATAATGCTGAGTGTTAAAAAGTGGGTATCAATATACATATTTTTCTTTTTTAAGTAAGGAATTAATATTGTGAATTGAATTACTACGACAAGAAAATCCGACGAACACCTACGCACGACATAGTAATTACGCGGATGCGTATTTCTAATGTTCATTGGAAGATGTCGCCCTGGAGGTTTACTGTGTCCTCTAGAAAGAGTACGGATGTAACTTGCAAGACACATTTAGGTTAATTGGCCGCGAAATTACTATGACAAGTTGATTTGGCGTCACTTGTGTGCGATATGAACTGGTGTTTCAGTTGTAGAGTTTCGGCACTGCAATCTGTGGTCACTGGTTCAATCTCCTGTGGTAGAGATCACGGTATACACTGCGGATACGACCTAATAAGGTCGAAACAGCTGTCCAGTGTTCCCGTATGTCGTGCGTAGGTGTTCGCCGGATTTTCTGGTCGTGGTAATTCAATTCACAAGTGGTTATCAAGTACTACTTTTTGAGTCTTTGGTATGACTTGACCTGGGATTGAACTCGGCTTCCTAGGCCACTAATTCTCGGTTCTGAGTTGCCGATCCTCAGGGAAGCCAATATCAAAATGTTTTGACGTGAGTCAGTACCAATTCATACATATTGTCTGACCAGAGGATCGGCAAAACCAGTAGTGATATTAATCTTGTTTTTATTCTATTTTATAGGGGAAAATATAGTAATAGTGCTCTAGCTTTTTTTCGCATGAAACAATGTATTTTACTGCTTAAACCCCGCATTATCGTAAAATCTTAATCATACTTACATGTGTGTGATAGTGACTTAGACTGATGGGGCGAGACAAAGAAATAGAGTCACAGAAATCTATCTATCTATGCGCGTGTGTGTGCGTGTTTATGAAAGGAAGAGATTATGAGTGTGCGTGTGTGTTTGTATCTGTGTGTGCACGTGCTATTCGTCTATTGCTTGTTACAGTGATGAACTTCCAGAAAAAAAAAAAAAACTATTTAAAAGTGAAATATCTATGTTTTCGATATTTAATGCAATTAAGGCAAAGACGTGGGAGAGGATTATTGGACAATTGTTTAATTAAGAAAAAAATCCTGCTTCGTATATTAGAATGCAGAATTATGTTTTCAGCATGTTCTTAACTGTAAACGTCTGACAATGTTAAGAAATTTAGTGCTCATCTTAACAATGTATCTTATGTTTCTTCATATTACTCGACGGTTATGCAAAGGTTATGCAAGTCAATTGCACCAAATGTTACAATGAGTCACTATTTGTCAAGCTGCGATCGATCAAATGTATTCCCAACATATCTTTTAGTTTTAAAGATGATGGAATTCATTTAAAAATGATTTGAATATTCAGTTAGGTCGATTGTTTATTTCTGGTGGTTATCTAATATACAAAAAAGTTAGCCTAATCGGCAATTTTCTGACTGCATTCCCTGGAGTGAAATATGATCCCCACCCAAATAATTGTTTTGAATGAGACTATAAACTGCATCTGGTTATGAAATACCAGTTAGGGATCTCTTAGGGTGTTGAGTACCTCTTCATTGTCATTAATCATAGAGTCACTTTAACCCGGATTGGTAGTACCTGTGAGGGTCCCATCTATGGGGTAAATATATATTTTTGTAAATTACCTGAATCAGACAGGAATACCTGATATTATAAATCGTCTGTAAAAACACTATAAGAAAAATACACCATGTAAATATGAACATATGCACCGTATTTACCTCTGGGCATTAAATAACCTCAGACGATTTTACATGCCGTTAAAATAATCTATTTAAAACAAAGAAGTAATGTGTCATTTGAGGCACTCGAGAAACATTAACTTCTTTATAATAATTAAAACGAAAGGAAAATATCAAATGACAATTAGTTGGAGATGAGAGCCTTTTTCAGTTCGAATTTGTCGATAAAAATCACATTAATCATCAGGTTAAAGGTACGGAGATGTATGACCATTTAATTCTAATAAAAAAAGTTTATATATATATATATATATATATATATATATATATATATATATATATATATACATTAGTTTATATGATAAATCACCCTAAGTTATTAAATATCTTTATTGGTATATATATCAAGCTCTCCAAGAGATCTGAATGTGTAAAAAATGTTGGATTGAAGTGGTGTGCTCAGCAGAAAATATGTCTCTTGGGTAAGGTTTATTGTTGAAAGATGCACTGTTTCATTGGAATATCTTTTCAGGGATTCCTCAAACTCTAAACAATTATTTCATCCCTTACACCTTCTTGTTGAGGTGACATGTACTGGCGAGGTGAAAAGAGTTGGTAATTTATGTACAACCCATCACGAATTCCAAGCATCATGAACAATGCGAGCATTTGAAGTAATCGTATAAAATAGTAAATATTGTGGCTTCTGCTGTGTATGACATCATGGTAACACGCAGACAGGAAACTGTTTGTAATTTTTTCTTTTTTAAGCCGAGGAATTATATTGTGAATTGAATTACCATGACCAGAAAATCTGACGAAGACTTACGCATAAGATACAGAAACACTGAACAGCTGTTTCGACCTTATTAGGTATCATCATCAGTGTATACCTTGATCCCCACCAGTGGAGGTCAAACGAAGGACCATATATTGCGGAGCCGGGACTCTACCACTGAACCAATAGTTCATATCGCAAAGCGATGCCAAGTAAACTGGTCATGGTAATTTCGCGGCCAATTAACCTGAATGTGTCTTGTAAGTTACAACTGTACTCTTTAAAGAAGACACGGTCACCTCCAGGGCCACGTCTTCCCAAGAGGATTAGAAATACGCATCCGTGTAATTATGATCACCTCCAGGGCACGGTCATAGATGTATATTTTTCTTTTTTAAGTCATCATCATCATATCGTGCTCGTAGCACGGATATCCCTGACCCTCTCTCGCCACTCCTCCCTATCGTTCATCGCCCTAGGTAGGTCTTCAGGACAACATCCTGTATCCTCACATAGCTGCTGAATGTACGTTCGAGCTGGTCGCCCTGCTTTTGCGCGGCCATGTGTAGGGATCCATAAGAGTACATCTCTTATGAGTTCATCTCTGCTTCTCCAGCAGTGTCCTGCATGTCTGGTTAGTCTAACTTGAATAGTTTTCGTGATAGGGGGCAGGTGGCCGTACAGTTGGTGTCTTGTGGGGTGTTGCTGCCAGGAATTGTTCAGGATTGCACGCAGCATTCTTGTGTAATTGCCATCTAGCTTCTTCTCCAGCCGTTAAAACCTTCGCACAATATACGGAAACATTGGACAGCTGTTTCGACCTTATTAAGTCTCATCAGCAGTGTATACCGTGATCTCCACTAGTGGAGATCAAACCAGCGACCACAGATCGCAGAGCCGAGAATTACTGAGCCAACAGTTCATATCGCTCACAAGTGACGCCAAATTAACTAGTTATCGTAACTGCGCGGCCAATTAACCTGAACGTGTCTTGTAAGTTACACCCATAATCTTTACAGAGGACACGGAAACTGTTTATATAGAAATAACTCCATTTTTCCTTGTGAATATAAAATCAGACAAGACATTCAAATAAAATTATATAGTCTTTGTTATCGATCATATGGATTTATCCGATAATATGAAACGGGATATCTTCCAAGTTGAGGAGGTGTGAATACCACTGCATGGATGCACCAGCGGACCCTAAGAAAACACATGGAGAAAAAAACTTGTTTGGAACTACACAAAAATGCTACGAGCTATCATAGATAAATCCTGCAAGTAACATTTCACGAAACAATAGCTGTACGATGACTTTCCTCCCATAAAAAAAGCTTTAAGACGAATAAAACAGGCGGGACACTGATGAAGAAGCAAGGATGAACTTATCAGTGACGTCCTTTCCTCTACTCTCACACATTGATGTGCAAGTGTTGACTGATCAAAAGAACTTATCTACATCAGCTCTGTGTGGACAGAAGATGTAGTTTGGATGACCTGCAGGGGGGGGTGGATGATAGAGATGGATCGAGAGAGGGAGAGAGTCAAAGAAAATTCATGCTGCCAGCTTTATTTGAAAGTATTGATGATGATGAGAATCTATCACATTTATTTCGTTGAATATAATGTGTGTGTTTACTTCTATTTATTTTTTTCCTTGGCCCCTAAACAACCCCTTAAATATTGTATGTCTTATGGATATACTCTTAATAATAGACCTTTGAAACACCTTATTATGGCTTTCCAAAATAAATTATACACAACCGAAAAACGAGCAAAAGCGTCGAAAAATGTCAGAAATATCATCATCCAGAGACTACTCAACATTGATAGCAAAATAAAAAAAACAAACAAAAACAAATGAAAAACCAAATGTTAAACAAAATTATACAAACAAAAATAATGCAACTCCCTAAAATAAAATTAATAAATCAAGGCAACAATAAAATTAAAATGAAATCAAAACGCTACATAGATAAGATGACTGCAGAAAAGTTGGGTATTGAACTGACAGCATAAGTGCAATCCTCAAATTACACACACACACACACACACACACACACACACACACACACACACATATATATATATATATATATATATATATATATATAAGGTGTCGATGAAACGAGAATATTTACAAAGTATATATCTCTGAAGAATTGGCTGTTATCTCGCTTTTTAAAATTACTTAAAAAACAAAAATATTTACCTCCTATTTCCTTTCAAATCACCCCTCATGTATGTATATATATGATGAGGACTCAGATTGGGACCGCAAAAAGATAACTCGGAACACGGTATAAGTTTAAGCATATATTGAAGTAACAAGTTAGAGAAAAGTTGTGGCGTAAGCAAGGCTTACTAGTCAGTCGAATATCCAGTCTCTACGACCGGCTGACCATTCATCCTCAAAACAAGAGGACTTGGCTCTCGATTAATATAGGATTTGGAAGAGTCCATCAATGGGTAGGTAAAGGTCCAATTACAATAACAATATATATATATATATATATATATATATATATATATGTGTGTGTGTGTGTGTGTGTGTGTGTGTGTGTGTGTGTATGTGTGTGTGTGTGTGTGTGATAAAATCTGGCATTAAATAACCCACAAAGGTTGTTATGACATAAAACAAAAGAACTAGACACACAAACAAATCCTATGTACAAAAAATACATTTGGCGAGAAATAATTCGAAAGGATTGATATGCCATTAAGTATTAACGAAAATAAATAATGCTTATGGAAACAATATTAATTTAACAAGAACACTGTATTATAGATAATGATAGAATAATTTCAAACTTTTGAAGAAATACATTGACGGAAAAGGATACAAATCATGAAGAAGAAGAAGAAGAAGAAGAAGAAGAAGAAGAAGAAGAAGAAGAAGAAGAAGAAGAAGAAGAAGAAGAAGATAGATAGATAGATAGATAGATAGAATAAAATGAAGAATGAAGAGTTTCTAAGAAAGTTGATGCTGGAAGAGAACTTAAAATAGAAAAAAATCTATCAGATGCTTAAAGAAAGAGGAAATGAAGATTTCAACGAGAAAACGAGAAAACCAATGAAGAACAAGATTGAAAATAGATGCAAAGAAAGTGAAAAGCTAAGAAGCCTCAAGTTGCTGGTGAGGCTTAATCTGGAGTGTTGAATTCTAATATCGACACACTTTCGTCACGAAATCGGTTTTCTGTTACAACATAAGGAAATAAACAGCCCGAATCCACGACGTGGATGGCATCAGGTTTCTGCAATTATCTGCACTTTATCCCCGAACACAGTTTCTCCAACTCATGGGGAAAACAACAAGCAAAGAGGATAAAAAGAAAATCTTCATTTTACAAGAAAAAAAGTCAAGTAAAATATAAACATCCACAACAAAATAAAACTAACAAAAATAATTATAAAATAGAATAAAATAAGATAAAATATCGTAAACAAAAGAAAACATTGAAAAAAATGAGTTGGAAGTTGACTGAATTTGATCTTCTGTCTGTTGACAAACATTTCTAAATGCTTTGATTTCTAAATCGATTCTTAAATAATTTATTATTTTTATGCTTTTTTATTCGTTATTCATTGTTTATATTTTCTTCAATTAAGGCCACCTCTTTCATTGGGTATTCCGTCCGGGTCCGAGCATTGACGTAAAAATGAGTTTTTTATTGGTAGAAGCACCAATACAATTTTCAATGTTGTATCCAACAACAGAGAATTATATTTAATCAGAGAATTCTTTAGGTTATTTTTAACCGGTCATGCAATAAAATCTAATTATTTTCTAAGACATAATTTCTCATTTATCAATTTTCAATGTCAGACACACATACACACGCACGCACACGTACACACACACACATATATATATATATCAATCTAGATATGAATAAATATAAGTTATGGATAATCAATTTGGTGATGCTTTAATAAATTGTCATGGAAAAGAATGAACGACTGAAAAGAAGGTAATATATATATATATATATATATATATATATATATATATATATATATATATATATGTATATATATATATATATATATATATATATAAGTAAAGTTGGCCACTTTAGTCGTGGGTGACCAGAAGGCTCCCTTTTCAATAGCTACCACACCAAGGTGTAGGAGAGGGCGCAACTCCATTCCCTGGATTGCCTTACTTAACCCTTAATCCTTACCTTATAATGTTCAGAGTTAAGTAAAGCAACATCAAATACCATTTTTGAGTCTTTGGTATGACTCGACCTGGGATTGAACCCTGGTCTCCCGGACCATTAGCGAACACTTTACTAATAAGACCAATGGTCCGGTTTATTTGCATGTGTGTGTGTGTGTGTGTGTGTGTCCTTATATCAGGCCTTAGATGCTTTTATATTGCCTTTTTTGCACATTTCTTCAGAACTGAAAAAAAAAAAACTTTGAAAAACTTATGAAAATGGCACAATCTTTTTTCTTTGAACAGAATTAGCTATGTTTTGGCCAAAATAAATGTTCCTTGAACTTAGTGTTTAAATTTCAGTTTGTGATGAGTTTATATTTAGAACTTCTATTAACATTTAACTTAGCGGAAAATTTTGGTAATCTCAAAAAGTCTATTGAGGAGTGAATGCGGAAAAGAAAATATTCATAATTTAACAAAACGTTTTTTGAACAGACGAGTCCAAATTTGAACGTTTTTTTGTCAAAAGAAAAGTTCATAAAGTGCTGTAACTGAAATATTACCTTTCAGCTTAAAAAAGACAAAAATATCTTATTTTAAAATCTGTGTGTTAAAAAATTCAGTATGGCTTCAAACTCTTTGCTTTTAGTGTACATTGTAGATTGGATTTCATTGGAGGACTTTGATTTGTCAAAAATGACATCACCGTCACGTGATGAACACATCCACTTGATAAAATTCCTTGAGCATAGAACATATCTACCACTCCATAACACGGGGCTGCCCACATCCTCAACAATGACAAAAATCATCAGAAATACCAATATTCGGATTGATCTAACGGAGCCATTTCTGATTAACTGCCAACAAGCACAGTTATGACATCTCACTCATAAACAAGTTGACCAAAATTCTAAACGCTAAATGAGTGTCTGTTATTTTCAATAATATATATATATATATATATATATATATATATGTGTGTGTGTGTGTGTGTGTGTGTGTGTGTGTGTGTGTGTGTGTCTATGTGTGTGTGTGTGTGTCTATGTGTGTTTATGTGTGTGTGTGTGTGTGTGTGTGTGTGTGTGTGTGTGTGTGTGTGTGTGTGTGTGTATTGTAATAACAAGAAAACGGAAAGGAAAAATAGGCACAATTGGATGAGAATTTAAAAAAAAAAAATATTGGTGTAAATCCACCCAGGTGTTTCGACCATAGGAATGAAATTAGCTAAGATACGAAATTATGAAAATTTCAAGTAAAAGTTATTTAGGTGATCTTCAGGGTGGGAATTATGAATTTCAAATAATGGTTTAAACGATAACAAAAAAAATATTTTTTGTAAAGCAAACTGACTTTTATAGACGCTGTTTTCCTTATTTTCTTTTTAAATTTACGTTCTATAATGTAATCTTTTTCGATTATTTTTTCGAAAATTTTTGTATGTTATTTAAACCATTATTTTAAGTTCATCGTTCTCATCCTGAAGATGACCAAAAATACCTTCCGCCTGATTTTTTGGTAATTTCATATCTTAGGTAATCATTCATCGGGTCGGAACATGTCGGTGGACTTAAACCAATACAATTAATAAATTTTCTCATTCATTTATATGCAGTTTTCTTTCAGTTTACTTCTTTTTACAACATATATGTCTTAATATCTTTCTCAAATACATATATATAAAATAAAATATAAAATATATAAATGAAATATATACATATATGAATAACACACACACACACACACACACACACACATATATATATATATATATATATATATATATACCACAAAATTTGATGAACTTTATATAAAGTCGACTTTAAATCTTTTTGTTGTATTAACCTTCTTCAGGGCTTTAAATTCATGAAAAGTGTTCTTAAAATAGCAGAGTATGCTTGTTGATATAGCAGAAGAAAAGAAAGTATGTATGAAAAAGAAAGATTCATAACACACACACATATATATATATATATATATATATATATATATATATATATATATATGTATATATATATATATATATATATATATGTATATATATATATATATATATATATGTTGTGTGTGTGTGTGTGTGTGTGTGTGTGTGTGTGTGTGTGTGTGTGTGTGTGTGTGTGTGTGTGTGTGTGTGTGTGTGTGTGTATTTGAAATGATAAAATATTTGATCAAATGTTGCACCTTATAACATCAGCTGCCAAGGAAAAAATTAACCGGAAAGATGTTTACAAGAAAGTCGTGTTTTTGTTTCTGTCAAATCCACATCAGCAATTAGTAAGTAACGCCCACATTCGTTTTTGTTTGTACAAATATTTGACTCAGAAACCTACATTTACTGTGAACATCTCGATCGATAAAGAGCTTTGTAGATCGAAGTAAAGTCGACCGAGATCGAACATTTCTGGTTGCTTTAACCCGAAGGTAATAAACCATTCGATAAAACCTTTATACCTTTTTCCTTCTGAAGACCTCTACACTAAGTTCTAAAATTGGAGTGAAACGGTCTGTGAACACGGATGGTCCTACTTTTCTGCTAAAGCTGAGAAAGAAAAGGTTTATTGTCGCACTGATGACCAGCATGGCTATCAGAATCTGGCTAATATCCGTGTGTTTGGTAATCACAGCCAAATCAGTTAGTAGTCATACCGATTATTTGCAAAAGGAAGAAAGTTATGCAAAAATATGATAAGTTTTTAAGGTGTTTATTCAAACTGGAATTGGAATTATTAATGATTTTAACAGATATCATAAGGAATTCACCACCTCTCACATATTAACCTAACTGAACCAGTTTTACCGTCAATATTTTAATGATATTTATAATTCTTAAAACAAACTCAAATTTCATATCAAACATAAAAACGCAATCATCCGATTGTGTGGGTAGGCACAGAAAACGATGACAGAGATTCCCGCAGAGGGAATATAGGCAACGTATTCTTACAAGTTGTTTCATTGTTTTTACCAATCATAAAATGGATATATTTTTTTTATTTAAGTTGGTTTTGAAAATTGTATATGTGAGTCAATACTTTTTAAAAATAGTTAATTTAAGTCAGTATTTCTGGTAAATAATACATGAAAATAAATATATAGCTCTTTAATAAGTAAAATCGACAATACTCTTTCAAAATAGTTGATTTTAGTTAACACTACTTGAAAATATTGGATTTGAGTCAATACCATTAGGAAATAATGGATTTGAGTCAATACTTTAAGACAAGTAATACATTAGACTAGAAATGAATATATAGCTCGTTAATTGTTCAGTGTGTAAGTATCACTATCTACATCCAAGAAAACATAACTATAAACGTAAATGTTACGCAAATCCCTAACCTATTTGCATGACATTACTCGAGATGGGTTGACATGTCGATCAAGCAGTTCACCCCATTTTACCGAAACTGCTTACAATTACAAAGTAGGCTTTTTCACTAGATTTGATCGATAGGGTTGATTGATTTTAGTGGTATTTCAACCTGTCAAAGATTTTTTTTTTTTTACCAAAGTTTTGGGAATCCCGTTCAGGTTTATTTTTTTCTTAATATATTTTGATATGATTATGTGATATCATGCATTCCAATCTAATATAATCTATAGAAAGGGCCAACAGCATTGATTTGCTTTTCCAGTCTAGCAATAGGCAATTACAAATATAGATTCACAGTGCACTAGACCACCGGATCTAGTGAATCTATGACCAGCAAGATGACCTAAATTCGTGCAGAGAGATTTAGGTATAGCTTTATTTAAAACATTTTTGTTTCTTACAATGTTTTGGAGCAATGAATAGTATCGCTCACATTGCACCATGTGAACTTTTGACCAGCCTTTGACCAGCATTGCACAAATCTCGATTCGTGCCCGTCCCCCGATCTCAACTATAAAAAAGACCTTGTGACACATCCTGCCTCGTGGGAGATACGGAAAAATATAGCATTCCTATCGAATACAAATAATTTGCATATATTTGTATAGTTTCAAGTAAGTAGTAATTTATTACGCTTTTTAAGCTTAGATGTGGCACAAATGTGAATGAATGGAGCACTCAGTGAGACTCGAACTCATTTCATCTAAGTAGTATTCTTAAAAAATCATTTTTGCTTTATGTAACTATTCTTAATCCAAATAATTTACGGTTTTATGGTATCAAGCATTCTTTCTTAAATTAATAATATATTACTCAAATAATAGATGCTAACGGTCCGGGTTAGAGTGTTTCTGGGAGTAATGTTAATAAAAGGATACTTCACACACCGCAGATTACCAAACTATAGTCTCACCCTCTAATAATTTAGTGTCAAACCAGGATCCCCTATTGTTGTGTTTTCTTGGCAGTGGTGGCGCTTACTCACCTGTTTTGGATATAGTAAGCATTTATTATACCCAGGAGACAATGCATTTTTTTTTTCTTTTAAGATAAACCGTTAGGATTTATCCGTCTCTATCACGCTTGTATGATGTGGTACGAGATCTGCTGGACGAGTGGGATTCCTCAGGAATTGGGTAGAGCCCTCCCCCACAACAAAAACATCCGTTTATATTCACTCTTAAAGTCCTTCAGCCTTTAAGAAGAAGGTGTAGAATGTACACTGTAGATTCTGACTGGAGGATGGTCACTGGGAACTAAGATGATTATTTTTAAGTACCTCCAGACACAACGGTTGGGAAGCACTAATTTGTTCATTGTTTTCGCGCATACTTCTTACATTCATGTCCTTGCAGAAAAAAAGAAATAAATCAAGAGAAAGCATACTTGTCATTGGTCGATAGATAAAGATTTTACTGGAAGATATATTTTGTGTATAATTTTGTGTAAAAGCCACTAAGTTTAGAGATGCTAAAAGTGACAGATTATTCATTGAGGAAATCAATACGTACTATTGATCTTAGTCCTTTTTTCTGTATTTGGTATTACACTAAATAGCTTTCGGTTTGGAGGCTCCATTTCGGGAACTCTGATAATATACAGTACTAAATTACCATTAAAGTGACCCTAAAAAAGTAGTAATCGTTAGGGTCTAATGTACCCATCAAATATCTTATAAATTTAATGTATTAAATAGGAATAACTATTTGTAAAAAAAGGAAGATCATTATCATCCAATCAAAACGGTGACTTAAAACTGTATAATTACGTCAAATGAAAAACAGGCTTTAGCATTAAATAACCTAATAACGTTTGACACGCCATTAGACAAACCAAGTAACCAATAATTACTCCTCGAAGAAAATTACGACTGACCTTAGAGGAGGCTAAATTTTGGTTTTAGATTATTCAGAAATATGAGGAAAAACATCGTGATTTGACATCTCTCAGGGTTCCATCATTGTTAAAAATCATTTGAGAAAGAATAATTGGAAGATTTTGAATATTTGAAACGATCTAAGTTAATGTCAATCTAAATTAATCTTAGAATAGTTAATCAAATTGAGGTATGTAACGTCTCTATCCAACGATTAGTTATTACTATGTTCATTGAAAGGAATCGTTATCACCATATCAAGTGAAACTGTTAACATGGATTTCCTTAACTCTTTCTCTCTATCTGTCCCTATCATCCATCACTCCCGGCAGACCTTCTGAACAGCATCCTGTGTCGCACAGGGGTAAGTTCTTGCTGGTCGGCCAACATTATGAGTTTTGACTTGCTTCTCTATCTGTATTCATCATGTTTTGTTCATCTTACTTGGCTGGTCAGACATCGGAGATAACTGGCTGGATAGCTCTAGTTTCATGGAGTGTTCCTTACAGGATTTATTCAATATCGCTAAAAGCATTATTGTGCAGTTCCCGTCAAGCTTTTCTCTAAGCGTTTCGCCAGCGTTCATGTGTTTTACCTATGGAATCGTATTGACACAAGCGCTGCTTGGAATAAACCAAGTTTTACTTAAACGGATAGATCAGACTTCTATATGATCGACAGCCTATCGATAGCAGTCCTCACCCCCGCTTGGCGTCTAAAAAGTACACAATTCTTCGGAATTTCTACTGGGACATCTTTGCTGAATATCTTGACCTTTTGCAGCAATTATTTCAAAAAAATTATTATTCAATTTCAATATTTACTTTTACACCATAAGCACATGAGGTTGTAATGGGAAAATGGTTTCCCAAGAATTAATTACGCCTTGTTTGCAGGGTTTTGAATATATTAACTATATTCCCTGCAGAGAGGGTAAGACCCATCAAAAAGACTGCCCTTGGGATAACACCAAACTGCATCTGATTATGAAGTTACAATTCTGAATATTTGTGGAGGGTAGACTACCCGTTCCTTGCAATTATATCCAGGTCGATTATTAACCAGAGTGGTAGTGTTGAATATTTTTCAAAGATATGTGTTTAAAAATTGATGTTATATAACTGTATATTGTTTAGTTTCATTGTCTTTTTTTAAATAAAAACTTTCAAAGTCATCCTTATAAAAAGACAGTAGTGGTATTATTAAACCTATTGCTTTGGAATAAGGAGGTTCATATTTTTCCAATGTGATTTGGTTCGTAAGAGAACATAAATACGCGACTGGATGGATATTATTTGTATCAAGTATAATTACTTAAAACTATATGTGTTTATAAGAGATGAATTACTTGAAACCTTACAACTGAGTGCAAACAAATGACTATTATGAGACATAAATCATTATCATCGTCATGGCGTGCAGCTAGCAGAGATTTACCAAAATCTATCTCGTAATTTGTTTCAATCGTCCATTGCTTTCATCAAGACTTCTTGACTACATCCTGTGTCCATACACATCTGTTGTAGATAAGTTCTTGATCGTCCAACACTTGCGGGTCCCTATGATGGGGTCTATAGGAGAAAAAGACTTATTAGTTCTTCCTTATTTCTCCAGCAGTGTCCCATATGTCTTGGTCATCTAATTTGGATAGTTTTTGAGATGGGAGATAAGTGTCAGTACATCTACTGTTTTGTGGCATGTTGCTTTCTTGATTTGTTCAATATAGCCCGTAGCATTCTTGTGCACTTTTTTTTCTACACGCTAGTTAATGTCCGTGTTGGATATCCATCTAGAAGTATGAACACGACTGCTGCAAAAAAAAAGTGTTTTATTTTATCGGGTAGGTCTGACTTCCATACGACCGATAACCTATTGACTGTTGTCCATGCCTTCACTCGTCGAAGGCGACCAGAAGGCTCCCTTTTCAATTGCTACTACACTGAGGTGTAGGGGAGGGCGCTACTGCTTTCCATTGATTGCTCTTCTTTACCCTTGATACGTACCCTATATTGCTAAGTGTTAAACAAAAAGGTATCTACTACCATTTTTAAAGTCTTTGGTATGACTCGGTCTGGGATTGAACCCAGGTCTCTTGGAACATTAGTGAACACTCTACCCACTAGCCAATGAGCCGGTTAGAATATATAAATAACTACTTGAAATTCTATAATTATTACTATTAGATAAGAATACTTGAAACTATATAGTTGTGGACAAATTATTTGTATTAGATTAAAAAAAGCTTGAATTACGAGAACAGCAAATTATTTCCATTAAGAATAGTTACTCGAAGCCACAACCGTTTACTAAGGATTATTGATAGTTACTTGAAATCATATGTGCCTGCAGCCGAATGTCAATTATCAAATAGACATAATTACATCAAACCATATACGAGGTTCATTGAATAAGTTTCCAGTATTTTTTCGTATTGACACTTTTATTGATTGCACATATATGAAACTCTAGACCCCTCCGAATGAAATCTCCTCCGGCTGCAATGCAATTGTTGTTCCGTTCCAACAACTTCTGAAAGGCCCCATGGAGGTCCTCTTGTGTGAGCGAGTCAATGACCTTCGTCACAGCCTATTTCATCTCCTCTATTGTCTCATAAGACAACCTCTGAGCTTAGGGAATAAGCAAAAGTCACAGGGAACAAGGTCTGGACAATAGGGAGTGAGAGGAACTGCCTTGATGCTCATCTTGGTCAAATAGTCTGTGACAAGGACGAAGTTATGGACTGGTGTATTGTCCTGGTGGAAATACCACTGACCCAATTTGAAGATTGCTGGCCTCTTCCCTCGGAATCTCTTCCTGAACTCCCTTAAAACCTCAACACAGTAACCCTTTGGCCAATCAACTCAGATGTATTGACTTCCTTACTAACTCTTCCCACACCTCTCACCATTCCTTACACACTCCCCGCCTTCCTTGAATCTCTTATGCCACTGAAAATCTGGTGCTCGATTCATGCAATTTTATTGCATATCGTTCTCCTAAAGTGTCTTCACATCCTGATTGCATTTTTGAAATTCACCAGCTGTGACAATCAGGCTATAGTGGGGTGTATTCCAATTGCTGCTGTTGCTGTAACTATTTGCATTTGATAGTCATGATTGAAACAACGGTGGACAATTTTTTTTATTTTCGATTAGAATACTTCATATTATATAATTGTCTCCATAAACCTCTAAAGAAATAACGACACAAAAATTGTAAAGCCAAATGTACTATGAATGCAATCCTTTCACTTTTAGCCAAGAAATAACTTAAGACTGGTTGACATGCCACTAAAATCAATCACTCAGCCTAACGATAATTCACAAAATCTTTGCATCATTTTTAGTCTTATTGTATATCAACCCTTGAGGTATTTGATGCTGAATTATATATATATATATATATATATGTGTGTGTGTGTGTGTGTTATAAGGGAACAGTTTGTACGTAACTTTTTTTAAACATGTTACGTACCAGTTGTTTCCCACAGTAAACTGTTTTCAGGTATTGCTATTTAACACAAAGAATTCTATTTGACATTCTTATTTGTTTGCACATAGTTAAAGGTTTCAAATATTGTTGTCTACCACTAGTAATTCGATTAAATATTGTTCATTTGTAAGCACACGGTTTAAATGGTTTCAATTTTTGCAATCACAGCGCAACTGACTCTCAGCTACCACCCTCCACCATCTTTACAATTAAATAAGGTTGGGTAATTAATGGTCCGAGAGACTGGGGTTCAATCACAGGTCGAGTCATACCAAAGACTCAAAAAATGTACTTGATATCGCCTTGCATTACATTACAATGTACAGATCAAAGTTAGTAGAGCAATTCAAGGATAGGTGTAGCGCCCTACACCACGGTGTGGTAGTTACTGTAAATGGAGCCTTTGGATCATTCTTGATTACGGTCGGCCAACTTGTGGCAAACGAGGGTGACACGAAGAATACGATCGAGACAATCCTAGAAATTATAGGGCTTAACAATACCAGCCAATTGATAGAATCGGGCAGATATGACCATCCGTCTAGCCTTGTAAGTACGAAAGTTGAGTATTGCAAGTTACTCGGCCACTTTAGATTGCTCAGCCACCAGGATTCGGTTTTCAAACAAGGCAAGTCACCACCCACGGTCAGCAGATTGCCTCGTTGTGCAGTGGGTGTTTATGTTTTTTAACGATACGGTCGGCTTATTCTACAGTCCCAGCCAAGAGAGCAGCCTCTGCATTATCAACTGCTGCGTCGTTCTAAAAACAAAACAGAATAGTACCAAGAAATAAAGAAAGAGAGAGAGAGAGAGTGTGTGAGAGAGAGTGAGAGAGAGAGATAAGGGAAGCGTATCTATTCAGAAGTGATTAAGAGAAAATGTTTTCTATCGTTAAGACTATCAAAGCCAAGGTGTAACAAACTAAAAAATAGAAAAACGAAGCGCATATTATATTATTTAACTGAATTAAATCAAGTACCGGTTTGAAAAGAAGCATCCGCTAAAAATCTGATTTTGTCCACAATAAAATTTTAAATACTTGCGAATTAAGATTGGCTTTAGGCTTATATTTTCCGTTTTATCAAACACTTTATTTTTAAAAAATTGAAGGAATCAGTTTGGATTAAGAAGCCAAAATAATTATTATCTCACCTTAACTCATCTGTTATTCAGAGCTTTTAAGGAAATAAAGAAACAAACAGAAAAAAGCAACATAGTTATCAGGCAGGCGTTTCAAGGAAGAAAATTAAAAAAGAATATTATGATAATTACTTCCAAAAGTTCCTGTCAGAGGATTGCTGGCTTCCTTTTTCATTTAAAATAAAAAGCAAGAAACTAATAGCAATAGATGTGCTAAAATAAGGTGAGAATATGTTTATACTTATTTTCATGTTGCTCTCCTTCCGAGCATCCGAGCACTTTACTTTATTTAACGTCTTTACTCGTTTGTTCTCATCTAATATATACATATATATATATTTATATATATATATATATAGTTTATCACAAAAGTGAGTACACCCCTCATATTTCTGCAGATATTTAAGTAGATCTCTTCATGGGACAACACTGACAAAATGACACTTTGACACAATGAAAAGTAGTCTGTATGAAGCTTATATAACATAGTTAATTTATTTTCCTCTCGAAATAACACTCAAGGTAACTGTTTTTTAAGTGATTGTCCATTCAATATATATATATATATATATAGTCATCTACAAACAGACTATTTCGTTGTATCACAACGCATCAGTGAGACTAGACACACGAGATGCATCAAGCTGGGATCGAAAGCCGGTTAATTTTACATCAGCCAGAAAACATTACCTCACAGCTACCAACATCTAAACGTATGCGATGGAATTTAACGTGTATGTATTATTTTTTTCTTTTGTTTACATAACGGAAACCGGAGTGTTTTTTTGTTTTTTGTTGGTTTTTTTTTTTTTGTAATCTTTCGTTGACTATTTTTCCTCGTCAAGAGACGCCCACCTTATAGATGAGTCGCAAAATTTCAAATTAAAAAAAAAAATTACTTAAATGCAACAACACTGGTCACATTACTCTATTTAACGTTAGGAATTTAAATTGAGTAAACCAGTTACCTAAGCTGACTCTGTCGGCAGAATGACAAAATATAGACATCATATGCAAACAAAGAAATAGATACTGCTATAGCAAACTAGAAATAAAATACCACGATACTGGAAATCGACAGATGTTTGTCTCGGTATCTGCATACGAAATATCTGTCAATGTCCTCATAGGAAGTACAGGAATGCTTCTCAATCATCGTGCCTTAAAATCACTAAATAACATAGGGAAAATCAAAGCGAGTACAATATGTTTCATTTAATGACAACCCCAGCAAAATACTTATCTCTCGTTACAGTACTACCAATACCAGTGATGAAACAGACATCATCACAATCTCTGACGAGTTATTTTCCATTGTCCGAGATGTTCCCAAACATAACGTTCTAATCATTGGTAGGGACATGAATACTCAAATAGTCAAAGACAAACAAAATTATTCCCCTAAAAAACTCATCAAAAAGAGATAAGGAGTATCAAACATACTTTTCATACGTGAACATGGTAGCATGCCATAATATTAAATTCTAAAAATTGGAGGGAAAATGATGGATCTACACATACCCAAATAATGCTAAAAATAGCTTGATTATATGTTATATAATTACAGAATGTTTATTTTTATATTAATCATTTTTCGTTAATTATATTTTATCATTCGGTTTGGTTGGGCTTTGAACTATTCGGCTTAGTGCAGGTGCAGGTGCACACATTGAGTACAGTTCACGCTCGTGGGCAGAAGATATACAATCACAAATGTCATAATAAAAACCCCAGTTAGGAAATCGACTGGGGTGTGAATGACGTCAAGCCCGGAAGAGTGGGGCTGGGATTTTTGGTGATTTTTGAAAAAGGCGTTATTTGAGATTTGACTCTTGGCCGGGCAGTCCAGCAGGGGAGTTGACTGTGGGCGATGTAGGAACAGTCAGCACAGTAAAAATTGTGTCTCTCTCTCTCTCTTCTCGTGTCGAAAGACTAAAACTCAAGAACTGAATAAACGTTTTGTACCTGAACAACGGAGAGTCATCAGTATTTCGATATTTCCCTGCATCGGTATATTTGTATAGTTCTATTGTGAATATACAACATATGTACTCATAAGCAAGAAATGGAAAATAGCACTCTCAACTATGAAGCACACTCCTCATTTGAAGGAATATCTTCCAATCACAGAATCACCACGGCAACGATACGCCTGAGTTCATGCAGATAAAAGAAAGAGTCAACGTCACGCATTACTAATAGAGATACTATCCATAAATTCACAGTAACAGTAAGAAACAAATTCGAAAGACTTCTGGAGATATCTGAAACACATACTCCAAATGATGAATATGAAAACTTCGTCACTGCCCACATGGAAGCGGCAATAGGGTGCATATTATAGAAACAAAGAGCAGCACTTTGAGAGTCAAAATAAAAGCTGACAACTCAGATGTGGAAAAAACATTTCAAGAATATGCTTGTGTTGCATATTGACCCTTGACTGAGACGTCATTCAGAAACGCACCGCTGTAAATAAGCGGGAGAAGATCAAGTGATCTTATTATAAGTTGTAGGCGTTATGAAATAATGCATTCAGAAGCCTGGTTGTCAGTAGGGTAGTTGGAGTCAGTGAGAGCCGAGACAGAGCCAGCTTGCCGTCACTGAGATCGTCCCGCTCTGCCCTGTGGCCCATACTGAGACTCAGGTTGACCAAGCCGGGCTGAGAAGTAAAAGAAGTGCCAAGTGGGGCCTTGAAGAAAACACAGCGTCCTATGGTCAAGAGAAGAAGTGATAGGTCAATAAAGCAATCTGTCTTAGTCTATCCTTGTCTCCATCTGTTTCTCATACACCACAGAAATTTAAACCCCTTCCTCTATGTCAATGCACACAAAATGGAATACATGTGTTTTAATCTAACAGGCGACATTTCCATGCTAGGCGGTTGCTCTCTGAAACTAGTTGACAAGTTCACCTACCTAGGAAGCAGTGTCTTGTCAACCGGAAAAGACATCGACACGCGACAAGCAAAGGCATGGACACCTATCGATAAAGTATCGGTCATATGGAAGTCAGACCTGACCGATAAAATGAAACGCAGTTTCTCCCAAAGAACAGCTATACGGCCACTTATCTCCCATCACGAAAACTATCAAAGTTAGACCAACCAGACATGCAGGACACTGCTGGATAAACAGGGACGAGCTCATGATGTGCTCTTATGGACCCCTTTACATGACCGAGAAAAAGTAGGGCGACCATCTCAAACCTACATACTGCAGCTCGGTGAGGATACGGGATGTAGGCCTGAAGACCTGCCAGAAGCAATGAACGATATGGAGGAGTGGCGGGGGATGGTCAGGGATATATTTGCTGGCAGCACGACATGATGATGATGATATCTATTATCCATCCATGTATCCTCCTTCATTATGAGTATACAACATTTGGAAACTCTCCTAAAGTCACTGATAAACTTACCCAAAAACTTCTCAATTGCGAACTAAAAATCAAACGTAGACAGTTTATATAGGGAGAACATGATTTTATTGACAAAAATCAAAAGTAGAAACATTTAGGTCTCGAGAAAATACCACCAGAACCAGGGAAGACAAAAAACTCAATGATTCTTTTTTTTATTTTGGAACGCCATATATAAACTGAAGCGTAAAGAGAGATAGGGAAGCCAAAAAATAAAACAAAACCAAAACAAAACCGTCAGAGCAACACCAAAGAGAGGCATTCAATCATTGGAACTCAGTTGCTTGCTGAACCTTCCTCTGAGCTACACCGTATCCAACCGCCTTTCAAATTGTTCACTAATGACATCTTCGCTATTAATCTCTGTAACTCAGGGACAAAAGTGTTTTACCCCAACCCTCATTATGCCCTTGTTTTATAGTTGGAAAAACATTGCTGTCACACGTGGTCAACACGCATAAATATTGCAGTGCCATTTTGTAGTAGTTTTCTCCTTGCATTAAGGTTTCGCACACCAGACAAAGACGAGCTCTTTTATGGCGACATAAGGTAAGTCATAATCTGATTCAAATTCCTGACCCTCGCGTCTGCGACATGAACACAATACAATAGAGAGACAGAAAAAAGGCTGCATCCATTCCCTATGAAAAGTGACCTCGGAATCACCGAGAACAACAGAGGCATAATTTTTGGTTTGGTTTCTTTGTTTAATCGCATATCAACTCTTTTAAGGTTATTTAATGCCAAAGCCATTCTCCTAGAAGCAGTAGTGATACTATTTAACCCATAGCTGGGAGGATAAGGGGGTTAATACCTTTCCCAAGGGTATTTGCCCGAAAGTGAACGTAATAGCGCGACTGGAGTACGAACTCGCGTACTACGATTCCGCAGTCCATCGCTGTAACCATTACACCACGAGGGCATAATTTTTATTTTAATAGCTGGTTAAGTTTTAAATATTCTCAATTGTATCGAACCTGAAACTGAGAATTTCTTATGAAAAGTTATAACTGTTTTCAAAGAAATTGATCTCTAACATCACGGAATCTGACAATCCGTCCAAAAATCGAAGGAGTTCATGCCAAAAATCTCGAGGCAACACAATTACTTGTTGATTACTCGTAGGCATTTTATTCTATATTGAAAGGGAAGATGGAACAAATACTTCCAGATTACGGTCCACCCAAAGAAATTGTTAAAGAAATAGTAATGAAAGTAAAGGTTCGCTCTCTGGATGGAAACAGACATCTTCGAGATTATTGCTAGAGTTTGGAAATACATCATCATATCCCGCCTTCAACATTGATCTCCCTGATCCCCTCTCGCTACCCTTCTCTATCGTCCATCGCTTCTGATTAGTCTTCAAGGCTGCATCCCGTATCCGCACAGAGCTGTTGTATGTAGCTTCTATCTGGACGTCATGCTTTTGCTCGTCCATGTGAAAGGGTCGAAAAGAGTATGTCACTTACGAGTTCGTTACTACTTCTCCAGCAGTGTACACCATGTCTTGTTCGTCTAAATTGGATAGTGGCACTACAGCTGGTGCTTTGTGGGGTACTACCTCCAGGACTTGTTCAGTATTGCTCGCAGCATTATTGTGTAGTTGCCGTTAAGCTTTTTCTCCATATTATTTTTTAGTGCACCCATATAGCAGTACCAACACGACTGCTGCTGGGAAAAAAAATGCGTTTCATTTTATCGGTCAGGTCTGATTTCCATTCCACCGATATTCTACCATTAGCTATCTATGCCTTTGCTAGTCGCGTGTTCAGGTCTGTCTCGGTTAATGCGACACTGCTTTCTAGGTAGGTAAACATGTCCACTAGTTTCAGAGAACTACCATTTAGTGTGGAGATGTCACCTCTTTGATTAAAGCCAAGCATTCTATTTTGTCTGCGTTAACATGGAGGCTTATGCCTGCAGCTGTTCGTTCCACACTATGTAGCTGATTTTTTGCCTTAGGTGGGTGTGTTTGCCATAAATGCTATGTCATCGGCGTAGTCCGCGTCCGTTGTTGTTTGTGTGGGGTATCTTCTGCTTCTTTCCTTTGTCAGCTTGAAATCGTAGCTATTCATTTTATCAATAGACGTTCAAAGCACGTAGTTTACACAGATGATAAACAGGTGTGGGGCTAATGTGTTTCCTTGCAGCACACCTGCTACAATGTTGAAGTAGTCTGCGTCTCCATCTGGGGAGTGGAGTAGCACCATATTTGTTTATTCTTAGACTACACCTCGTACTTCGAATTTCAATCGATTTAATAAATTAAAATGGCTTTACGCTAAAAAAAAAGCAAGAAGGAGACGATATCCAATAGAAATTATAACTGATGCAGATTATAAAGATGACCTTACAAATACATATGTCCTAGCCTAGTCTCTCTACTGCATAACCTAAAGCAGACAACAAGACGCAATTCTCTCCACATGAACTCAAATAAAACAGTGTTTATGTGTTTTAAATGAGACATCAACAATCAAAGAGGCAAGCCTCTATGATTAATAGATGAATAAATATACTTCGGCAGAAATATCTCATTAACTGAAAGTGATGTTAATATACTCCTAGCGGAGGCGAAGACTGCTATAGATAGGTTATCGATCATATAGAAGTCTGATCTATCCGTCAAAATAAAACTGGATTTTTCCGAGCTATGGCTGTGTTAATACTTATGTATGGATGAACCTCATGGACCCTAACAAAATACATAGAGAAAAGACTTGATGGGAACTACATGAGAATGCTAAGAGATATTTTGGACAAATCCTGGAAGCAACACTCAAATAAACAACTGCTCCTCTCTTAAAAACTATCCAAGACGAACAAAACATGCGGGAAACTGCTGGAGAAGCAAGGATTGACTCATAAGTGTCGTTTTTCCACGGACACATAAACATGGACGTGTAAACGTTGGCTGACCAGCATAATATTTTTATACTAGCTCTGTACAGAAACAGTATGCACTTTAATGTAAAGACCTACAGGGAGCTATGGATGATAGAGGCAGACGGAGAGAGAGAGAGAGAGAGAGAGAGAGAGAGAGAGAGAGAGAGAGTGGGAGGGAAATCTGTGCGTCAGTTGTTACCTATCGTCCGATATATTTTAATAATTTACACACCTGAAAATATATTTTCAAATAGGTACCACTATTTATAAATATATAAATACCAAAAAATTTCAAATTCCTTCAAAGAAATAAGCAACTTTTTCAGTCACGGATATAATCCAATCATTTGAAATGACAAAAAACACAACCGAAACCAAAATTGACCAAATTGACAATCTGAAAAAACAAAATCAAGAAAACAAAAAAACAAAAACAAAAAACAACGTAAAGTCAAATGACACTCAAAACCAGTGAAGGCATGATCATATCAAAAGCTGAACCACCGTTATTTGTGGCATTGGTGAATATAGTACTGAAGTAAAAAAAACACTTAACAAATTATCCAACCGTGAACTTCCAACCGACCTTTTCAAAGATTATCAGAACATCACTAATATATCATCATCATCATCATGTCGCGCCGCCTGCGCGGATATCCCTGACCGTCTCTCGCCATAGGTATTTAAAATTGTGGTAGACTCTTGAAAATTTAGTATGTTATCGCTATACATATTATGAGATGACTGACCAATTTCTATAATTTCAAGTTCAAAGGAACAGCTATAGCACCAATTAGAATACATCATATCAAAGCCTGGTTGTCACAGCTGGTGAATTTCAGAAATGCAATCTAGACGTGAGGACACTTTAGAAGAACGATATGCAATAAGATTCTGTTCTAAACTTGGATAAAATGCCACAGAAACGTAGGGAATGCTTCAGACTGCTTTTGGAGAATCTTGCATGAATCGAGCATCGGTTTTTGAGTGGCATAGGAGATTCAAGGAAGGCAGGCAGTCTGTGAGGGATGGTGAGAGGTGTGGGAGGAGTAAGAAAGTCAATACACCAGAGTAGATTGGCCAAAGGATTATGGTTAGGGTTAGGGTTACTATGTTGAGGTTTCAAGGGAGTTCAGGAAAAGATTTCATCGGAAGACGCCAGCACTGTTCAAATTGGGTCAGTGGCATTTCCACCAGGACAATGTACCAGTCCACAACTCCATCCTTGTCACAGACTATTTGACCAAGATGGACATCAAGACAGTTCCTTACCGTCCCTATAGTCCAGACCTTGCTCCCTATGACTTTTGTTTATTCCCTAAGTTCAGACGCTGCCGTTATGAGACAATTGAGGAGATGAAAGAGGCTGTGCCGAAGGTCATTGATACGCTGACACAAGAGGACTTCCATGGGGCCTTCCAGAAATTGTTGGAATGATACAAAAAGTGCATTACAGCCGGAGGAGATTACCTAGAAGGGGACTAGAGTTTCATGTGTGTACTCTCAATAAAAGTGCCCAAGCGAAAAAAGTCTGCAAACTTATTTACTGATCCTTATATATATATATATATATATATATATATATATATATATATATATATATATATATATTTACTATTCTATTTTTATTAAGTATTATAGAAAAAGGGTTCCTATTGATTTTTTTTTATTATCCTTTACATATTACTGAGTGAATTATCTTAACTGTGACTAAAGGTATTTTTAATAAATTTCAAATTCCCTGAAGTAATAAACTGAACATATGTAATTTCGACGATTGCCGAAGATCTGAGTTGGATTACAATATGGAATTAAAGATTTTTTTAATCAGAGAGCTCATTCAGAGAAGTTGACGTCATGTTTTAACGTGTTGTCCATAGTAGATGGTCTGAATGTGTAGAAATCCAAGACAAGGTTTACGTGACTGTGAATCGCTGAGGCTGAATAATTATGTAACAGTGTCAGATAAACTGTTCTTTCACTAAAATGGATTTAGTTAAGTATAGAATGCCTGTTATTTATTAAAATGGCTTTTAATGTTTGAAAGTTTTTTTTCTTCATTGTATTTTTGAGTTATCAGGAAATACTTATCGAATATTAGAGAGTACTCTGATATATATATATATATATATATATATATATATATATATATAGAGAGAGAGAGAGAGAGAGAGAGAGAGAGACAGGAAGGGAGAGAGATAGCTAGAGAGTGGGGGAGAGAAAGAGAGAGAGAGTAAAATTTATGGCCCAAATTGATTTATGACCAAAAATTTTACTTTTGATTTTGGTCATTTGTTCAAATAAAAACGCATAGGAACAAATTGTAATTCATCAAACTTACATGTTAAAATGTAAGTAAATATCGATAATCAATCAAATACACATACTCACGAACATATATATATATATATATATATATATATGTGTGTGTGTGTGTATATATATGTATATATAAATGTGTGTGTGTGTGTGTGTGTGTGTGTGTGTGTGTGTGTGTGTGTGTGTGTGTGTTGTTTTGAATGTCTGAATGATAGGGCAATGAGTAATTATTTAATCGAAAATCTTTTCATTTCTGGTAAAGCCTAGAAACGTCTTGCACGACCATGTCATTGTCTATCAAACCTTGCTAGCGAATGTTACGCATTAGTGGTATCGACCCTTGAACTGCACTCACGATTGGTGATTATTCTTGCACCTCCGACGCCAGGTCAACACACACAGATAACTCTTGCAATAAACTCCGTCGAAGTATATTTAGATCAATCGAAAGGCTTTTCAAAGTTGGGCAAAAATAAAGAAGAGGAAAAAGAGAAGAAAAAAAGTACAATTTATCTTTGGAAAGTTGCCACTATTGTCAATAGTTGTTGCGAAGAGATTTGCCGAGTCGAATGAAGTGGTTGGCGGCAAGAATGGCATTCAAGTAGATAAGAAAATGATTCATTGAAGCCTGGTTAAAATGTTAGCCTCCTGCTCTTTATCTACTTACAAACACCGTGTACATATATATATATATATATATATATATATATATATGCATGCGTCTACATGGTTATATAAGGATTGTGTAAGAATATTAGAATATTTACGTCGAAATATTTTAAGTCAGTAAGTTTCTTCAAACACACACGTAATCACACACACACACACACACATAAATATATATGTATATATAACAACATCATCATCATGTCGTGCCGCTAGCTCCGATATCCCTGACCCTCTCTCACCATTTCTCCCTATCGTTCATCGCCTCTGGCAGGTCTTCAGCGCTACAGCCTGTATCCACACAGAGCTGCAGTATGTATGTTCGAGCTGGCCGTCCTGCTTTTGCCCGGCCATATGCGGGGGTCCATAGGAGTACATCACTTATGAGTTCATCCCTGATTCTCCAGCAGTGTCATGCATGTCTGTTTTGTCTAACTTGGATATTTTCCTTATAGGAGGTAGGAGGCCGTATAGTTTGTGCTTTGTGGGGTGTTGCCACCAGAACTTGTTCAATATTGCTAGCAGCATTATATATATATATATATATATATATATATATATATTAGAGTGCGTTTATATATATATATATATATATGTGTGTGTGTGTGTGTGTGTGTGTGTGTGTGTGTGTGTGTGTGTGTGTGTGTGAACGTTGGCATTAGTTGGGGAGAGCATGTGTGTTTGTATGTGTGTGATTGTTTGAACCTTCTATTTCATTATGATTATATATTTCTATCCCTAAATGAAATAATTCCGTGTGTTCGAATTGCAATCAAAGAATTATAGAGAATTCTAATTTCCAACAGGATAACGTTACTTATGAATCTATTCCAATTTTACCAACAGTGATCAGCATGTCCTATTTGTCACAGTCGGAAGATGTGTGCACTGAAATGTAAGTGACCGTAATTTAGAGTAATACTACCATTCTCTATAAAGAAAATAATAAGATTAGATTATATTCATTTATTGAAAATACCTAGGGATTATTTAAAGTATGTGAGATCTATGAATAAACCAAAATCCTGGTATGTGTAAACAGAGCAGTAGTCTATATTAAATAAATGATAAATCAAGCAAAACATCCTTTAAATATGAATAATTATTCTAAACTTGCATTAAAAAAATCGGCGTTTTTTTTTATTATGGTCACTTGAGAACCCCTATATGATATGGTTAATCACTGTAAGTATATATAATGTTGATGTTCCCAAAAGTGTAAAACTATTAGTTATAACATCTAGTTTTTATTGTAGCGTTTTATATATATATATATATATATATATATATATATAAGGTGCATAGGATAAGTCTTTGACACGCTCACACAAGAGGACTTCCATGGGGCCATCCAGAAGTTGTTAGAACGGTACAACAAGTGCATTATAGCTGGAGGAGATTACCTCAAAGGGTACTAGAGTTTCATGTGTGTACTATCAATAAAAATGCCCATACGAAAAAAGTCTGGAAACTTATCGTATGCCCCTCGTATATATATATATATATATATATATATATATATATATATATATATATATATATATATATATATATATATATATATAATACAGAAATGAAAATTAGATGCAAGGAAATTTAGTTTTATAAAATAGCAAACGTAAAACTCCATCGTTTAAGAAAAATATAATATTATAAACAAATACCTCGTAAATATTACTAACTAAAATTAGAGTTGATAATTTATTTTAGTAAATTTAAGTTCATTAAAAAAAACCAGTTTTAAAGAAATTCTGCACTTGGGATCAAGTTTGGAACATTTTGAAACCCAAATGTTATAAAATTTTTATAGCAAAATTTTTGTATTTTTAATTATGTTTTTTCCCCAGTAAATAATTGATTAATCTACTTTTTATTGCTTGTTATTTAGGAGCGTAACCTATTTAGCCATATTAGCTTTGCTGGATGAAATTTCGTCTATTCTAAGCTAATCTTTGACACGATCGTTGATTTATTGATCACCAACAGATATTCACCTGTAATAGTCGGCTGTTTCGCTCGTTTGCCATTACAGCACGAAAGAAGAATCCTGCCAAATGTAATAATAATTATTAATATCATGACGTTATCGGATCTGCAATACGTTAGTACCTTAACTTCTCTAAAAACTGACGCTTTTATTTGGTGAATCTAATCAAGGATCAGTTACTGTAAGTATTCTCAAAACTAAGTAATTTCATTATTATTGTTACTTATTCAAGAAGATTTACAGCAAGAAGAGTGTAATATAATTGCTGAGGGATTTCGTTTTGTATATCTTGCCTTTCGGTTTAGTTAGGCTGAGAACCTTTGGCTTAGCGCATGGGTTAGTTAGGTGCAACGCAGGTGTTCACGAATGCGCGGAGAGGATGTGTCATTCAGAGATGTCAAAATAAAAATACCAGATAGAATTGTAGACCAGGGGGTGTGAATGACGTCATGCACCGGAAGCGTGGGCTGAGGATTTGGGGGATTTTGAGAAAAAGCAGTGAGTTGAGTTCCTGCCTCTGAACGAGAGATTCAAGATTCAGACCTGGGTGGGGCCAGACGACTTTGTGCGCTACGGGCGCGGCACGTTGGTTGGGTTGAGAGCTGACGATGTAAAAGCAGTCTGCATAGAAAGATTGTGTGTCTCTCTCTCCTCATATCGGATAACCTTTAACTCAAAGGTAATAAAGTTTCGTACCTGAACCAATTTTGTGAATGTCGTGTATTTCGGATTCCCTATGTCCATTTCACACATCCGTATATCGTGGGTATGTTACAAGAGAAGTGATTCTTCTTCAATTATTTGACATCATTCAGCCATCTTGCAAAAGTTTCAGGACCCGTCGGGGGGAATTCTTATTTTCATCCATATTCTTATTGTTCTTATTATTTCACTCCCTAATATTTTACTCACTGCGAGATTTTTTTTTTTAGATCAGTTCTAACTGGTGATTTTCCACTGAAGTAGAAATGAAAAAAAGTCTCTTCAGGTTTCTGTGAGTCTTCTACCCAATGGCAACAAAAGTCGTTATCACCGTGACTTTCATTTTCCTGGACATTTTCAGCTCTTTGGTCTCAGGCATATATTTGTCCATCTTTTTGTTCACTCCGTACTCCACTGCTACGGTAAAATCCAGGAGATTACAACTTCTTTTCTTGTTCATTAAAAATAGTTTTCGTCTTCTGACTGAGATGAAGTGAGCTGTTTGTATTTTAAAGTCTAGGAAATTTTTGTTTGTCTCATTTTCTAGGACATATTCTGGTTTGTGCAATACCACTTGTCAGCATCGTCAAATTTTAATCGCTTGCACAATTCCCAGTGAATCCCCTTTACCACCCAGTCATGCCTTATCCTCTATTCTTTTTCTGCCTATTTACTGCTTTCGCTTATTTCATTATTCAGAGTTCAATCTCCGTCACCACATAGACTAGTAGCTTTTCATTTCTAGATTTATTATCATTATTATTAATACTTCTGGTGTTTTTTTTACACCAGCGTTAGTTCATGGAGGCTGAGTGACAACAAGTCTTCTCAAGTTTCCTTGAATCTTCTCAATTTTGTGGCCAATCCTAATAGTTCTCTAGTGTGAATGAGATCCACGTGTCCTCTTATTACTAAGTATCCCAATCCCTAAATCAGTCATTTCGGGATTGTTCGAAGTGCTCCAGTTATAATTGGCAATACCGTCAACTTCATGTTCCATTTTTTTTTCGTTAGTAAAGTCAAGGTACTTTCCTCTCTTTTCGCTTTCTTTTAGTTTTAATCTTTCGACCGCCTTGACGGCAAAATTCCCTATTCATCTGGTTCTTTTTTTTTTTTAACTTTCACTAGGTCTGGTCGTCTGGCCGATATTAGTTGATGTGTTTTTCTCTCAAAATCCTGGAGATCTTTGTGCGTCTCATTTTCTAGGACGGATTGCAGGTTGGGCATATACTATTTATTTGTATCGCTAAATTTCAGAGTCTCGTATAATTTCCCGTGGATCATCTTCCCACCCGGTCATGTCTAGTTTTATACTCATTTCGCGCTGATTTGCTACATTCGGCTTTTATGTGATTGATCGTTTCGTCTCTATAATATGGTAACCTACGTTTGCAATTTTATTGCGTCTGATCTATTTTGGATCCAAATTACTTGGTCCTTAGGGCGATGTTTTGTGTTGCTGTTTGATGAAATTCCGTTTTTCTCGTAAGGTTTTCTTTTCTTAGACGTGTCCAAATTCTCTCGTGTGAAATTTTGTTTGTTTGTCGCTTGAAATAGCCATAGATTAAATTTCCATATCATTTTTATTAGCTAGTTATTGTTGTTCTATTGATTTTTGTGTTATTTGTTTAATTTCTGGTCGCCCAAATTTGTTTTTCATTGTTCTTCGATTGTTCTTATCGTTGAATCGATGCTGTATTCAATTCTGGCGAGTCCACGTCCTCCTTTTTTATTGACAAATCCATTCAGTCAATGTTATCTTTCGGATGCAAGGCCATATGGATCGCCTTTATTTTTTTTTTCTTTGGTCTATTTGTTGAAGTTTTATCGTCTGCTTCAAGAATGGTACGTGTACCTTACAAAGAGAGAAAGCCAGGGTGTTTATCGCTTTGAGGAAATTTGTGCTATATAGTTTAGTTTGGAGTAGTTTTTTATTCTCCGAAGATACTTATAAGTTTCTTTTTTTCTGAGTTTTCTGATTTTTGTTTGATTTCCTAGCTCTATTCCTTCCGTCATTAGTCGTTTTCGGGTTTTACTTACTATCATGGCATATTTTTCTAGGGAAAATTCCACATCTTTATCCTAACTGTTTATTCTCACTGCTTGTATTAGGGTTTCCAGTTATTTTTCATTTATTTACTCTTTTAGAGTTTTTCACTGGAGTTTGAGTGACGGTAAGTCTCCTCAAGTCTCAAGGATTCTTCTCAGTATTCTGGCCGTCTTCAATAATGCTGTCGTTTGGATGGTCTTCACTCGTCCACCAACTTCCAAATCCTCCGGGCCCTTTAATAATCCTTCAGTCACTGTGCCAAGGCACCAGTCAAAATTGGTACAATCGAAACTTACATGTTCCATAGTTTGTTTTTTTTTAATTCCCTGGCAAGGTCGAGTTACTTATCCTTCTTTTCAGATTCTTTCAGTTTTATTCTGTGATCAGCCGGGTCAGCAAAGTTGCAAGTATTTTTAATCTCCTCAAATTTTCTCAGTTTTCTGACCGATCTTAACAATGCTGTAGTATGGATGATCTGTGTTTGTCCTCCAGTTTTTAACTCTTCCAACCCTCAAACATGACGTTTGCGGATCGTTCCATGTATTCCAATTACAATCGGTATCACCGCCCCTTTCAGGTTTCTCAGTTTTCTTCGTTCTCTGGCAAAGTACAAGATTTTGCCTCACTTTTCACTTTCACTCTGTGGCCCGCTGCAAGGGCAAAGTCCATTACACGGCAACTTTTTTTTTTCATAATCATCTCTAGCTAAGGATTTATTACCGGGATTAGATGTTCTTTTTGTATCTCAGAATGAAAGAGATTTATATCTGATTCTCGGATCGTTTGTTAGTATGGTCAATTTCACTTTTTTGCATATTTCGCAGTGGTTTTATTTCTCACTCAGTTGTATCTAGTCTAATATTCTCTTTGTGCTAGTTTTATTCATTCACTTTTTGTGTTTTTTTCTCAATCAACACATAACCTACCCTTGCTAATCTGTTGCTTATTATCTATTTTCGCTTTAACATAATTGGTCCTTATGGCGTTGTTTTAGGCTGTTATTAGAAGAGATTCATTGTCTCTCTTTCTGTATCTATCGTATCTATGTCCACGTTTTTTCATGTGAGTTGCAGCTGTTGCAGTGCAAACCCAGCTATATTCTCGTCTTCCGACATATCTGATCCAGGAATTACAATATAAAAGCAGCACATTGATGTTTAGGTCGGAGATATGTAATTTCTTCATGACACGATTTGTGAGGGTTGGGTATCTTTTTTTATTCCACTATTAAATACGTGAAAACTCATGTTAAATTGACCATGTATTCCATTAGCTATTTTTGAAGGGAAACAAATACTACTGGTCAGAGTGTAGTATCTACATGCACAAAGTCTCATTCTTGGGTATTACTGGTAAGGATCAGAGTGTAGTATCTGCATGCGCAAAGTCTTGTTGCATATTGACCTCCGACCCGGCCAAGCTGTCAAAATAGGAAATGCAACTGTATAAAAAACAGGTGCATCCGGTTGAGGAATATCAGGATATAACATTGACTATCGATGGGTTGAATTGAGTGCGAAATTGTGACGCTCGCAGGAAGAGTGGGAGTCAAATTATTATATAACCCCGGCGACAGGAAATTGAGATCAGTTGGAGATAAGATGCCGTAGAGAGAACCAGCACCCACCAGAGAGGGCCTGCAGGCCCCCGATTGAGCAGTTACAGTTGGAGAGAAGATGCTGGAATGAGGAACATGTCCCAGAGAGGCTGGGCCCCCAGGACCACGGTTTAGCAGCCCAGGAGAACGGGAAAGAAACGCTGTTGTGGCCATAAGAGCGAGGGTCAATATGTTGATTTTCTGTTCCGCCTTCAACTCACCTCTCAGACAGTAAAACCTTTAGTAACCCTTTCGAACCCTTTCAAATAAAGTGAGACGTATATTTTTCTAAAGAAGAGTCTTCGCTCGTCTTTATTGTGTCGTCGTTATGATTCTGCATGCATATGTGTTATGTGGCTATACGAAAGTCTCATTTATGGGTATTACTGGATAGGATGAGAGTGTAGTATCTCGGAAAGGCATGAAGAAGGATATATATATATATATATATATATATATATATATATATAGGAAGTTTGTTTGTGTGCTTTTGTCACAGTAATTGTCAGGTGTGATTACAGTATATCCTTTACTTATGGACCATGATATAAAAACGCTTGTTTGGCTACTTCTCTCACATTTGTGTCTGCTGATTGAGCACGTCATATGAAACTTCAAAGAATGTACTTTTACTGTTCATAGTCATAATATATTTTAGTTATTATAATTGTTTTGCCATAAAAGTATAGCACCCTTTTCCATAGACTCTTCTTGTATATATATATAGAGAGACAGACGAACAGCCTTAGACTGAAATAGATTGAGACAGACTGACTGACTGACAGACATAGAGAGACGGATATAGGTATAGCTTTTTATATTTTATAACTATTATTTCTAATATTGTTATTACAATTACACTGAACCAATTTAATCAATGATAATATGGCTCCTAAAATCCCTTTACGTTTACTGTATTTGTGTCAGAAGCAAGACTCTGATTATTTTGCTTATTTGCTAAAAGCAATTCGACTCAGACAATATGATCAAGAATATCAATTAAATTTGCAATCACTAATAACAGAAAACATTGCTCAATCAAACTTATGAACAGAAGGGTTAAGTCAGATATACTGTTTCATAAGCTTATGTCCTGGACATTAGTCTAAGAGAAAGGTATGCACAACCTATATAAATCAATATTTTTTTCTTTAGATAGAAATAGTCATGTTTCATGCAAGCCATGAATGGAAAATTGCAATATTTTTATCAACAGCCATAATAAAGTGAAGGAAGCCATCTTGCTTAAGAAAATATATTTATTTGAATAGCTACTACTTTTGGCTGAATAAAGAACTGTGCTGCCATAAGCTTATCTAAAAACAAAAGCTTAAACACAGAATGGTGGACACGTTCCTCGTCTGTAAACTATAGAAGTATCAGCATATCTCACTTATTTCCTTTTAATATATAATCTTTTCTAGGCTCATTCACTATTTCAAATGGATGGGGGCACTTAGAACTTGACAGGAATATTTCTGGTTGTATCGATTATGTTGGATTTATTCGTTAGCCTCGAGAATGTCAGTTTTTACTTTGAGAAAAGTACAAAGAATTCTGACGTGAGCTAAAAAATACAACACTACCTTGGAAAGTACAAAGATACTAAGATACACGTACTAACATATGCATACATATATAAATACGTACTTAAAATTGATCTTTTTTTTTAATTAGTAAAGTTTCAGGAGAATAAACTTCCAAACAGCACCATATATGAAGTTTCCTTTATGAGGCGATTCGGATATTTAGTAATAAACCCAAGTCTTACTTTCAGGACGTGGAGGATGTCTTCCACTGCTCCCCGGAAGCTCACTTCTTCGGGAGCCTGGACTGAGTTTTATGTCATGTTACGTTGCTAGGATGTAGATGAATAATATATATATTTCGTTGAACTTGATAGACATTTTTTGTCTATATATTTTTTATTGATCCTTTCATATCAACAGAATTCATTTTCAAACCAGTGGTAATGTACTTAAATTTCTTTACCTATTGACACTATTTATAGAAACAAATTTAAAAGTAAACGCTAGACTCTGCACTGGTACAGTCACACTTCCTACAAAGTAGTAATGTACGTACAAAAGTTACATCACTTTTGTAACAGATCCTTCCCTGCTGATGGCCCGAAGTCGATCAGAAAGTACTTGGGAAATAAATAATTAGGGAAGATTCGTCAACCAATTCCCGCCGAATATTTTAAGATTAATACGGCAATATGAAAGGATCATCAAAAAATATGTAGATAAAAAATGTCTATTATGTTCAACGAAATATGTGTTAATGAAGAAATGCTACCAATATTTTTATATATATATATATATATATATATATATATATAAGTGCGTTCACTTTCACGTTCTAATTCAATGTAGGCCGACGACCAATTTCCAGAACAGTTAACATTGGAATAGACAAATAACTAAATAAGTCGAATTAATTTACTTCTTTTTTTCACTCCCAAAGAGATTCCTCTCTTCAATACATTTTTTCCGGAAATGGGGGATCATTTGACATTGAATTAAGAAAAGGGAACCCCTGTTATATTTTTTTGTAAAGTTAAAAAAAAGCAGTGATTTCATGTGACTTACTAATTGAAATCTCTCACACACAAAAACAAGTAACAAGAAAAAGTTTCACCGCTAAACTTGAACTGATGTGCCTTTAGAAATTTATTATATATAGAATATATATAGTACACCGGGGAGTAGGGTTGAGTGCTACTCTTTTCCTTGGATTTACTATTACTGTTCTTCTATAAGTATGGTTTGGGCATTAAACCACTCATGCGGGTTAATATTCCATTAAACAAAGGAACCAGACAAAACCATAGTTTTTATTGATACCGAGATAACCTTTTTCAAGATAAGTTGGATGCTGCTAGAGAGGAACAACTTTAAAAAGCTCAGTCAATCTGTCAGTAACGGTTAGAAGACAAGAAAGAAGCTGAGATTTCAGAGGTGGGCTACATTATGGTGATCCCTTTGTAGACACAAAATACTAGTATCCGTCTTCCTGATTTGAAACCCGTCTCGAAGGAAACTGAAATACATTAATGTAAGAAGTATTTTTTAAATTCTTTTAACACATCGTCCTTTTTTGTCTTGTCTATGTCTCCTGCGGCTTCGTCGATATTTTACAAAATGACACATTTGTTATATTGTCATATGCAGATTCATGCAAGATACATACATATATATATATATACTGGATATATACCGACGCAATGATTACAGACGCACGTAATGATAACAGACGCATGATAAAGATGCAGGAAGACTTCTTTAACAAAATATTTACCTCTCACTTTATTGCAAGGGCTCGAAAAGGTTGTGTGGGGTTTTACTGTGAGAGGGAGCTGGAGACTGAACATAAACTGAAATATTTTACCCAACTGTTATGACCGTCACGTTGTGTCTTTCTTGTTCACTAGGGCTGCTCAACCGGAGGCCGAGGGCCCACTCTGCTGGATGCCAGCCTTCTTTACTGCATCTTATCAGCATCTTATCAGCATCTTCACTGGACCCCAAACTCCATCGGGGTTCCTTAAGACCCCCTCGGTCGGGTGTGGCTTTCCCTACCACATCTCGACTCCAACTGTCTGGAACTCTACTGGCAACTCCACTGGCTCGTCGAACTCAACTGAATTATATAATCGTTCGACGCCCACTCGATCTTTGAAATCGAATGTTTAATCGTCATCAAGCGGAAATAACTGTCATGCAGTTCAGAGGTCACTCTCTTCGGGTGCATCAGTTTATCAGACTATCATGTTTTTTTTTTTTTACCTCGTCCCATTTCTTCGGCCAATTTCCGTCCACGCGATTTCCTCTCATAACTGCCATTAGAATGTGTCACTTCCTTCCGGTGCATCACCTTGAATGGCATTTTTGGCTGGGTCAAAAGGTCAAAACATAACACGTTATTTATTTAGAAATATCTATTTGATTTGGTTTCGTTTCGTTATTTAATTCCAAATTCATTTTTATACACAAACAGTTCTATTTTAAACAATTCATTTTAGCATAAGTACACAGTTTAGTCCTATTTAGCCGATAGATAAGACGCTATCAGGTGCTACCTGTCCGGAGTATGTGTTATAATGTCAAATAGGAGTAAACAAAAGTCATGTCAATTGTTCAGCACTTGCCTAAACTCGAAAAACCATCCTTGAGATCTGTACCAAAAAGAGTACACCAATTACAATCTTTTTACCATAAATAATGTCGATAGTTTAGGCTGAGTTTACTCGTACAACTGAGTTGTTTAAGAGAGCGAAATGCAGGCCTGGTCCTTCTAATTAGGATATCGTTTGAAAAAATCGAAATCTTCAAAGTCGAGAAACGCTTCAATAGAAAAAGCAATGAAAAATAAGTTATCACACATAAAAATCAATAGAGCAAAGAATAATTTGTACTTAAGAGCCGATCATTTGCAATTATTTTATTTTATTTCTCTCATTGCCTTTTCTGTTTATGTGAATGAGCATTCAAGCAAATGATTCTATTTCTAATGATATCCCTATTCTGAATTTATGCAAGGTCGTCCTCACTGGCATCCTAATCTCCATAACAACCTTAATATATTTCACATAGTAATGGGTTGGTCTTTAATGTAAAAATTAATCAATTTTCACCCGTTGTAAAAATTAGGGTTCTCAATTGAATTGTTTTGTAGATGTTTTCGGAACTCGAACTTTACAGATAATTCCTAAATTCATATATGTATGACACAAAGGGAAATCACGAGGGTTCAGTGAGAATGACTTTTTTTACACGACTGAGTATATAGTAGTAAGGTTCTGCATCGTACAACCATCATGTTACGACGCCAGCAAGGATATCCCTGACCTTCTCTCGCAACCGGTCTCTCTCGTCCATCACTCCAAGTGGGTCTTCAAGGCTACATCCTGTATCTGCACTGAGCCTTTGAATGTCAGTTCTACCTGGACGTCCTGCCTTTGCTCGTCTATGTGAACGGGTCCACTGAAGTATATCACTTATGAGTTAGACCCCACATCTCCAGCAGCGTCCTGCATCTCTGATTCGTCTAACTTGGATAGTTTTCGTGATCAGTGGTAGTTGGCTGTACCGCCGCTGCTTTGTAGGGTGCTGCTTCCAGGACTTGTTCATTAAAAGGTCATATTTAGTGCTTTGAAAAGATATTCAGTAGACATACCAGCACGTACACACAAAAACGCAAGTTCACTCACACAAACACATACACCTACGCACACACTCCAAAAAAAACGTGAGTCTACTCATGCAAACACACACACACACGCACGTGCGCGCAAACATCAATGTATCAATCAATCTATATACATCACCATCGTCATGGACCGCTAGCACGGATTTCCTGACACTCGCCATTCGTCTCAATCGTCCATGGTTTCCGACAGGTCTTCCAAGCTACATTCGTCAGTACAGACCTGTTGTAGATAGGTTCCACTTGCTAGTCCAACATTTGCTCGTCCGTATGAAGAGATTCTTTTGGAGATCATCACTTATGCGTTTGTCCTTATTTATCCAGCAGTGTCGCACATTTTCGAAATGAATGGTAATTGGCCGCACAGCTGTTATTTTATGGGATTTGTTCAGTATAACTACTAGCATTCTTGTGTAATTGCCTTTAAGTTTTTTCTTCATACGCTTAGTCAGCGTCGATGTGGTGCATGCATATTATAGTAATAACACGACTGCTGCCTAAATATTGTGTTTTATTTTATCGGATAAGTCTGATTTCCTTATGACCGATAGCCTATCGATTTCCTTATGACCAATAGCCTATCGATTGCTGTTCATGTCTTCGCTAGTGACGCATTGATGGCATATTCCGTAAATGAGATGCTGCTTCCGAAGTAGGAGAACATGTCCACTAGTATCACAGAACAACCGTTTAGTGAGGCGAGGTCACCTTTTTGATTAAAGCACATCTACCCTGCTTTGTCTGCGTTCACATGGAGACTGACGATACCTTCTGCCCCTTTCCAGACTATGCAATAGGGATTCGGCTTGGGCGGGTGTATTTGCCAGAAGCGTTATGTCAACAGCGTAGTCCGCGTTCGTAATATTTGTGCGGGGTACCTTCTGCTTCTTACCTTTATCAGACTAAAATAAACCTCTTTAATTAAATCTATCGATGTTCGAAGTACTTAGTCCAGGAAGATTATGAACAGGTATGGTGCTTCTGTGTTCCCTTTCAGCACACTTGCGACAATGTCAAAGAAGTCTATGTTGCCATACGGTGAGCAAACATTTAATTTTGTGTTTTTTTATAGAGTATCGTTATGGCTGTGACGGTTTCTTGTGGGAGACCATTGGCTGGAAGTACTTGCTCCATCTTCCCTGTGTATGGAGTCAAATGTTTTAAAGAAATCTCGAGGTTTTTACACAAACACCTTTTCAAATTCGACGGATTGTCAAAATTTGTGATGAGGTTGATCCATTTCTTCGAAAGCCATTTTTGTTTTTCCTACAACTTTTTCAATTTCAAGTTCAATATAGTTGAGTAGCAAAACTTTGTAAATCTTGGCTGCTATAGAGATAATTCTTTGAAATTCTGAGGTCACCCATCTTGGGGAAAGGGTCGAGCCAACACTTAGTCCACAGTCTATTGCATTCTGGTTATATACGGCGTTGCAGTATTGGAGCAGTACTTTGTCGAATATCCTTGTTTTTCATACATCTTGGAGTATTTAATCAAGTCCGGCAGCTTTTCTGTTTTTACTTTTTGTTTGTACTGCGTTGAGTTCTTTTTGCATAAGATTCCTAGTTTGATGTCTATTTAATAATTAATAATTTTTGTGATAGGTTCATATTTAACTTTTGGCATTTTCCAAAAAGATTCTTAAAATGTTCTTTCCACAAGTGTATTCGTTCTTCTTGGCTGGCAGCTTTATAGTTTAGCTCTTGCGGTGCTCACACACACACACACACACACACACACACACACACATATATATATGTATATATATATATTAGATTTTAGATTGACACACTCCTCCCATTATTGTAGGAGCCGTAGTTGCCCCGAAATTAAGACATAAATCTGAATTCGTTTTTTTTTACTTTCATAAGAAATCGTAGTGTTGCCACAACAAAAGTATTCTATGACAGTTCTCCTGGGTGAGGCTTTAACATTTTAAAGTGCATTATTCATATATATATATATATATATATATATATATACCGGCCCATTGCCTTTGTGGGTGGAGTGTTCGGCAATGGTCAGGGGGATTAGGATTCAATCCTAGGTTGAGTCATACCAAAGACTCAAATAAAGTACTTGATTCTTCCTTGCTTAAAACTCATTATAAGGTTCGGATCAAGGTTTTGGATAGATTCAGAGAAAAGAGTAGTGCACACCTCTACACCTCGCTTTTGTAGCTATTGAAAAGGGAGCCTTCGGGTTGCTCTCGATTACGGTCAATTTATATATATATATATATATAGAGAGAGAGAGAGAGATACTAACAGACCGAGAAACAGAGACAGAAGGACATGAAAGAGAAAAAAATGGCCTAAAGTGTTTCTCTTGTAGAAGGTCGTTGAAGAGAGAGAGAGAGAGAGAGAGAGAGAGAGAGAGAGAAAGAAAGAAAGAGAAAGAGAGACTAACAGACAGAGAGGCAGAGACAGAGAGACATGAAAGAGAAAATAATGGTCTAAAATGTTTCTGTTGTAGAAGGTCGTAGAAGAGAGATAGAGAGAGAGAGAGAGAGAGAGAGAGAGAGAGAGAGAGAGAGAGAGAGAGAGAGAGGCATATGAAAGATAAAACAATGGTCTAAAGTTTCTGTTGTAGAAGGTCGTAGAAGAGAGAGAGACTAACAGACAGACAGAGAGAGAGACAGAGGGACATGATAGAGAAAATAATGGTCTAAAGTGTTTCTCTTGTAGAAGGTCATAGAAGAGAGAGAGAGAGAGAGAGAGAGAGAGAGTGAAAGAGAGAGAGTGAAAGAGAGAAAGAGACTAACAGACAGAGAGACAGAGACAGAGAGACATGAAAGAGAAAATAATGGTCTAAATTTTTTCTGTTGTAGAAGGTCGTAGAAGAGAGAGAGAGAGAGAGAGAGACTAACAGACTGAAAAAGAGAGAGAGACAGAGTGATATGATAGAGAAAATAATGGTCTAAAGTTTTTCTGTTGTAGAAGGTCGAATAAAAGAGAGAGGGAGAGAGAGGGGGGATATGAAAAAGAAAATAATGGTCTAAAATTTTTCTGTGGTAGAAGGTCGTAGAAGAGAGAGAGAGAGAGAGTGAGAGAGAGAGAGAGAGAGAGAAAGAGCAATGGTCTGAAATGTTTCTGCTGTAGAAGGTTGTAGAAGAGACAGAGACAGAGAGAGAGAGAGAGAAGAACATGAAAAAGAAAATAATGGTCTAAAATTTTTCTGTGGTAGAATGTCATAGAAGAGAGAGAGAGAGAGAGAGAGAGAGAGAGACTGACAGTGAGAGACAGACGTACATGAAAGAGAAAATAATGGTCGTAAATATTTCTGTTGTAGAAGGTCGAAGAAAAGAGAGAGAGAAAGAGAGAGAGAGAGTTGGTTGATAAATTATGATGTGAAGTGTAAACGATCTCATGCAAGATTTGAACTTGAGTTGCTGATACGATTTTCTTCCAAGGAAAACCTCTACACTAAGCGCCAGGAAAAGGCGTAAGGTCAGGAATGAGAAATTGGATTGGGCAGAAGACATGAATGAATAATTCCGATGATCATCATCCGTACCATTGGTAAACTAAGCAACCATTTTATTTATCAGAGACTTTTTTTAAAAATTCATTTTGTTTTTATGGTTTTGACATTAGCTATTTAGATAATTTGAAACTCACAAGAAGTAGAAGGACGATCAATATTTTATTTGCAGCAAATAGAAATTATCTTTGTTGGCATGAAGTCGATTTTAAATTGGAAATTATTATGATTTGTTTTTTTTGGGGTTTTTTTTTGTTTTTTTTAATATAGATATGATCAATTTTCTTGATTAATCTGATACGTAAATGATTTTACTAAGAAACATTCTAATGAAATGTTTTCAAAATTTGAGAAAAGATTCATGGCAAGGCAACAAGATGAGAAAGACGAAATACTCGATCATTTTCCTTGTGCTCTTAAATGACCTAGTTGAATAATTCTAGAACTTTTCACGAATTACTTTTTTTTTAATTATGGAACTTAGCAAGCCTGTATTTTTTAGTTTATATTTTGACTAGTTTATGTATTGTTTTGATAAAGGGACTTTATTCTTGCAAGTGAAAACTGTTGATTGGTTAATCTTAATTGCAAGACGACTTCTCTGTGGTTATTCTATGTTTAGATCATAAAGAATCTTGATCATAGAACGTTTATATAAATACTCTCTGGAAATTTGTTTCTAAAGGAGTTTTTGTACACTGTTACATGATACTCAAATTAATATCTAATACAAAGTATAAACGCATAGCTGTATAGTTTCAAGTACTTCTAACTAATACTAATAACTATATGGCTTCAATTTGATAATTGACCTTTGTTTGCAAACAGGTGAATGGTTTCAAGTAGCTAATAATAATCCCATTATAGCTTCAAGTGACTTTTCTTAATGCAGATAATTTGCCCTAATTTATCAAATATTTTCATCTGATATTATTAATTTTCTAAGGGAATTTTTAAAATTTGATTTTGGTAGGATCCCATCAGATCCATTTGGAGGATCCAGACAGGTTTGAACTTGAAGTAATGGTAATGAAGACATCTTCAGAGCAAGAATCTTACTCTCGGATGAAGTTTAGTCATAACCAGGAAAACCCCTTCTTGGTGGGGGTCTTATCTTTCTTTAAAACATGCAGACATTGTATTAAAAGCCACACCCACGCAACGAACAGTAAATCACGGTAGAGGATTATTCAATCCCTTTGAGGAAATGGAGGGGTAAACGATTGTTTCATTCAACAAGGACGCTAGAATTATTCACAGAAATCCGTGACAAAATGAGTTTGTTAATTTCATAAAATATTTCGCCTTGAGAACAAACATTGTTTTCTGTTAAGGCTTTAAGAATTTTCTCGTCTGTAAAATCCGGGCGACTAAAATGTTCCTCCATTTTTGCCATGAAAAGAAATATAGTTGATCTTCATCAATCGATCATTCCAGTGTTCTATCTTTAGAGACGAACGATTCGCGCCCAAAATATCCTCTCTCGACAATTCAATCCTAACATATTTGTTTTCAAATTTATTTCATTTGCTATTTATTTCTTGTTCTGAAAAGCAAGTGAAGATTGTTTTTGGCGCCATTAAACAAAAGCATCGACGCTCCCGCCCAACTTCAAAGTTATACTTGATTTCTAAGCTTTTCTTTACCAAAGTAATAAATTTACTTCATCTGGTCTCTTCGTCTTTTTCCTTCTGTCTCTCTGTCTCTGTCTCTGCCTCTCTTTCTTTAACTGTCTCTATCTGTCTATGTCTCTCTCTCAAGACGTAAGAAATGTTCATTTTTCTTCCATTCATATTCTTCTGTAATCAGATCGATTTTTTGATCGATCGCCGAGAAAATGCGTGATCTTCGTTAGACTCTGATTTGCTTCGAAAGCTTCCGTTTCCCACACACGCAAAATGCTGGCACTCTCACGAGAATCAACGAGATCTTTTATGGAGAGTGCTGACTGACAGATCGTTTTATCAGCCTTTCTTCGATCAAGTGAAGTTTTTATGCCAGACAAAGAAGAAAAAAAAAAAAAGATGATGGTGTGGAGGAGCAGGCGATAGCGGATTCGAAGAAACAAAGAAGATAAAACGAAAAACTTAAGTAAGGAAGAAAAGAATTTGCGAATGGTTCGACATTTTTTTTTTCACATTACTTGATTTATGCGTTAGCACTTATGACGTAAGTAACTGACCGACAAAATTAAATGTAAGGAAACGAATTAGAAGAGGAAAGAGAGAAAGGGAGAGAAAGAGAGAAAAGAAGAGAAAGAGAGAAAGGGAGAGAAAGAGAGAAAGGGAGAGAAAGAGAGACCAATATGAGTGCATTGTTGACGAAGAAAATTTGTTTGGAAACAAATAAAAAGATAAAACTAATATATTTGAATTTATGATATTGGTTATAATAATAATAGAAATAATGATAATAATAACAACAACATCAATAAGAACAATAATAATAATGATAATATCCACCTTACTAGAGAATTCAGAAAGCTGTGGAACATGAGGGTGACGATTATACCAATTGTGATGGGTGCTTTTGGCACAGTAACTAAAGGATTATTAATGGGCCTGGGGGATTTGGAAGTTGGCGAACGAGTGGAGACCATCCAAACGACAGCATTATTGAAAACAGCCGGAATACTGAGAAGAGTCCCGGAGACTTGTGGAGATTTGCTCTCACTCAAACTTCAGTGAAAAACCCTCAACTATGATGAAAAAAAGAACCCTCAACGCTGATGAAAAAAAAAACTATAAAGGAATAATAATAATAATAATAATAATAATAATGATAATGATAATAATAATAAATGAGAGACATAAACTCCTTTGGGACTTTGACATATAAACGGATAACCAAATCTGGCCAGAAACCGGAACTTATAAAAATCATCATGTCTCACCATCAGCACGGATATCCCTGACCCTTTCGCCACCCATCTCTATCGTCCATTTCTTGCTGCAGGTCGTCAGGGCTACATCCTGTATTGGCAGAGAACTGTTGTATATATGTTCTTGCTGGTAACCCTGTCTTTGCTCGTCCAAGTGAATGAGTCAACAGGAGTACGTCACTTATGAGTTCGTCCCAACTTCTCATGCCGTGTATCCATACAGCAGTATCGACAAAACCACGGCTTGGAAAAAACTACGTTTCGTTTTATCGGTCAGGTCTGACTTCCATATGACCGATAGTCTATCGTTAGCTGTCCATGTCTTTGCTATTCGCGTGTTGATGTCTGTCTCGGTTTATGAGACTCTGCTTCCTAGGTAGGTGAACATGTGTACAAGTTTCAAAGACCTACCGTTTAGTGGGGAGATATCACCTGTTTGATTAAAGCGCATATCCTATTTACCAACCCCTCCGCTTGGGCAGGATATGACACAAGGTCAATTTTTAAGCGGAGTTTAATAGGTTTTAATTCAGAGTTTTCCTTCTCCTAGGCTAGTTGCCTAACCAAGGCTGAAGAACCTAGTCTGTCCTACTATTTACCCATAGCTGGAGGGAGAATAATTGGATTCATACCTTTCCCAAGGGTATTAGTGCTATGTGAAATGCAATCAGTCCCGTCCAGGATTTGAACTCGTGTCGCCGTGTTCATTTCCTACGACGATAACCATTACACCACGGGCACCTCCACTAAAGCACATATATTCCGTCTTTTCTTCATTAACATGGGGGGTCTATGCCTGCAGCTGCTCATTCCAGACTATGTAGCAGGGTTTCGGCTTTGGCATGTGCATTTGTCAGAAGCGCTATGTCATCATCGTTGTCCACGTCCGTAATCGTTTATGCGGGGTACCTTCTGCTTCTTTCTTTTGTTAGCTTGAAACTGATTTCTTTCATTTTATCCATAGATGTTCTAAGCACGTTGTCTAGACAAATGGTAGAGGGCTAATGTATCTCCTTGCAGCACACCTGCTACAATGTCGAAGTAGTGTGTGTCTCCATCCGGAGAACAGACGTTTATTTTTTGTTTCTATATAGCATCATTATGGCTGTGACGGTTTCTTGTCGTTAGTGAGTAGTATCTGCTCCATCTTTCCTCTGTGCATAGTGTGAAAGGCCAAGAAGAAGTCTACAAATAATATTGTTGCCTCTGGATTTTTTGCACGTACACCTTCAAGAATTCGACGGATGTTCAAAATTTGTGACAACGTGGATCTATTCCTCCGAGGGCCATTTTGGTTCTTCCAAAGTATCTTCTTAGTTTTGGGTTCTATGCGGTTGCGGAGGAGAACATTTTATATATTGGCCGATATGGTTGTAAGTGTTATATCTCTGTAGTTCTTGGCTAATCTGAAGTTGCCCTTTTTGGGGAAGAGGAGGACGAATCTTTTTTTCCATCCGTCTATTGTGTTTTGGTTATATACGACATAACAGTGTCTGAGCAGTATGTCGTCGAATTGCCTGGTCTTGCATACCTCTGGGGATATTTCTTCAAGCCATGCTACTTTTCTATTTTTTTATTTTTCTTAGTACCGAGTGGGGGTTTTCTTGCGTAAACGGTCCTACTTTGATGTCTAATTGTTTCCTTATAATTCTCGTGATTGGTTCATGTCTAACTTTTGGAGGGTTTCCGAGTAAATTCTTAAAATGTTTTTTCAAAGTTGTATTCGTTCTTGTTGGTTGGTAGCTTTCAGTTTAGCTTTTGCAGTGCTCTGTCTACTGCTTACTTCGTTTACCGTTTGACATGCTAACCAAGTCACTAATCTTGTCGATCTGATTTTTTTTATGTATTCTGTTCTTTTAGGTAGATGTTAGCTAATTTATTTTGTGCCTTTTTTAATTTCAAGGTATTGGTATTGGTTGGGTTCTTAAACCTTAAAATAATCAACCAATAAAAAAATAGAGATTTTGAAAAATTGTCAACATTGCTCTCGCAGCTGACCACAGAATAAAACTGAAAGAATGTGAAAAGAAGGATAAGTACCTCGACCTTGCTAGAGAATTAAAAAAACTATGGACCATGAAAGTGACATTTATACCAATTGTGATTATTAAAGGGACTGGATGACTTCAAGGTTGGCTGACGAGTCGAAACCATCCAAACGACAGCATTATTGAGAACGGCTAGAATACTAAGAAGAGTCCTGGAGACGCGAGGGGACTTGCTGTCACTTAAACTCCAGTGAAAGACCATCAGCTAACGCTGAGGTGAAAAACTCTAAAGGAGTAAAAAAAAAAAACAACATTAACAGCACATGTTGGTTATGTGGTGATAGAGACGAAACGATCAATCACTTATGAACGAATGCAGCAAATCAGCACAAAAAGAGTATAAGACTGGGCACAACAGGATCAGTATGGTGGTTCACTAGGAATTGCGCAAGAAATTGAAATTTAAACATACGAAAAAATAGTATATGCACAACCCAGAATATTGCCCAGTTGGGGGGGGGGGAATACACCAGCACCTTCTCTACAGACGTGTAAGAAGCCCAATGAGTATCCTGAATATAACACTAAACAATCTGATGGTGAGGTTCTAGCATTGCTGGAGCTTTGGGGAATGCAGAATACACCTTCATTGGCATCGCTCCCAGGCCCGGAGTGGTAGCAACTGACAGGATCCGATCTATGGGACAAATAGCATTGAACAGTGCACTTATGCTAAACTGAATTGTTTGAAATAGTACTTTTTTTGGCATTTTAATGTGTGTAAACAAAAACTATACTTATACTAAACGGAATCCTTTGAAATAGGACTGTTTATATGCTTACAAGGGATTTGGCATTAAATAATCAATAATGGTTGATGTGCCATAAAACCAAACTAAACCAAACCAAAATGGTGTACGCACAACTCAGAATCTGTTATGGAAAATGACACGCACAAAATTATCAGGGATGTTCATATACAAACAGATTACCGAATCTAGGCCAGACGACCAGACCTAGTGATAATCAGCAAAAAAGAGAACCTGCCGAATAGTGAACTTGGTCGGTCTCGCTGGGTAAAACTGAAAGAAATCGAACAGAGAGATAAGTACTAAGACCTTGCCAGAGAACTGAAAAAAAAACTATGGCATATGAAAGAGACGATGATACAAGTTATAATTGGTGCGCTTCGTAAAATCACCAAAGGATTGCTACAAGGTCTGGAGGACTTGGAAATAAGAAGACGAGCGGAGACCATCCAAACTACAGCGTTTTTAAGATCGGCCCGTATACTGAGAAAATTCGTGGAGACTTGAGTCTTGCTGTTACTCAAAGTTCAGTAAGAAACCATCAACTAACTCTTGTGTAAAAAACTCAAAAGATTAAACAAAATAATAATAATAATCAACAAAAAAAGAGAATCTGTAAAATTGTCGACTTTGCTGTCCCGGAGGACCACAGAATAAAACTGAAGGAAAGTGAAAAGAAGGATAAGTACCTCGACCTTGCTAGAGATATTGAAAAAGCTGTGGAACATGAAAGTAACGATTGTGCCAATTGTGATTCGTGTGTTAGGCACAATAACTAAATGGTTATTAAAAGGCCTGGAGGACTTGGAAGTTGGCGGACGGATAGGGACTATCCAAACGACAGCACTGCTAAGAACGTCCAGAATCCTGAGACGAGTCCTGGAGAATTGAGGAGACTTGCTGTCACTCAAACTCTAATGAAAGACCATCAGCTGACAGTGATGTGAAAAAACTCTAAAGGAGTAAAATGATGATAACAATAATAATAACATTCTTTGTTTTAATGCCCTTGAAAAAGACACGAATCCATCTGATCCCTAGCAACCTAAGGGGAATAAATTGGGCAGACAAGGCTCGCGTGCGTTCGTATAGCAATCAGTCTCGGAAAAAAGAGAATGAATTCGAATCCAGCGGTATTTCCCTAAAAATAGTGATCTGATGTTGCATCCACCATATGGTGAAGCGTTTGGGTAAATATATACACAAGTAGACATGTCTTAACTTACGGAGAACGTCCCGTAGAACCGAGAATATATTACTGGTGTAAAAAACCAACAAAAATCAAAATAATAATAAACTGATTTTCTTACATTATTCTGAGCATAGATATCATGATATTGTTTCTACTCGAAATGATTTTGGAAGCAATTTAAAAGAAATCATTTTAAAGACGGAAAGAAATAGAATTGAAATAACATGCAAACAAAACTGAATATATGTGCTATAATCAAACGGGTGACATTTCCACACAAGACGGATCCTCTCTGAAACTGGTAGACAAATTCACCTTCCGATGAAGCAGCGTCTCATCAACTGAAAACGACATCGGCACACGGCTAACGAAAGCATGGACAGCTATCGATAGGCTTTCGATCATATGGAAATCAGACCTGACCGTTAAATGAAACGCACTTTCTTCCAGGCAGCGGTAATCGTGTCGATACTGCTATATGGATGCACTACTTGAACGCTAACAAAACGGCTAGTGAAGAAGCTAGACGGCAATTACACAAGAATGTTGAGAGCAATATTGAACAATTCCTGGCAGCAACACCCCACAAAGCACCAACTATACGGCCACCTGCCTCCCATCACAAAAACTATCCAAGCTAGACGAAGCGGACATGCAGGACACTGCTGGAGAAGCAAGGACGAACTCATCAGTGATGTACTCCTATGGACCCCCGCATATGGCAAAGCAAAAGCAGGACGAACAATTCGAACATACATACAGCAGCTATGTGAGGATACGGGATGTAGCCCTGAAGACTTGCCAGAGGCGATGAAGGATAGGGAGAAGAGGCGAGAGAGGGTCAGGGATATCCGTGCTAGCGACACGACATGATGATGATGAACTGTAAAGAAAATATATTTTCTTTAAGATAGTTCATTTCTTTTTACAGTTCTATGGTTCTATTGTCCATCTTCCAAGATTGTTGAATGAATGAAAATAATTTAATGAATGTTTTACAAAAGAAAATTAGAAATATTATTTAAAAAAAAAGAACCTTGTAAGTGTTCTTTGGTGATGTTTTTTATTGATATAAGTTTCATGTTAATTGTATGCTCTTCATAAGACTCCTTAATATGTTTAATGTTGAACCAAAAGGAACAGATAATAGTCTTTCAAAAAGAGAAAAAAAAAACTTATGAGGGTTTTCTCGTTTTATGGCTATACTAGTCCTGCTAAAAAGAAAATTAAGAGCTGCTGGCTTAGTAAAATAAAATAAACTTTTTAAATAATTTTTTCATTTAGAAATTTTTCAAAACAAATGTACGACAACTGCCGATGCAAATTGAAGATATTTTAAATGTAACATGGACGAAGATATGGCAGCTGAATAGGGAATATTTTTAATAAAAAATTGTTTTGAAAATATCATAATCTAATCCATTTATTTAAAAACCTCAAAAGAACTAGTGTCCAGAGAGAAGACAATGAATAATATAAAAAGGAATCCAGCAAAATGCACCAGAAAAATAAACATGATTAGGTGAGAAAGGCCAAATATTTTTAACTGTACCAACGACTAGGGTTTACCTATGCTCACCTATGGCATTGGCACAAATCTGCAAAAGAAAATTATTCATATCTTTCAGATTAAAAGGAAATGGTGTAAAAAAAGTGATGTAAAAATTGTCGTCGATGGAAAGTTTGGATTTTCTTAAAGATAATAAAAAAGATCAAAGACCAGAAAAATCTGTCGAGACAAAGGTACTGCCTATTAAGCCATAATATTAAGGTTGTTACATTTCAATGAATGTATATTAAAACAAGAAAAACGTTGAAAATTATTGTAGACTAACTTGGGCTAGACTCAGACTGCAACAATCTTAAGAGATAAAATCCGTTGTAACTTTTATTGTCTGTTCTTTTGTCGATTGGTTTAGGTTACTCTACAAAGGATATATAAAACCACGAAATCCTTACTACGATTCAAACGTACGAACTGAACATGGGAAGGGAAGTAGAGTATCCGTTATACTACAAATATAATAACTTTCCTCTTCTTCTTCTTCTTTTTGCAACAGACAGGAGAAGCACTTAGGCTTTTAGTGGACATAGTAATGGGATTAGAAAATGCGATAAAAAATTATAGAAAATGTTAGCATTCATGATAACCTGTGTGACTTAAGGCTTGGTCGATAATGGTTCCTTATCCCAGCAGACCTAAGATATGTTACGCAGCATCACTGACAAAGCATGGCTTCTAAGCGACAAAAGTAATGTGAATACTTCATTTCTGCTGAATATTCATTGCTATACGAAACGCGAATATTTTAGAAACAACACGTCTTTTCTTATTAATGCATTAAGCTATACATTATTAGAGACCGAAGAATCTCTTATTAGATACCTTGCCTGGGAACTTACAAAAGCTGTGGAACATGATGGCGACGGTGATGCCAATTGTAACTGGTGCACTTGGAATTTAGCTTGGATTGGAAGTGGGAAGAGCGTGAAATCAGAAGAAATCAGAAGACAAACGGAGACCATCCAGACAACAGCATTGTTACGATCAGTCAGAATACTGAATAGAGTCCTAGAGACCTTGAAAAGACTTGTCACAATGAACCCCCGTGAAAGACCATCAGGTATTGCTAGTATGAAACACTCGCAAGAAACTATAATAATAATAATAATGATAAAGGACTTGGAAATAAGAGGACGAGTGGATACCATCCATACGACAGCATTTTTTTGAGAAATACTGAGAAGAGTCCGGAAGACTTGAGGAGCCTCGTTGCCACTCAAACTCCAGAGTAATACCATCAGCTAACGCTGATGTAAAAAAACTCTCAAGGAGTAAAATAATAAAGATGATAATTTAGATTTGAAAATCAAAGGAAGAATCGAGACCATCTAGACGACAGCATCGTTGAGAATACTGAGAAGACTCCTGGAAATTCGAAGAAAGTTGCTGTCACTCAAAAGAAAAAAAGTACCAGTTTAAACTGTCATGAAAAACTCTCAAATATAATAATAATAATAATAATAATAATAATAATAATAATAATAATAATCGATACAAACGGATCGCCAAATCTCGGCTAGACGACCAGATCTAGTTATATTCAACAACAAAAAAGAGAACATGCCGCATAGTGGATTTCGCCGTTCCGGATGATCACAGGTAAAACTGAAAGAAAGCGAAACGAGCGATAAATATTGAGAACTTGTGAAAAACTTTTTAAAAAATGGATTATGAAAGTAACGTATTATTGTAATAGGTAAATTTTGAACAATCCAAAACCGATTGACAAAGGGAATGGACGACATGGAAATCAGAGGACCAGTAGAGACCATCCAGATTTCAGTATTATTGAGATAGGCCAGAAGATTCCTGGAGACTTGGGGAGACTTGCCCTCACTCAAGCTCTAGAGAAAAACCATAAGCTCATGCTGGTTTAAAAACTACTCAAAGGCTACTACAACTATTACTGCTACTACTGCTACTACTGCAGAAGAAGAAGAAGAAGAAGAAGAAGAAGAAGAAGAAGAAGAAGAAGAAGAAGAAGAACTATCAGCTAACGCTGGTGGGAAAGACTCTCCAAGAGAAATAATAATAATGCAGCCTTTAAAGGTTTAGAAAAAAAATGGAAAAATAAGCATTCTTATGAATCGAAACCATCCAGACTACAGTGTTTTTTTAAATCGACCAGAATTCTGAGAAGAAACATGGAGATCTGTGGAGTCTAGCTGCCACTCACCCCTCACCCCAGTGAAAGACTATGATCTAACATTGGTGTAAAAAATTTGTAAGGAGTGAAATAATGAGCAAATACAACAAACTTGCACAAAAGGAATACAGTTGTAGGCATAGCTAGGTGGGAAAAGTAACCTGCTGGGAATAGTGTCAGTAAGTCAAATCTGATCAAAATGACAAATGGTGTATGCACAAACCAGAATCTGGGTAAGAAAATGGGACTTTCAGAAACAAACGATTTCCATGGCCCGTCTAGAAGGCCAGATGTAGTGTTAAATAAAAGATAGTTAAATAAAAATAACTTGTCTTGTCGATTTTTTTTTACACCAAACTACTTAGTTAAAATAAGAGTGAAAAACACGAATAAATTCTTTGATCTTACCAGAGAGATAAAAAATACCATGCAACATGATAGTGACTGTGATACCAACTGTAGTTGGTAACCTTGGTACAGTCTCTTAACGCTTCGATGAGAGATCGGGAGAACTAGAGACCAGATTACAGCAATGTTAGACTCAGCTAAGATACTTGGAAAAGTTCTGTACATCTGAAGATACTTGATGTCCTTTAGACTTCAGCGAAAAATCACCAGTTAAATCACGTGAATTAAAAATCGCAATAATAATAATAATAATAATACTCGAAGACTATATACACGTGAATTAAAAATCGTAATAATAATAAAGTGGAAATGAAAGATAAGATCCGGAAAGAATATCTCAGGAGAACTAGAAAACTACTCGAGACAAAACTTTCCTGCAGAAACCTCATCAAAGGAATAAATACTTGTGCTGTAGCCCACGTTAGATATTCGGGACCCTTTCTCAAGTGGACCAGAGATGAAAACAAATGGACCAAAGAACAAGAAAACTAATGACCATGCATAAGGCATTACATCCCAGAACGACGTTGACAGACTATACGTACCTAGAAAAGAAAGAGGAAGCGGACTCACCAGCACGAAGACAGTGTTGACGCATCGATACAACGGCTCGAATACAACATAAAAAAACAAGAACGAGGATTGATTACAGCCATCAGAAACGATACGTACAACACGATAGACGATAGCATGTCAACTACTAGGAAACTAAAATGGGAAGGAAAACAGCTCTATGGGCGGTTTAAACGACTAATAAGCAACATCTCACGCGACAAAACCTGGACATGGTTAAGAAAAGGAAACTTTAAGAGAGAAATAGAATCTCTCCTAATAGCAGCACAAGACAACGCCGTAAGAACCAATCATATCAAAGCGAGAATAGATAAGACTCAAGAAACTAGCAAATGCAGGCTATGTGGAGACTGAGATGAAACCATCAATCACATAATAAGAGAATGCAGCAAATTAGCGCAGAAGGAATATAAGGCTAGACATGATGTACAAGAAATTTAAATTTGACGATACAAACAAATGGTATATGCACAACCGATCACCTGTCCTAGAAAATGTCGCACATAAACTCCTATGGGACTTCAGCATACACACAGATCATCTAATGTCGGTCAGAAGACCAGACTTAATACTAATTAACAACAAAAAAATAACTTGCAAAATAATCGGCTTTGCTGTCCAGGCTGACCACAGAATAAAACTGAAAGAATGTGAAAAGAAGGATAAGTACCTCGAACTTAATAGGGAATTGTAAAAGCTGTGGAACATGCAGGTGACAATTATACCAATTGTAATTGGTGCGTTTGGTACAGTAACTAAAGGATTACTAAAGGGACTGGAGGATTTGGAAGTTTCGGACAAATTTGGAGACCATCCAAATGACAGCGTTATTGAGAACGGCCAGAATACTGAGAATAGTCCCGGAGACTTGAGGAGACCTGCTGTCACTCAGATTCCAGTGATAAACCATCGGCTAACGCTGATGTGAAAAGCTCTAATGAGTAAATAATAATTATAATAATGGAGATCAGTGGATGAATCAAAACCATCTAGTCTAAGGTACGTTTAAGATCAGTTGAAATACTTAGAATGGTCCTTGAGAGTTGAGAAGACTTGCTGTCACTCAGACTTCAGGGAAAACCACAAGTTAAAACTGCTGGAAAAAACTCGCAAGAGAAGATAAAAATAACGAAGATAAAAAACGAAATACCAAAGTAGGTGGAGTTTTAACGAGATGGGAAAAAAAAGAGCAGAATCATTTTCTTCCTATTTAGAGAATAAAAGGTGTTAAAAATAGTTCAAATCATTAATCCACTTGCGTTTTCCATTCTTTCTTTTCTTCTTTAGTCAAAGAAACGGTGAAAAAATCTGAGTGGTAAATATAACAAGATTCCTCAGTTTATGCAGGCAAAAGACACGCATCAATTCTTTCTGAAAATTATTGACAAGACCACCTTATCTAACAACTGCATTTTATTGCTATTATAAGTACGGCACTCCCATGATTCTTTCCTGTGCAATCGGCTTAGTATTTTTATCTCCTCATACAGAAACTTTCTTTGACAAAAGCGACAGACGCTTTTACACAGTCAATAGAATATCAGCCGGCTTAGTTGGTTAAATCGCTGCTTATTAACAAATACTCCGACGCATCATAATGAATATGTGGTTCTGTGTCTAGGTTTCCTGTCGGGCACATGTAATAGCTGTGGATCCTGGCCAGGAAATATTGACAGCTCCCATCAATGAAAAATGAGACGAATATTTCAAAGGTTTTAATGATAAATTGATCCTTAAACATCATCAGAAACTATTTAAATCAAAAACCTCGTTATAAAATCTCTCTTTAATATAGATCATACCCAGCTAAGGGATTTTCTGATTGACTGACTGTTTTTAACGGCATTTCAAAACATTGAGGGCTATTTTATGGCGAGAGGTTAAAGACTTGCGTTAATTGTACGTTCATATTTATGCTTTTGTGCAGTTTTTTCATTTAAAAAGCTTTTTTACCATCAATGTTTTAATAATATTTTTTTAAGATGAAGACAAAAACTGGGGTTTCATATAAAAGTCTATAATTTTTTTATTCTTTGTAAGTCTGTCACAGTAGATTTAAATGACTTTTCATCGAAATCTGAATGACAAAAACAATCCTCAGGTTTCCAGGACTTTTCAAAGTATCCAAGATTTAAGAACGCTTTCAGTTCTACACTTAACACGGGATAATCCTAAGTTCCAAGGGCTTTAACAATAATTGGTTTCACTGACTTCGTGTTCAACAATTTTTTCAGCATCAAGCAAAATTCCGTTTTTCCCCTTCTTTCATTTTCATTCTGCGGTCTGCTGGAATGGCAAAGTTCACTAGATGACATATTCTTTTTTTCATATTTATTAAAATTAGGTCTGATCTTTTCACCAATATTTGAGTCCCATGTGAGATATTAGTGGTTAGAAAAAAAACGTGCAGACGTGAGAACTTCTTCCAAATGCAATCGGAAGAACCCGACTAATATTAATGCCCTGAAACCTAAGAAGGCAGAAAATGAACTGCCTTACACGTACATAAATGAACAAACAGAATACATACAAACTCATATCAATAACATAATAGACTCGGTTAAAGACAAACAATATAGGATAGCATGGCAGACAGTAAACGAAGTGAGCAGAAGAAAGAGCACTGCGAAAGCTAAACTGAAAGCCACCAATCAAGAAGAACGAATTGACCTGCAGAAATAACATTTCGAGAATTTACTTGGAAAACCTTCGAAAGTTACGCATGAACCAATCACGAAAATTATTAGTATACGATTAGACATGAAACCAGGACAGTTTACGCAAGAGCACGATTCAGAACAAAGTGTGACGGCAAATTGACTAAAATCCCAAAACGGGACTTTATTTTCGCACGTGTGAAGACGGGGCAGGTTGGCACTTGATCCCCTACAGAAATAAGTCCTGTTCAGAGTTCTTCTCTCAGTCATATAAGAACTGGCATATTACATGAGGGAATAATTTAGGGCCAGACTGACCACCGCTGGCAAAGGGGTTCCAAATTTCACACTATCACACACCCACCAGGCCGCTAAACTTCTTTCCCTTAGATAATAGAAGAATACGGGCCTATAGGTCTTAGTCGTAATAATATTAATATTGTTGTAGTCGGCAACTCCGGTTTCCCGTGTGATACTTTAGGAATTAATAGGACAGTTCTAAGCAAGATAATATAAGGCGAATAGAAGCTGAAAGGAAAGCATGAAATAACAACATAGACCACATGGTAAAATGAAAATACATAGGTTCTTTACTACGGTTATACATATATATACACGTTCAGAATGTCAAAACAAATAATTGGATAGTCCATGAATATGAATGTCTTTTCTTGGCTTTTATCCTTCTTCAAATTGAGAGAGAGAGAGTGGTAAACGAAATTTGGGTGTAAAGGAAAAATGTCCCAAAGTTACTTATCTTATTTTTTGACGGGGTTCCACTGGAGAATTTTTCTTCTTTCACGGGCTAATAGACTTTGTTCTGTTTTTAGTACTGGCTTGAAGGATTTTGGAGTCCCTCGTGTCTCAGTTAGTCTTTTGTCTTTAGCCCGGAGTAAAATGGCTATGGTCCGACTGCCACGAGCCTTGTTCAAAAACTCTCCTTTTTACTCCTTTACTTCCGCTGAGGGGAAGGGAACCCCCACTTCCGTTTGGGGTCCCCGCCAATCACTTGGCTTCTCTCTCTTTCCCCTTCCGATGTCCGGCGACCTGAGGTCACTTAAGTACGAACATCTGGTCTCCTGTGTGACCCACATTCCTTCCTAACGGTCACTTTTTGACTGCTAGAAAGTGCTAATAGCAACACGGGAGGATAGTATCAGTCCTACCTCTTCGTCTCCGTGAGCCATCACGTGACAAAAGAAAAAATAAAAATAGGAAAGCAACAGGGTTTAATGAAATACCCCCAGAAGTATGGAAGACCAGGCAATTCGACGACATACTGCTCCTACACTGTAATGCTGTATATAACCAAAACACAAGTGAACTGATTAATAAAGGGATACATCCCCCTTTTCCCAAGGAGGGTGACTTTGAAATAGCCAAGAACTACTGAGGTATAACCCTTACATCCATAACGGCCAATATCTACAATGCTCTACGACACTACTGCAAAAATTGAGAAGATACTTTGGAACAACCAAAATGGCTTTTAGAGAAATCGATCCATGACATCACAAATTTTGACTATCCGTTGAATTCTTGAAGGTTTACGTGCAAAAAACCTATAACCAACAATATTATTTGTTGACTTCTCCAAGGCCTTTGACTCCATAAACAGATGGAAGATGGAGCAAATATGTCTCATCCAAGGCATACCCAGAGAAACCGTCGCAGCCATGATTATGCCATATAAAAATACTAACGTACAAGTCCGCTCTCCGGATGGAGACAGACTACTTCGACATTGTAGCAGATGTGCTGCAAGGAATCACATTCGCCCCATATCTGTTTATCATCTACAACGGTTTCAAGCTAGCAAAGGAATGAAGCAAAAGTTACCATGCACAAACAATAACGCTGATGCCATAGCGTTTCTAGAAAATATACCCGTCCAAGCCGAAACCCTGCTACATAGTCCGGAACGAGCAGCTGCTGGCATAGGCCTTTACGTCAACGTAGACAAGACGGAATACATGTGCTTTAATCAAAGAGGAGACATATCCTCACTAAATGGTAGCTCTCTGAAACTAGTGGACAATATGAGCTATCTAGGAAGCAGTGTCTCATCAACCAAGAAAGACGCTAACACACGACAAGGAAAGGCATGGACACCTATGGATAGGCTATCAGTCATATGTAAGTCAGATAAAATAAAACGCAGTTTTTTCAAAGCGGTAATCGTGTCGATACTGCTATGTGGATGCACTACATGGACGCTAGCTAAACGTACGGAGAAAAAGCTAGAGGGTAATTACACAATAATGCTCTGAGCTGTACTGAACAAGTCTGGAGGCAACACCCTACAAAATAGCAGCTGTACGGCCAACTACTACCCATCTGGAAAACTATCCTCGTTAGATGAACCAGACAAACGGGGCACTGCTAGAGAAGTAAGGACGAACTCATAAGAGACATTTATCCTGCTGACCCTATCACAAGTATCTGTTCATTTTTTCACACTTTTCTTTGTTTTCATTATTTATCAATTTGTTTTTAAGTCATTTTTGTTTATTTTGCTTTTATTGGCTGCTGTAATTTATCACGTGGATCTTTTTTTGCATATCCCCTGAGATCCCGAATTATTGCATTTATTCATTCCTTAATGATGGTGAGTGCTGCTCCTCTTTTCCTGACGTATATAGTCTGTTCATACCATCTCACAGGAGTAATGTCTTTTACATCATCATCAATTGGATTGTTCTCCGTTCAACCTAAGTTCCTCCTTATCAATTCTAAGAATTTTCCAGGGTATCTTCAAAGGATAACAGCCCAGGTATTAATTCCTTAGATTATATTTTTACGGCGCAGTTTGGTTTTGAAAAGATTTTTTGAGTTTTTCTGAGTTACCTCCTTCCTACTTTTTCTTTCATCTCTGTTTGATTGATGACGCCTTCTAACATGCCCATGTATTTGTATTTTTTTTTCTCCAAGTGTGATGATGTGTTCTTGATTGGCCAGAACTGTTCCTTCATTATTTTCGCTTTCTTGATAAGTATGGAATATTTTCCAATCGTAAATTCCATTTCTGTATATTGGCAGTTGATTCTAATATTTTGTACAAGGATTTCTAGTTCATGTTTTCTTTTGGTAACTGTCTCAATGTCAGTTATATACATGAGGTGAATTATCTTTCCCTATGACTTTTAAAAAGATTTTTAGTCTGCTTTGAATTTTAAATATAAATTTGTAGGATCATTTCTCACTGTCGGGAGTTAGTCTACCAAGAATTTGTTTTTTGGGGATTTAAGATTTTGCCAAGTCTTGTCCTCCTTATTCTATTTTTTTTTTTTTTCAATAGTGTTATTTCAGCAGTTTTATGCAAAAGAAAACTCTGATGAGAATTAAAATATAAATGATTATCTACAGAAGGTAAATATTTGATAAATCGTTCATTCAATAAGTTAGGTGAAATTCTGGCTTAGAATATGGTCATCTGTTTACCCTTGCATCTTTTTTCCAGTAAATCAATAGTAATGGGTCCGTTCATGTCCCAGGATACTATAAACATGACCTTATTCACTGACTGCTTTAATCGGACATTTTTCTCTGCTGGTGAGCCAGTTTATTCCAACGTCATTGACTATCTTTTAGATAGAGGATCATAGTTGCAAACTCATGATCAGCCTATTGGTTATTATATTATATATATTTGATATGTATATGTATAAGCAGGTTTTAAACAGCCTAAAAGGTTGATATGCCGGAAAACCTAACCAACTAAGTAGAAATACCATTTTCCTTCAGTGATATCAATTTAAAACACACCGCTATTGATGTACGCCGAGTGTTTTCCCTTGGGAGATGTTGCTATAAATCACTCGCAATGGCGAAGTGGGAATCTGCCGGTGTCTATTGTTTCTTACATACCCAACGCACGGCCGAAGGTTCATATATGGCAAACATCCAGCTACAGGTTGAGCAACTTGGCTCATAATCTAGGTTTATTTATTAGTTAATTAACTACACAAGTAAGAAGTAGACCTCATCGAACAAAATGGAGACTTAAATATATTTATAAAAACAGAAAAAAGATAGTCTCAAATTAAAATAAAATATATCTTTAAATAAATAATGTTGATTCAGTCAGATGAATATTTCTTTCGACTTGATATTTTTCATGATGCCAACAGACTACTTCTGCAATTTCACTCCTCTGGATAACTGAAAGTTTAAAAGCAAACTACCATTCAAATAATCAATTAATCTAAAATATCAGTAACTGATAAAGTGCAGTAATTGCAAATTAAAAAAATATTAACGATAACCTGTCTAATAATTTATAAGAATCACAAGATATGAAATGATTTAACTTTCTTTATTAAAATGAGTTTTGGATTCATGGATATAAGTCAATTATGAAATAGAAACTAAAGTACCTGTCTACGCAGAAGATGTTAATTGGAATAATTATTTTGTTTGATACACCGAGCTGACATTTCTTGTTCACCGACCAAGACCTGCTCCCAAAAGGACTTTTGTTTCAACTCTCGACCCGATGCGAACCCACCGAGTAAGACAGACCTTCTCTCGGCTCTCCAACTAACTGCACTGATTCTGCAACCCTCTCTGACCAACTCGACTAAGTAACTGCCTAATAACTCACCTTGTATATTATATTAATTATCTCATTAACTGATGTGATTAGAACACGTTTCATTAACTTACACTGTTACGTCAATTTATCTTAACCTCAGCCGACGAAATGTTAATCTTTTTATATCCTGCCTACAACCCTGAGTTCTAAACCAAACCATTTTATGACAAGACTGACGCGCGTATGACATGTAAACGTATGCAAGTCTTGACCTTTAAAAATTGAAGCCTACAACCAAGCCCCCAAAGCCTTCAGTTAGGGCACAATTTATCTTCAAATGCGACCTACACTTCAATTCAAGGTTCCTAGCCATCTCACAATTTAAATCAACAAATATAAGGATTAACTAATGTAATTAACTGCCATCCTTATATAAATTACAATATTTTTTATAACTTATTTTTAAGAATGTTTTCATACAATTAAATAGACTAGAATATTCTTATCTAGTAGGTAAAACAGATTGTTCGACTCATTGACGGAACACTAACGGGTGCTAACATATCGGCTTGGAGTGGACTTGGGAGTAATTGCAATTAAGAGGTATTTCACAATCTCAGATCTCCAGAACTTGAGCCTCCTTATCATTTTAGTGACATACACCATGATTCCGCTTTTTTGTGTTGGGGGGTTTATCTAATCTCTCTGCAGTGAATACGCATCCTAAGTGTCAACGACAATGCATGTTTCCAGGAAACTAATTAATTGATTGATTCTATAGTCAACAAAAGTGTCAATTTTTATGTAAAAAAATCTCTCCCAGAAACTATTAAATTTTAATCCACATTTTTATTTTTTAAACAGCCAGCGCCTTCGAACAGAAAATCTAAAGTAAATTAATCAACTTTCGATTTTTTTTTACTAATAAGCGATAAAATACGCTAATCTCAAAGTTTGGATAAGGATGGCGTCTTTTATTGATTATCTAATTCCGTCATTATTTCTATTAAGTGAATTTTAGTTATTTTCTTACAGCTTATTCTTTGAAATATATTTCAACTCAACTTTGATTAACTAATTTGACAAGCAAAATAATACTCTACGCCAAAAATACTTGTAATAATATAATCTTTACAACAGCAGATTATTATTTTCTTGAAGGCCGGCAAAATTTAGCGTCATAAGCCTCATCATCTGAGTGAAGTAACTCTTAGGTTCAAATAAGTATTTCTGAAATATGACCCCAGGCAGAACTTATTGAAACTTCCCGTTTGGGATATTTTTTATTTAGCTGTAAATAAACTAATAACACATAAGATACAAAACATTTCATCTTATTGAATATTCTGTTGGCTCTAATAACTCTTATACAGTAAATATTCATGAAGTTTTTACCACATTTAAATAATCCTGAACGATATAGGTAAAATAGCTAATAAAATTATTACTTAGTATGTAGTTTTTACGAGTTTAAAATGATTGTGCAAACGCATTATTTACTGAAGAATATAACTGTGAAATTGTTTTCGACATAAAATAACCCAATTTTGGGATGTCATAAAGCCAAGCTACCAGAGAAATTCTATGTAAACAAATATTTTCTTCAAATATTGAATAGGCCTTGAAAAAACAAAAAACAAAAAGAAATATTTGTCTGGCGCTGATAAAATATCTCTTCTTCCCGTGTTAAATTGGCGACTCGGCAATTTGTTAAAATTAGTGTGTGCAACGAAATTAAATATTTAATGAATTAATCAACAAAACTTGAAAACATTTAAATATTTCAAATTTTGAATTATGGGAATTCGAAGTGAACGTTATTGCATTTACATACAGACTGTATATATAAAAACATACTGGGGATGTTCGAGTTGCATAGTGGCTGATGTGTTTGACTGTTATGTCATAGAGAGTGAGTTCGAACACCTGTCTCGCTCTTACGTTCACTGTCAGACAAATATTCTTGGAAAGGTATGAACTAATTATTCCCCTAGCTATAGGTTGAATAAAAAAAGTACTTTTATTCTACAAGGATAATGTTGACATTACATAACACACGAAAGTTGCTTTGCCATTCAACAAATAAACTTAACTAAGTAAAAAACAAAGTCTTCCAAAGTTCAAATTAATATATATATATATATATATATATATATATATATATATTGTATTTTGGCAGCAAGTTATTATTCAGACTTTGTTAAAAAGTACGGAATATTCATTATGGTTTTCAGGTGTTTACGTTCAAATCTTCTTGTTTTTCGTAACTCGGGATCAAGATGATAGAGAAAGTGTCCCATATTTTTTTACCCACGCCCTTTCAACCATGTTGCTGGTCGTCCTTATGGGATTTGTAGTTTGAGGTGATTGTTTGCCATGAGTCCTGATGGACAATTCAGAGTTAATTTTTGGGACTTATAAACTTAATGTTCTTACTTGACTAGAATTACAACTATCATGTATGATTTTTTTACCAGTGCTCATATTCACATATTCATATTCTATATTATCGAGTTCTTTGGAAAATATTGTCTTAGATAAGCTTATGTGAAAGACACTATGGATTAAGTTTATAGCCACACTGAAGAGTTCTGATAGAACGAAACAGTCTGTCTGTGGATGAAAATATATGCTCCCCCATGGGGGTTGAGCTCTCTGGGGAAGGAATTACCGGCCGCCGCTAGCGTAATGCAAAGCTTTTCGAAAGAATTGAGGGCTCTGGTAGCCGATAGGGTATTAAAAAAAAATGTAAACAAAGGCTGCTGCTGCTGTTTCTAAAAAAAAAAACCTTATAATTCCCCTAGCCAACGTGGTGGACGAGTGGTCTGAAACACAATCTAACGTAAAGTTGGACGGGTTTCGATCCCGGCTTCGAGCCTCCTGCGTGTCTAGCTACACTGAAGAGTTCTGATAGAACGAAACAGTCTGTCTGTGGATGACTATATATATATATATATATCGTCGAATTGTGCTGATAGCATAAGTTCTCTTGGTCTCTCTCCCTTTCTCTTTCTCTTACCATCTGTCTCTATCCTTTTTGGCAGGTCCTCTAGTGATCCATTGATCGCACAGAGCTGAAGAATATATCTTTGCTGGTACCTCAACACTGATGCGTCCATATGTGGGAGCGTGAAGTAGGGCTTCTAGTAAAGGTTTGTTCCTACCTCTACATCAGTGCTCATGGTGTTTAGATGCTTTGTGAGAAGGAAGGTAAATGACCGTATATATATATATATATATATATATATATATATATATATATATATATATATATATATATCCTATTTGTACAGCTTTAAATGAGTTTAATATTATCTTATATTCTTACTAATGCATCTTTTAGGCATTGCATTTCATTGAATTCCATAGCAAAAGTTTTAAAAGATGTAGCAGAAAATATAGAACAGAAAAAGGAAGAAATAACAGTATATCGATTGTAAGAGTAAACCAATAAAATAATTGTCCTGTGTATAACATAAAAATATATCTAGTGTTGAGGCTCTGGTACAGGAGCGCTAGAGAGCTTCATTACCCCACAGCTTCGGTTTCTTTGCCATTACTCCCAGGTCGAACCTTTTAAAAAATTATCAGTATTAGAATGAAGGACATGACAAGCATATGACTTAGTGCAAATAACGTACAAGGATAATTAAATAAGTTTCCAGACTTTTTTCATATAGGCACTTTTATTGACAGTACACACATGAAACTCTAGTCCCCTTCGAAGTAATCACCTCCGACTGCAATTCTCTTCTTATACCGTTCCAACAACTTCTCGAAGGCCCCATGGAAGTCTTCTTGTGTGAGCGTGTCAATGACATTTGTCACAGCCTCTTTTATCTCCTCAATTGTCTCATAACGACATACGTTGAGCTTAGTGAATAACCAAAAGTCACAGGGAGCAAGGTCTGGAGTATAAGGAGGCTGAGAAACTGTCTTCATGCCTATCTTGGTGAAATAGTCTGTGACAAGGATTGAGTCGTGGACTAGTGCGTTGTCTCGGTGGAAATGCTACTGACGCGATTTGAAGAATGCTGACGTTTTCCGACGGAATTTCTTCCTTAACTCCCTTAAAACCTCAACATACTAACCCTAACCCAAAACCTTTGGCCGATCAACTCTGGGGTATTGACCTCCTTACTCCTCCCATACCTCTCATCATCCCTCACAGACTGCCTGCCTTCCTTGAATCTCCTATGCCACTCAAAACATGAGCTCGATTCATGCAAGATGATCGAAAAGCAGTATGAAGCATTCCACACGTTTCTGTGGCATTTTTTCAAAGTTTAAAACAATTTTATTGCATATCGTTCTTCTAAAGTGTCCTCACGTCCAGATTGCATTTTTGAAATTCACCAGCTGTGACAATCAGGATTTAGTAGGGTGTATTCCAATTGCTGCTGTAGGTGTTCATTTAAACCTGAAATCCTAAAAATTGGTCAGTCATTTCATAAGATACGTAGCAATAACATACTAAGCCAATTTTAAATTCCTGTACAAAATAGTCTGGAAACCTATTGAATACACTATATATATATATATATATATATATATATATATATATATATATATATATATATATATATATATATCCCTAAACAGATAGATAGATAGATAGATAGGATCAGAATGTATAAGATGTATAGCAATAAGACACTGAATTTTCAAGAGTCTACGACAAACTTAAATGCCTGTACAAAAAAGTCGGGAAACCTATTGATTGCACCACGTATTATCATTTCACTTTTTATGAGTCTTCCACACCAGCTTTATTTGGTGTTTTTCAACAGGAGTGACATTAAGTCACTTTCAGTCAATAGGACTTTCTTCAGTAATCTAGCCGGTCGAAATAATGGAGTAGTTTGGATGGTTGTGATATTTCCTCTAATGTCCCATTTTTGCAAGCATTTTTGCAAACCTTTGGAGACCGTTCAGAGTCCACCAACTACTACTGGGACCACCATCACGCACATGTTCTGCTTTTGATCTGATGTTGTAGTTTGCCAGAAAGGCAAAATCAACTAGATTACAAGTTATTTTTTGTTTTGTTTTTTGTTTTGTTTTTGTTTTGTTTTTTTTTGTTTGTTTGTTTTTTTTTTTGGTTTTTAATTAACACTTGGTCAAGTCTTCCGGTCAGGATGGGGTGATTCGTTTCTTTCTTAAGACCCCAGTGAATTGTTTTCGGCTTGGAGAAATTTTTTTTTACGCTTACGCTATTTGGTTTTATGGCCACATTTAAATTTCTTGCATGGATAGAATTTCCGACCCAATCTTACGTAATATTGTCCTTTTTTTCTAGCTTGCTGCATTCATGATATTATCTGTCTCATTTCTCTATTATTATTATTTTACTCCTTACAGGGTTTTCCACATCAGCGTTTGAGTTTGAGTGACAGCAAATCTCCTTAAGTATCCAGGACTCTACTCAGTATTCGGACTGCTTTTAATTATGCCGCATTTTGGATCATCTCGACATTTTCTCTATATTTTCAATTCTTCCATCCTCTTTATAAATCCGTTGATGACTCTAACGATCGCACCGATTACTATTGGTATTACTGTCACGTTCATGATCCATAATTTTTTCAGTTCTCTAGCAAGATCTAGGTACTTATAGCTCTTTTCACTTTCATTCAGTTTTACCTTGTGGTCAGCCGGAACGACAAAGTCCACTATTAGGCATGTTCTCTTTTTTGTGGACTCTCACTACATCTGATTTTCGGGCCGAGATTAGATGATCGTTTTTTATCTCATAATCCCAGAGAATTTTGTGTGTCTCATCTACGAAGATGGATAATGGGCTGTGCATATACCATTTATACGTATGGTCAAATCTAAACTTCCTGCACAATTCCTTGTGGATAGCCTTCCCTATCTTGTCGTGTTTAGACTTTTACACTTTTTGCTCTAATTTACTGCATTTGATTATTACGTGATTGATATTTTCGTCTCTATCACCACATAATTTACATCTGCTATTTTATTGCGTCTTGTGTTGTATTGTTTTGATTTAGTTTGTCCTTATGGACTTGTTTTGTGCAGCTATCAAAAGAAATTCAGTTTCTCTCTTATGGTTCCCTTTTCTAAGCAATGTTCCAGTTTTCTCGTGTATGATTTCACTTTTTTTTTGTTTCTGAAAATGTTCATACATTTGTTTTCTTCCCATTTTCGTTATCTGGTTATTTGGTTATTTTTGTTTTGTTGATGCTTGTGTTGTCCGTATTGTCTCTGGTCGCTGAAATTAGTTTTCCTCCGAACGTTTTTATGTAGTCTTCTAGTCATTGTATCGATACATCGACACTCTGCCTTTGTTTTTTGACACATACAGTCTATCTATGGGATATCTGGGATGCTAGGCCTTATGGGTCTGTAGTTGTTGTTGGTGGGGGGCTTTTTGGGTCAGGGTGGTCTTTTCTTTTTGTCATCCATTGGAGTATGTCTGTTTCTTGTAGGCAGCTATTTCGATGGCCAATCTTTCATGGATGGCGTTTTCCAATTTTTTTACTTTTTTGTGTTGTTCCAAGCGAATGGAGGAGTATTTCTTTCTTTAATCTGTCTTTAAGTCCTTCTAAATATTTTCCCATATTGCTTATCCATTTGATTTTTCTGTTATATTTTCTTCGTTCCAATATTTTGCTCCAAAATTGTTTTGTTTCCTTGTGATCCGGTTGTTGGTATGCATTAGCGCATACGCCCACTACTTGCCGATGATATTTTTCGTTACTTTGGAATATCCTGTTTTGTCAGTAATGTTTTCTCTTGTCTCGATATCTTTTTACTTCTCTTTCTTTCGCCAGTACATTCTGGTTTATTTCATCTAGTTGTATTTTTCGTTTTATTTGTGCTGCTTTTTCATTTTGGTCCCAAACTGTTAAGCGTTCAACCGATGTTTTACATTTTTTGCTTGTTATCGTTGATTACTTATCTGCGTATCCAATCAAATTTGCAATCCAGGTTTTGAGTTTCTATTCGTGTTCTTTGGGGAATACCAATTTTATCACAGATTAACTTCCCCCAAGCATAGATTAGTTCCTTTAATTCCATGACATTTTTCGTTGATATTTGTGTTAATAATTCGTTTATTTTTTCAGTTTCGGCATTGACTGTTTTCCAATTTTGGTTTGTCAGCAGTGTAAATTATTACATTTCGGTTAGATTGTTCCTTTTTTTCAGTATGTGGAGTGTCGATTATTGTATTAGGCTCTGGTTGCTTTCCCTCCCTATTTATTTTTTGGTGTACTTCTAATATTTCAAAATCAGAAAACCAACTTTTCTTTATGATCGTCTTAACTTGATTAGCAACTCTTTGGCTTGTTGTCTGAAATGTGCATTCTTCCCCGATTTCTATTATTCTTTTCCTATACACTTGTTTTGTAGGGTTGCTTCTAAAAAATAGCAATGGGGTGCAAGTTTGTTGTCTTTCATAATCGTTTTTCGGTGTTGATATTTCTCGTTTGTGTGGTTAAAAAGGTCAATATCTTTATACCTAAACAGCATTTTTAGCTTTTTAACATTATTATTATTTCCCTTTTCAGAGTTTTTCGGACGTGCGTTAGCTGATGGTTTTCCCTCCAGTGCGAGTTATAGAAAGTCTCCTCAAGTCTCCGGGAATCTCCTCAGTATTCTGGCCGATCTCAACAATGCTGTAACTTGGATGGTCAACCCTCGTCCCCTTATTTCCAAGTCACCCAGGCGTTGTACCAAACCTTTGGAAACTGTACCGTGTGCATCATTTGCAATTGTTATCATCTTCACATTCATGTTTAACTTTTTTTTTAATTCTCTTGCAAGATCTAGGTACTTGAAGCTGTTTATGCTTTCTTTCTGTTTTACCCTGTGGTCAGCCGGAACAGCAAATTCCACTATTCGGTATGTTCACTTTTTGTGGACTATTACTACGTCTGATCGTCTGGTCGAGATTAGGTGATCTGTTTGTATCTCATAATCAAAAAAAATTTTGTGCGTCTCTTTTTCCAGGACAAATAATAGGCTTTGCATATACCGTTTGTTCTTATGGTCAGATTTAAACTTCTTGCACTGTTTTTGGTGGATCTTCCCCACCCAGTCATGTTTACCCTTATACTTGTTTTGTGCTTCTTTACTCCATTCCCTCATGATTGATCGTTTCATCTCTATCACCACATAATCAACATCTGCTCTTTTGTTGTGTCTTATCAATTCTTGTTTTGACATAATTAACCCTAATGGAGTTGTTTTATACACTGTTTTATCAAAGACATTTATTTTGTATCTCAGGGTTTCCCTTTCTCACCCATATTCATGTTTTCTCGTGTGAGATTTCGCTTGTTTGTCTTTTGAAATCTCCGTACAGTTGTTTTTCTTCCTATTTTTGTTTTCTGGTTATTTTGTTCATCATTATAATTATTATTCAATAAAAATAATTAAGTGAAACCATACAGGTACCAAAAATATTGATCTCAGTCACAGATTGAGATGCCGCGAAACGAACAAAACAACCTTTAGCGCCCATAAATGTATACACGTTCATCGTTTCTATTCTTGATAGAGATTAATTTTTCTTTCATGCAAATATACTAGGAATTTGTTTTTTTCTCGTAGAATATGAGACAATCAAAACAGATATCATTATCTGCCAGTCATTGACAAAATCTAGAGCTCTGAAATTATATAAAATACGTTAGAACAATACTTACTTATTGTAGACTTTATTTATGGGGTTCCTCTTTCTTTCTTTCTTTCTTTCTTTCTATCTTTCTTTCTTTCACTCTCTCTCTCTCTCTCTCTATATATATATATATATATATATATATATATATAGAAGACGTGTAAATATCACCATATCTTTGTACATGAACACGCACACACACACACACACACACATATATATATATATATATATATATATGTGTGTGTGTATTACATTAGTATATTTTTTCAATTAATTTTATGGTGAATTCACCTCAAATTCCATATAAATAGTGTTTATTTTCAAATTGATTATTCTTGTTTTATTCAGGCATAATAATCTTCAGGGAACTCTAATTTCTGTGGAAAACACTTCTGCTAATTTTGTATGGATCAGGAAAATGTTTATATCTTTACATTCATAAACGCATATTTTAGCATCATCTGTCATTGTAAATGTAAGACGCGTAAAAATATTAATATGAACACATTTCAACATTTTCATGGTTGGCTCATCAAACTGATTATTATCAGTAATCAGAGCAACATGATAGACAGGTTTCTTTGTTGTAAACTTAACACAGATATCGTCATCAATTCATGCAGTTGAAGGGTATCAACATTCCTATCTGTTTTATGGCTTGATCGCCACAAGACAGATCCTTCAGGAAACAACATAGTCTTTACAAATTTCATCATCAATATTTTGTGAGGAGTGTTCAGGGAATGTTTTGCTATTCTAGGTCGATGTTTTTTCTTTTCTTTCCTTTATCTGTCGAGTGAGCTATTTCAAATACCTCTGGAGTTTCGATGAGGATTCTACTTGCCCCGGGTTTTTTTTGCGCCTTCTCTTTTCCTCACGCCAGTTTCATGAAACCATCAAAAAATCTCAAGTATAAAGAAACCTGAATCACATCGACCTGGTTCACGTACAGTCTTTGGGATCAATGAAGTAACTCCTATGAAACAAGCAATGCTTAGTTGACGCTTATTCCCATCAGAAGACAGATAGACTGCATAAATAAAGATAATTTTGTCCAGAGGAACAATGCCAGTTACCCTAAAATTTGACCGAATCGCTAGGTGGCATGGCTCAAGTAAAAGCTTTACTTACTTACTTATCAAAAAATTTCAAAAATTGTTATAGTTCTCCCAACCCACTATTTTTTTTATCCATATGTCATTATCGGTATTTTTATAGCGCTTGAAAGCACTAAAAACAGACCTTTCAGGAGCTAGCATCTTCTGTGAACAGTGTGGGGGAATGATATCATAGGGGTGAGCTAATGTGACAGATGTGACTTTCGTGTTGGTCAAGAATCAAGAGTATATTTTTTCAGTTGTCAATTCATATGCTCCAGAAAATGTTTCCTTTAAATGTGTTGTTATCATCCTCCATTTAGAGGAATGTGTTCCATCAATAGAATAAGTTGAGATCCCAAGGCATGGGCCAGTTTAAATGTCTTAGCGTTCAAGTAGTAAATAGTCATGTTAGCAGGAACGTTAAGTGATGAACTAGTAATGATTTTCCAACTAGTTCCTCTTATAAGATTCCAAATAACATCATGTACTAATATTATTGACAGAGTTAAAATGCTCATAGGTAATAAGAGAGACGCTTTACTGCACTTCGTACAGTCGCCACTATTAAACAATCAACACAGAATTTAAGCATTCCAGTCTATTCTGTTATTATGATACTTACCTACATGGAAATGGACTATTCCTCCTCAAAATATACCGACTCTACTTGACACCCAGAGAGATCATCTTCAAGTAGAGCGGGGCGTATTCACTACACTCTTGGAGTCGATGGGCTGGGATCAGTGTGCGGATGTGGTCAGGTGTGTCCTGTTTCCAGTGATCCTATTTACCCAACCCCTCCGCTCGGGAAGGATATGACACAAGGTCAATTTTTAAGCGGAGTTTAACAGGTTTGAATTCAGAGTTTTCTTTCTAGACTAGTTGCCTCACCAATGCTGAAGAACCTAGTCTGTCCTACTATTTACCCATAGCTGGAGGGAGAATAATTGAATTCATACCTTTTCCAAGGGTATTAGTGCTATGAGAAATGCAATCAGTCAGGTCCAGGATTTGAACTCGTGTCGCCGTGTCCATATCCTGAGACGATAACCATTACACCACGGGCACCTGTTTCCAGTGATAGTCGGTCGAAATGAACCTTGACCGGCATCCTCAAGCCTCAGTGGGGCGTCCCCCAGGCTCTTACCCTCTTGGAAGGGCAAGGTTTATCACCTGGCACCTGAGGCGCCCCTTTTTAGTGGAATGCCGACGGAGCCAGATGCAAATTTGAAGCCGCTGGGAGTGTCTAGGCAACGGAGCCGCGCATTGACCCACCAAAAATGGTCTTGTGCCACACTTGTCCAGTTAGTGGGACGCGTGACAAATATGGACAAATACCGATGACCTCCAAGCCGCCTAACAGTGCCAAAAGGACATTCCTAACTGTTGTAAAACACCTGTATACTGTATATTTGTTCTTCAATTGTAATATATTTGTTTCAACGTACTTCTCTTATCTGAATGTCTTCATTTTGGCCCCTGAACACCACAACACATATACTGAGAAAAGTGAATATTTTTAACAAGAAATAAATGTTCTTCAAGACAAGAAAAATAGATAAACCTTTCACTATGGAAGACAAACCTCTGTATTAATTTAATACTTATATAAGTGAAGAATTATGATAAAATCCTTACCAGCATGGAGGCCAAGTTGCAATCAGTTCTCCCATTTTGGCTAAAATTCCAATGTTACAACGAACCCATTATTCCAACAAACCCCCTTTCTGATATATATATAAATCTATATATATACCGATGAATAAGGTATTATAACCAAGAATATGTGGTAGGAATGACAGCCAGTGTCTCATTGTAACTACGCATGTCAGATTCAGATAAATATAAACAGGTTGTTCGATATTCTGAACTTAATTTTTATTGGCTTACTTCTACATGAAGTGGAAGCCTAACAGCAGATGATAAATGATATAATGTGAATCTAGATTTACCACTTAAAAAAGGTATGTGTCACAACACACTGTAAATTGATCCTCTTTGTATATGAGGTAGATTAGCAGCAGGACATTCATAACATACAAGTTACCAAAGCCCTTTTGATAGGCAAACGAAGCTAACTTCGATTGTCATAGCCTCAATGATTCTCGCTTTCTTTTGTAGAACATAGTTGTGAGGATATGTCTGAATTGTTATGCTTTGGGAAGTTATGAGAAAAGAAGACACTGTTGTAAATTAATAATTTTGAACCGTGGACGACAAAATTTACCTAAAGTGAAATTAATCAAAGTGCTGAGTCGAAATCCTGGACAAAGTTATTTGTGTTTAAATATGAATTGTAAAAGCAGGAATTAATTTATTGCCAATCAGCTGTGATAAGTAAAAAGTGAGAATGGGTTCTTTAGCCTTGGTTAGGTAACTTATCTAGGAGAAAGAAAGCATTGGATGGACACCGAATTTACTCCGCTTAAAAATTAAATTACTCCACATATTACGTGTGGTGAAGGGTTTCGAAAATATTTGGAAGTGTTTCTAAATTATATATAATCAAAATGTGTTGATAGCACAGAGTCTCTTGCTATCCATCCATTGCACTTTGCAGGTCCTCTCGACAGCATCTCGTGTCCGGAATGAGCGGATTTATGAAATTCTTTGCAGGTCAGCTAACTCTGATGTGATCGTGTGTAGTAATCCACTAGAAATCGACTCGTTTGAGGACGTTCGTTTCTTCTCGAGCCGTGTACTGCTTGTATTGTTCGTCTTACATGAATGGTTTGTGTGATTGGAGGTAAGTGACCATACATTTTCTTTTTTTTTTTTTCAGGATTTGTTCCAAACAGCGCATAGGATTCTTGTGTAGTGCCCATCTGGCTTTTTCTCCATGTGTTTAGTTTACGTCAAGTGGGTGTATCCATACAATAGCACTGTCAACAACATCCACAAAGATATCTCGTTTTGAAGGTAAGTGAGCATGCAGTTGCAGTTTTGTTGGTGTTTTTTTTTTTTTCATGATTTGTTCAAATCAGCGCTTGCCCAGTCAGCTGGGGCTGTAGAATACAACGACTGCTTCTCTGCAGAGGGGTCAGAACACCCCACAACTAGTGTCCTGGATATGAAGCAAAACAATCTGATAGTGAGGTTCCAGCAATGCTGGAGCTTTGGGGAATGCAGAGTACCCCTTCATTGCCTTCGCTCCCAGTTCCACTAAACAGAATTATTTGGAATGGAACTGTTTTTCACATTGAAACTGTATTTACACTCAACTGAATTGTTTAATAAAGAACTGTTTTGACATTCAACTGTGTGTAAACAAAATCTGTACTTATATTAAACTGAATTAGTTGAATTAGAACTACTTGACGAAACTGACTAGCTTGAAATAGAAATGTTTTTTACAATTAAACTGTACTTACATTTAAACTGCGTGCTTATGCTAAAATGAATTGTTTGTAATAGAACTGATTATTTACATAAAAATGGATTTGGAGTTAAATAACTTACAAAGGTTGATATGCCATAAAACCCAACCAACCAACCAAAACAGCGCGTAGGATTCTCGTGTAGTGCCTATCTGGCTTTTTCTCCATATGTTTAGTTTGCGTTAAGTAGGTGTATCCATACAATAGTACTGACAACCACATCCCCGAAGATATCTCATTTTGTACTATTAGAGAGATCAGATTTCCATCTGACCAATAACTTTTCAATAGCAGTCTACGCTTTGGCTAGGCGTACGTTGTATCACTTTTAGTTCCTGCTGAGGTATGTAAATTAGTCTCCTAATTTCGGAGGTTTTCTACTTAAAGTGAAAATGATTCCATCTTGTTTCAAACACATGGACTCTATTTTTTGCGGTAGTGAAGAAATCAATGTCTGCTGCCGCTTTCGCAAGGCTATGCAAAAGGAATTAGACTAAGGCTGGTGCATTTTTGAGAGGTGCAAGATTAACCCCGTCTGTCATAGTTTTTACAGGATATTGTCTAATTCTTGTCATTTTTGCGTAAAATCATTTTTTTTCTTTAGATCTATTGATATACATAGAATTTATGGGGGTGGCTGAGGTGCAATGGTTGTCGTCGTAGGAAATGAACACGGCGACACGATTTCAAATCCTGGATGAGACTGATTGTATTTCACATAGCACTAATACCCTTGGGAAAGGTATGAATCCAATAATTCTCCCTCCAGCTATGGGTAAATAGTAGGGCAGACTAGGTTCTTCAGCCTTGGTTAGGCAACTAGTCTAGGAGAAGGAAAACTCTGAATTCAAACCTGTTAAACTCTGCTTAAAAAAATGACCTTGTGTCATATCCTGCCCGGGTGGAGGGGTTGGTAAATATGATATACATAGAATGCAGTCGAGAAAGATTATCAACTTATATGGCGTCTATGTATTTCCTTGTAAGACTGCAGTAACAATGTTCATAAAATTAGTGTCATGATCAAGTGTGCAACCAACTTCTTCCGTGTTTTTATAAAAGAAACGTTATAGCAATACAATTTCCTTGGAGAGACCATACGCTTGTTTTATTTATTTCATGATTCTTGTGTGTATGGAATCAAATACCTTAGAGAAATTTACGAACATTTTTGAGGGTCCTATATTTTTTGTAACTTCTAGGAATAAAATACCCCAAGCACGTTGACATGCCGTCAAAATGACTTTTGTTTTGTTTACATATATACGCTAAACAGGTATATATATACATATATATATATATTGACGTATTGTCGTTTTATATTAGTGGCGAATCTCTCACGGATAAAGTGTATGTTATGTGACACTGCCTTCTGTCGTTTGGTTAGCAAATGGCAGATGACCTAAAAGCTGTCACAAGAAAGGGCCGCCGCTCTTAACACAAAGTGCACTTTAGTAAATTGGCTAACTTTCAAGGATGTAATGTACGTAAAGAACGGTTGTGAGATGTGCAACGAGAAAATGTCAGTGCCTTTTACAGCGTGTACGCGTGAAGCTACAAATGGCAATATTTCTTTTTGCAGTTTATGATGTATCATTGTTGATTGGATTTTTGTGTCGGCTGTCGTTTCCTGGCTTCTTAGCCAATTGATGGTTAATTTCGAAGATTATACTCAGCTAAATTCAGTGGATTTTACATGATTATTTCATAGAATGAAATTACTTCCAAAATTACCTTTCAGTGAGGACGGCAATGTCATCGAGATTTTCAACTTGATGATATCTATATTATGTTGCTCTGTCGGTGAGATCTGTTAAATATACCGAATACGCCACTGCAAGTGTCCTGGATATGACATTAAGGAGTGTAATGTTGAAGTTTCAAGGCTAGAACTTTGTGGAACGTAGACTAACTCTGAATTTCCATTACTTCCATGTCCACGCTGACCTGAAGTGGTAATACCGGTAGGTATCCTATCTAAGATCAAAATATACAAGAAACGATTTAACTATTTTTTAAAAAATCATGAATTTCAAATTGATTAGTTTTAACGTAAAATACTTTAAACAGTAAATAACAATACACAAAACTATCTAAACAATAAATAACAATACTTGAAACCATTTAAACAGTAAATAACAATACTTGAAACCATTAAACGGTAAATAACAATACTTGAAACCATTAAACGGTAAATGACAATACTTGAAATCATTAAACAGTAAATAACAATACTTGAAACCATTAAACGGTAAATAGCAATACTTGAAACCATTAAACGGTAAATGACAATACTTGAAACCATTAAACAGTAAATAACAATACTTGAAACCATTAAACGGTAAATAACAATACTTGAAACCATTAAACGGTAAATGACAATACTTGAAACCATTAAACAGTAAATAACAATGCTTGAAACTATTAAACGGTAAATAACAATATTTGAAACCATTTAAACAGTATGGAAATAAATGAACCAGAGGTCGTTTAAATACCAAGTTAACATGTTTCAAGAGTTGCTATTTAGTGTTTGCACAATTTAACTGCTTCAAGTATTGCTATTTATTGTTTCCACCCAGTTAAAATGTTTCCTAAAAATTTTCTCGTAAAATCCATATATATATATATATATATATATATAAATAAAAACTGGATTTGGCATTAAACTATCATGAAGCGCTGATATGTCATTAAACCAAACAACCTAACCTACGCCATAACAATAATGCCATTTTAAAGGAATAATGCATCAGAAACAGTAGATTGCTGAGTAACATTTAACGATAGTGTTAAAAAAACGTTTTTAAAAAGAGCAAAATCAATTTACAATCCAATTTGCAATACGATGTTAATTGTGTGAAGTATATAAACACGATAATCCGATCATTATATATTATCTTCGGTGATAAGTAATAAGAAATTTGGGAGTGATCTTCTATTTAGTAATTTGTAATTCATTTAGAAAGAAATTCGATAAACGACAAATGACTCCCTATCGAAACATTTTTATAAGTTATTTCTCGTCTATGATTTTTACTAGAAATGAATGATTATTATTTAAAGATAAGAAGTTACTATACAATCAACCAAATGATTTTAAAAGATATGCTTTGCAACCCTTTAGCAAGTAGGAAATAATAAGAAAAAAAAGAAAGAAAAAAATTTAATAATATTTTTATCAAGTTATGAGAACTCTAAATATAATTTGGTAAATAGAAATATAAAGGATTATGTAAAACTAACTTAAAACTGAGAATTAATTCTTATATATTGCGGACTTTTTGTCCTCATCTTGGTATTTTTTTTTTTTTTTTGTGTTGTTTTTTCTTTCACTACGTTTCGGCCAAATTTCACCTCTGGCCTTCTTCAGGTGATTTTACCGCGACCTCGGATTGGAATGATGAGTCTTGAAACCGTATTCCCAGTAATTACTGCCTTCCATAGTGGTTGTCTATCGCAACAGATTGTTCACCAAGTAAACCTCTGGCCAACTTGGGTAGGATTTGAAACCGCTATCTTCTGACAATGCTCACCTGGAACCGTAGAGACTCAATAAATAAAAATTAATTCTCAGATTAAGAAGCCTCATCTCAAAATGATCCAATTAAAGATAACTTAAAATTATATGTATATATAGTTAGGTTTCTTTGCTTTTTTGTCATATCATTATTTGTAAATTATTCTATGGCGTGGCCTTACTTGTAGAAGAAAAGCAGTTGTACTAATTAAAGCATATCTGGGAGTATAAAAAAGTCAATAACTTAAGTCATAAATATTAGTCTAAAAGGAAATGTAATAGCATGACTGAAGTGTGAATATTCTTACTTCAATGTCATTGTCCAGTACGTTACTACTACGCTAAAAATATCTCCCCTTCAACACACATATATATATATATATATATACGCAATAAGTTTCCCGGCGTTTTTGTAGACTCTTGAAATTTCAGTATGTTATTGCTATACATCTTATGAGATGACTGACTAATTTTTATGATTTCAGGTTCAATTAAACAGCTCCAGCAGGAATAGAATAAACCCTACTAAAAACCTGATTGTCACAGTTGGTAAATTTCAAAAATGCAATCTGAACGTGAGGACACTTTAGAAGAACGATATACAATAAAATTCTGTTTTAAACTTGGAAAAAATGCCACAGAAACGAATGGAATGTGTCAGACTGCTTTTGGAGCATCTTGCATGAATCGAGCATCAGTTTTTCATATTCAAGGAAGGCAAGGAGTCTTTGAGGGATGATGAGAGGTGTGGGAGGAGTAAGGAAGTCAATACACCAAAGTTGATTTACCAAAGGGTTAGGGTTAGGGTTACTATGTTGAGGTTTTAAGGGAGTTCAGGAAGAGATTCCGCCGGAAGAGGCCAGCACTCTTCAAATCGGCTCCGTGGCATTTCCACCAGTCCACAACTCCATCTTTGTCACAGACTATTTGACCAAGATGGACATCAAGACAGTTCCTCTGGCTCCCTATAGTCCAGACCTTGCTCCCTGTGAATTTTGGTTATTCTCTAAGCTCAGAGGCTGTCGTTATGAGACAATTGAGGAGATGATAGTCTGTGACGAAGATCATTGACACGCTCTCACAAGAGGACTTCCATGGGGACTTCCAGGAGTTGTTGGGATGGTACAACAAGTGCATTGCAGTCAGAGGATTTTACTTCGAAGGGGACTAGAGTTTAATGTGTGTACTATCAAGAAAATGCTCATACAAAAAAAGTTTGAAAACTTTCTTAATGATCCTCGCATATATATATATATATATCAGATGTATTAGTTTTTATATTTAAGTGTAAAATCAATTCAGAGGTCCCATTATAAATTTATTTTAAGTACGATTACTGAACACCTTATTCCAAGCATGTATTATCTCCATCTGACGAGTGTTATCTTACAAGAAATAATTGTTTTCAATTATATATATATATATATATATATATATATATATATATATATATATATATATATATATATATATAATAACAGGGTTTCTTATTTGCGACCTCTTGTTTCATGCCACGTTATAGGACAATCATCAGGCAGAGAAGAAAAGACATCGGAGAAATTGAAAAAAATCTGAAAATGCAGTCACAATATTGTGTGTCCACGTATGACTCTTTTTCTGTATGCGTGTGTGTGTGTGTGTGTCAGTGTGTGTGTGTGTGTGTGTGTGGATTTTTTATCGTTTTATTGTGTGTAGTCGTACATATGATCGTTGGTATGGATGTTTTGCTGATGACACATTCGTGTTTCAGCAGATTTGGTGTTGTCTCCTAAATATAAGTCTCAGACAGACACTGGAGTTTAGGTGAAGAAAAAACTATGTTTGTGTAGTGATGATTTTAACTACGTAACAAATTATTATCCTCATTGCATTATAAATAAAACAAACTTTTTGATTTGACATGTAAGTATAATATACGAAAAAGGATACTGGATCTAAAACTTAAGAAAAAGAGGTTAGGTGGGGGTATCGTGATGTAAGAGATATGTTATATTGTAATATACTATGGTGTATTATTTAATACTAATACTATATGTAGGAATATGTTCTGTGTTAAATTTCGATAGAAATTTGTTTTAGCTTTCAATGGTACATTATATCTGCATTATTGTAATCTACGGTGGTATGCGCGTAAGGAATATGGTAAATATACTGTAAGACGTTACAGTGATAATTTGTATTAGCTGTAAATATTGAGTTAATGTTATATTAGGAATACGTTATTATAATCTATGATAGTATGTACGTAAGGAATATGGTAAATAAACTGTATTAAGGCGTATTTCTAACAATCATCATATCGTGGCTAACATTTTATCCACACGTGCTGAGGGTGCTTGGAGATGGATATAACGGTTCAATAGAAAAAAATGGTACATACTGTGCCTTGGATGTGTTGTGGGTTATTCCTGAAGGGGTGGGAGGATGTTAGTGTTTGAGGTGGTATTGGTATGGTGGATTGTGGAGGTAGGGAATGGATTATGTGTAAGCCACCGCTAAACAAAAAAATCAGGAATACTGTCTAAATGCCGACATGAGAACAAACATCTACTATCATATTTCGGCTTATACACATAATCCATTTCCCACCTCCACAATCCACCATACCAATACCATTTCAATCACTAAAATCCCCCACCCCTTCATGATTAACCAACAACACACCTGAGGCACAATAAGTATAATTTACCTCAATCGAACCTTTTTTTTTTCCATCTCCAAGCACCCTCAACACCCGCGGATATAATGTTAGGTTGATTGTTAGACGTACGCCTTAATACAATTTATTTACAATATTCTTTACATCCATGCCATCATAGATTACAATAACATATTCGTAATCTAACATTAACGCAACATAGAAAGCGAATACACATTATTATTGCTGCGCACTTATTCGGCACATTTATCATATTCCTTATGTACATATCATAGATTACAATAATACGTAATAAAGCGTAAACACAACATAGACAGTTAATACATATTATTGCAACGTCATAATACAGTATATTTACCATATACCACCGGAGATTGCAATAACGTATATGTAATATAACATAAAAAAACAGCATATGCAGCTCATACAAATTATCATTGTAACGTCTTAATACAGTATATTTACCCTATTCCTTACACAAATCCCACCATAAATTACAATTACGTATACGTAATATAACATCAACACAATTTTGACAGCCAATACAAATTGCTATCGCAATTTTACACATAATATATTCCCGCAAATAAATATTCATCATCATGTCGTGCGGCTAGCACGGATATCCCTGAACTTCTCTCTCTCTCCACGTCTTCCTATCATTCTTCACTTCCGGCAGGTCTTCAGGGTTACATCCCGTATCATCACATAGATGCTGTATGTATGTTCTAGCTGGTCGTCCTGCTTTTGATTGGCCATATGCGGGGGTCCACAGGAGCACATCACTTACGATCTAGTCCTTGCTTCTCCAGCAGTGTCCAGCATGTTTGGTTCGTCTAGCTTGTATAGTTTTCGTGACAGGTGGCAGGTGACCGTACAGTTGGCGCCTTGTGGGGTGTTACTGCCAGGACTTATTTAATATTGCTCGCAACATTCTTGTATAATTGCGGTCTAGCTTCTACTCCAACCGTTTAGCTTCTTCTCCAACCGTTTAGTTTCTTCTAGCTTCTTCTCCAACCGTTTAGTCAGAATCCAAGTAGTGCATCCATACAGCAGCACCGACACGACCACAGCCTGGAAGAAACTGCGTTTCATTTTATCAGTCAGGTTTGATTTCCATATGATCGAAACTCCATAGTATATCACAATAAAGCATGTCTCTTACACCAAGATATCCCCACCACGTCTATTATTCTAAAGTTTTAGATCCAGAATCCATTTTCGTCTATTATACTTACATGTTAAATCTAAAAAAACTCTTTTTTTTTTTCATCATGCAATGATGATAATAATTTGCTAGTTAAAATCGTCACTACACAAAAACAATTTTTTATTCACCCGAACCCCGGTCTCTCCCTTGACGTCTGCTACAAAATTGCTACATTTATATTTAGGAAGCAACCTTAAATCTTCCACGAAACGCATACGTACGACTCCGCACAATAATACGCAAATATAATCTACGCAAATACACACATATACATAGACACACACAGAGTGTTATACATATTCTTTTGACAGCATTTTTCGATTTCTCCAATGTCTTTCTTTCTCTGCCCGATGATTGTTGTATAAGGTGGCATGAAACCAGTGGTCACATGATAAGCATTCATGCTATCAAATATATATAAAAACTAATATACATTTATTTATTATTATTATTATCATATAATAGGTCTATCCTAAATTATAAGAACTCTCCAAATTATTCTACATTTTGTCTGCCATAAACCCACCAAATAAGATAGTGACAACCATACTGTTGTAATATATATATATATATATATATATATATATATATATGCACACACACAAACACATATATGTATATATATATATATATATATATGGAAAACGAGTTGGTTTCCATATAAAAAAGGTGTTATTTTTTTAGTAATTAGAAGCTTCCAGAAGCCTTAGAAGTTAAATTAGTATTTTTACATTTTTTGTCCAATCAGCACTTTCGTTCAGGATTTATACGAGTTAGCAGACGATAATAATTGAATATCCCTTACAAAAACTTGGAGGATCAAATCCCTAAATAAATTAAGAGTTTTTTCACTTCTACATCATTAGAACTAGATTCTTAACCAGTTCAAATCATGACTAAATTAAACCATTTTCATCGACTTTCCAGACTCACTGAATCTTCCAAATGAAGTGATAAAATACGCCATTTGTTAGTATTCAATTAAGATTCGTCTACATTGTTTCTCACTTTCGGTTTTATTTCTATTGGATGAATTTTAGTTACTTAATATCATTGAATTCTTTTGAATGTATTTAAATTCAACATCGCTTAATTATTCTGCAAGCAAAATAAGCTCTTTCTTGTGGATATTTTATAGACATTCTTGGATTCATAAACCATTATTTACTGCTGATTATCATAGCCTACCGTTACATATATATAGTAGTGCCATGAATATACTTTCTCTGTACACAGTGAAAACGCATAAAAATACTTTTCACGCAAACAAAATATATCATCTAGTTTAAAACAATGCTAACTATTAAATATTTTTTAGTTAATAGCATACTGAGGCATACAGGGTGCGAAATTAAATTATGAATATTCTACTATAATAATAAACGAATTTATTGTAAAAAAAAAAAGATTAATTCTAACATAAAAAAAACAACAACAAAATAAGAAAATAGACAGAAAACAGTAAATTTACTCATTATGGCGGCCATTTTTTCTAATCATTGTATCAGCATGCCTTCGAAACGATTTGTATGCCTTCAGAATAAATTCTTCAGATACTTTATTCCATTCTTCCTCAGTAGCAATCTTAAGCGAACCAATATTTGGATGGAAACTCGCATTTGTTTAATTTTCTAAAACGCCCGATATAGCGTAATCGAGGTGGTTATGATCTCAGCTTGATCGAGGCCATAAAAATCTCCAATAATATCAGTAGATTTTTTTACTTGGTTTCGGCTTTAAGCAAATAATAGATTCTTTGTCATTTCTTTTCTTACTCCATTATGTTGTGCTGAATCTCGTTAAAAAAAAGTGCTTGAATAATAGAACTAATCAGGAAAATTTAGATTCATCCCGGTTTTTTTTCCCCAAAATTAGACAAATCACACTAAAAAAACATTTTAAAAATTATTCTATATTTTGCTTCCGCACGCTGTATAAATGCATTAACTCTTATTGTATTTTCTTACAAGACAAGAAAATGAAGCTTTCATTATTTTTCAATAAATTTTCCGCTAAAAATCAAGAAATGAAATACATTAAATATAATTAGTGTATTTTAAATATGATCATTACCCATTTTTCTTCACACACACACAAACAAATACATATATATATATATATATATATATATATATATATATATATATATATATATATATATATATATATTAATTGCACTACAATGAAAGGTCACCAACTTCGATGGACATGTTTTCTGAATGAAGATCGAGAGACACTCGTGGTAAATCCTTTATTCGTCCACAAACATGGGATGATCAAAGAAACAGACCAAAAGGACTGACTCAAGGTCACTCCCCAGATTTTCTGATATCTTAACATCCAATTGTCAAACATCTGCAAGTGGTCTGCCAACAGGGAAAAAGAATTTATCATGGAGTGACGGAATCTGTGATCAAACAAAATATCAGAGGCAGAAAGCAAACGGGAAACACTCAACTTGTGATATCAAGAACAAATCAACACCCCCAAACATCACTGGGAAATGTCCATGTGGTTTGTGAAGAAGAATGTCTTTCAATGATTGGACTTCTAAGCTATCAAAGAAAACCTGCTGGACCTTTGTTTCACTGAGCGCACTCTGGCCTCATTAACCTCATATAAAAATACAATCGGTGAATACTAAAAAGATTTATCATAAAAAATAGAAAACAATTCGTCAATAGATGCAGAGGAAATACGTAACTTTGATTACTGTTGATTCAATCAATTTGTACAATTCTGATTGATGGATCAAATTGAGAAAGAAAGGAATACATTTTTATGCTGAACTACTGTATCGTAGCACGTCTTGTAATTTAATGAAACACTCGGAGAAAAAAGGGTAGGTAGGAACTACACAAGAATGATACAAGTTCTTCTAAACAAGCCCAGGAAGCAGCACCCCACAAAATAGCAAATGTAAAGCCACTAACCTGCAGTATTATAAATCATGTTAGTAAGATGATCAAAACATGGTTTGTAATACTACTGCCCATCATGTGAAATCCCGTGGAGTTGTTCACATCGACACAATGTTGTTGATCGACAATCAAAAATCGGTACCTCTATGCTCTGCGCAGACTCTGAGTGCCGTCGGGAGAACATACCAAGAGCGATGACGAAAAGGAACGGATGGTTAGAGTAAGAACATAAAGAATCGGTACCGTCGGTACGCTTCAAGGATTATGGTCATAATGATAATGATATTTTTAGAGGGATTACAGAATATGTTTTGGCAGAAAATAACAACAACAATTAGTATCACACAAAAAATCCACATACACAGAATTTTCTCGATTATAAATCTTCTAACTTCAAATATCTCAAAAGCAACATTTCCAATTCAGAAGTGATCCAAGAAAAATCTGCTAAGACAAAAACATCTTCACAAAAAGAAAGCAATGAATTTAAATAAAACTCAGTCAACAAATTAAATTAACTCTAATTATAAAAGCAATTGTAGTTTCTGTTTTTTTTTTTTTGTTTGCTTGTTTTTTTGTTTTGTTTTGTTTGGTTTTTTCAGACATCAGTTAACCCTTTTGGGGTGGCGCAATTGGAAAAAAATATTAGGTGAAATACACTTTTGATCATATATTCGAAAAACTTATTGGAGTTTTTCAATCACAATTCTAAAATATACGATCTGTATCACAGGGAAAATCACACAAGCGTTCTTTTATTCACTGATATTGTTAAAAACGACTGCTTTGCTAAAGTTATAGAAGTTATAAAGTTGTTGGTTTTTTTTTAATTCCAGGGATGTTGAATTTTAAACAAAACCTTTTCGGGGGTTGGGGGTATATCACACAAGATCTAAATTTTTAAGTAATATGGACAATAGTTGCATCTTGTCCTTACGTATTAAATATATTTGTGCAACCTGAGTTGCTATCGGCACCAAAAAGTTTAGTTTGGTTTTCTCTAATGGTATATCAACCCTTTTGGGTAATTTAATGACAAATCTTCAATTTGAGGATATTTTGATGGGCGAACACAAAAACCAGACAACCAAAGTCATTTCTGCCTCTTGACAAAACAGGAAAACCCATAGCAATGACCGAAAATGATAATGAATCGTATTCCTTTCGTAACAACATTCAACAACAATCTCTAACCATAAGCTCAGATAATAAAGAACTGTTGGGACATTTTAAGCGTTAACCCTCATTTAAGAGACATTTTTCAAGAAACACACATTCTAATCAATAGTCGATTGAATGACCTATGAGAAATTATAGGTAGAAAAAAAAACATATTTAGCAATTAAATAATCCATAAGAAAAACCACAATGAAATCCACAAAATGTTGTCAATCGTGCAATATGAAGAACAACCTCTGTTTTAAACACCTTAAATCAACCAATTCATTCATTATTTTCACAAACGAAAAGACTTTCAAATTTACCTCGAAATAAGAATTCAGAAGCAGCAATGTAATTAATTTACTATAATTAATACGTTACCAAATACAATATGCTGCAATGTCTGAATAGCCGTTTTACGTTAGATTAAATAAAGGCAGACACAGGATCAAAACTATATAACATTATTTGAACAGCAAATTTGCTCAAAAAGTCACGAATTTAACAAAGATGCAAAATTCAAATCATAGAAATAATTGAAAAATATATAAACATAAAATCAAGGATTGAAAAAAAAGAAGTGGATAACAAATCTAAAAACATATGTGCTATTGGTATTTAATTCGATACTTAATCACCCGACTTTGAAAGGATAAAAAAAAAAAAGACAATATACATGTATGCATTAAAGAAACAACCTATAACACGTCGCTACTGATTTAAAAGTCCACTTCATGAAAGTAACACTGTGAAAAAATCTAAATAAACAAACAAGCCGTCAAGTCATGTCAAATCTTGAACACACCTTCCTTCAAATCTTATAAAAATAAATTCCCTCACAAGATATAGGTGGGTATCACGTGGTACAGAAAATACAATTGAATTTGAGCGACGGGCAGTGAAGCTGAATTCAATATGAAAATACGTATCCTATTGGTCAACATAACCCGTGATCTCCCAGGGTTTGAATGATAGAAATGATTTGGAAATATTTGCTGAATAATGGAAAGTTCGAGATATCCACTTGTACTTCCAACTACTTGTAAAGGTGAGTGAGGTTAAAATGAATGTACCCTCAAAGAATTTGAAACAACAATTTCAACACAAAAAATATAGTCTTGTGTTATTCATGAATAAGAACCGACAAAGGGGCGCAGAAAGACGTCCGAAAAAAACGACACAGACAAGAATAAATATGGCGACCGCGTACATTCGAAACAGTTGGGGAAAACTTGTCAAAATTTCTGAGATGAAGCTTGGTGATTTTATCATTAAGGGTTTTTGGAATATTGTCTTCTTATTATTTCCACAACGTTTCGGCCGATATGTCCTCCGGCCTTCTAGCAACAAATATGAAGACAATAGTCCGAAAACCCTTAATAATAAAAAATTTGGGAAGAACTGGGTGCTGACAGACATCGAAGATAGCAGATAAAAAGATTTGATTGTAAAACCGCCAAATTGGTATATTCTTAAAAGGGGGTATCACCATAACATTTAGTTCATCTATCCGACAGAAGCCAATGATTCTTCGATGCAACATTAGTTTTTAAGATAATCAGAAAGATTATCTCTGTACCGAACTTTGGTAAATAACATCTTTCAAGTTTCTTTTATTTTATCTGACCATCATGTAAGTTGACAAATAACTAGAAAGAAATACTTCTGTTGCATACCACAACATATATATATATATATATATATATATATATATATATATATAATGCGTACGAACGCATTTATTATTAACTTCTTGACATCAGTTCTTCAACACGAAGAGAGAGACAATTCTTATAAGTCTTTCGTATCATACTATGGTAAGAACACCTTCAATGGCCGAAATCCCACTCTACGCCCCAATGGCAGGAACTCAACCATCGTCGTCCATGGTCCAACATCAAAATCCCAAATTCTCAACACTATGGTCGGACCCCAACTTCAACTGTCTGCAATTGAGGCAGACAACCCAAATGTCTGCCTACATCGTCCGATGTCAACTCCTCACTGACGTGTTTTTAAAAATCTTCAAATTCTCAGCACCATGGCTTCCGGGCATGACGTCATTCACACTCCAACCCTACTCCCTATCCGGGGTTTATTGCGACAATTGTGATTGTCATATCCTTTGAGCACGCGCGTAAACTGTACCCAGAGCTATGCACCTGAACTAAGAGCCGAAGAGTTAAAAGTCCAACGAAAATGAATGATAAAATATAATTAACGAAACATTATTAATATAAAAAAAACATTCCGTAATTATAAAACGCTTCGATTTTCTATAACAGAACATAACTGAATTTATTAAGATAGGGCAATCTTACGTAATACATCCAAATTCGATATTTCGATTTTTAATTTGTTAACAAGAAGAATTGATCTATTGTCGAAGTTAATGTTGTTATCTAATTAAATTAACCCTCACTTTGTGTACTATTACGTTTTAAGATTTCAGAGATTTTTGTTTGTCAAAATAGCATAAAGTTCTTCATTTCAATCTATATTCTTATTTAATTTAGTTTTAATTCATCTATATTTCCCGCAACTATCCTTTCAAATTATTATCGTTAGTTTCCGGAGTATTTAAAACGTTCTTTTTAAAAATCCCTTTAAGGAGTTTAAAAAAAATGTTAACTTGTTTAATTTAGCACTTTTATCCTAAATGGGGAATTCAAATTTTTTAAAAAGTAACTTTTCACAAAGACTGTTAGCATGAACAGGATTTTTTTTTTACTCATCTCAGGAATACGTTTTTAACTTTCTATCTCCATTCTTTCATTTGATATGTTTCTTCCTTTGAATTTCGGGAAATTTTTATCTACATCTTTTTTTGCTCACATGTTCTTTATCGACTTTTTGATCACAACTGCTCTCTCTGTCTCTCATTCGCTGTCTATTCCCCTCTCTCTCTGTCTATGTCAGCTTTACAACTATTTTATATTGATCTTATTCTCTTTATACATTTCTCACCCAGTATTATTCTCTCTCTCTCTCTCCCTCTCTTTCCCTCTCTCTCTCTCTCTCTCTCTCTCTCTCTCTCTCGTTCTTTCTTCAACGTTTTACTTTTTCAGTCAGTCTTCTTCTTCTTCTTCTTCTTCTTCTTCTTCTTCTTCTTCTTCTTCTTCTTCTTCTTCTTCTTCTTCTTCTCTCGTCCCTCTTGTTATTTTTTTTATTTATATTTTGTTTCTGATGATTACTAAACTTAACCCTTTCAATTTTGAGCCACAGGGGCACCAAATTCTCCAAACCAATCGCGCACAAAACATTTTAAATCTTAGTATTTTTTCCTTTTCTGTATATATGCTTATTTAAGTTATTTTCAATCCATGAAAATTTTACGTAATCTTTTCAAATCGTTACAATTTCTCTTGATAATGGATATTTAAAAGGTTTTATAAAAATACCTGAAAAGAGTTAAATAAAATCAATTCCAGTTTTATATTAAATTTTTATTTGAAATATGGAATGAGATTCAAAATATAACTTAACACAAAAACTATTGGTATAGACACGAACCTTTCTGTTTTCTTTGATAACGGACCAACAAATCGCAAAACTATATAAATTTTAATCTTATATAAATTTTAACCAAGTTTATTGTACAATTTTAAGAAGAAATGTATTTGAAAATGTTGATCATTGGCGTTTCGTCGATAATCACAGTGAAATTACAGTGATACCTATTTTCTCCCGATATATTCTGAAATTTTCATTTATTCATTTATAATATATTAAATATTTTAGTACTATTATAATATTTGATAATGATATAAAGATATTTTGAGGAAACAATATAGAATTCGGAATATTTGTTTTAGAAATTCTTTACACAGTCTAAATGCAAAATAGCAATTTTCAACGGGCGAAGCACATCAGAAAAAGAAAATATCAAAATCAATTAAATATTCAATGTTAATTAAAAAAAAGGTTACTAATTACTAAGTAAAAAGACTTGTTGAATTATAAAAACCTGTCTTTCCAAATATCAGGAGAAAGTATATCTGCTTAATTGTAATACTGCTTCCACCGACCCCTAATTAATTGATGATTTTTTTTTTATATAACATTGTGCATGTACCCTGAATTTAAATATACCGTTGGCAAATGTTAAATGTATCCTTAAACGTTATGAAATTTACGGTTATTAATATCGATCATATAGAAATCATACCTAACCGATAAAATGAAACGCAGTTTCTTCCAGGCAGCTGTCGTATCGATACTGCTGTATGGATTCACTACATGGACGCTAACAAAACGGCTCGAGAAGAAGCTAGATGGCAAGTACACAAGAATGCTGCGAGCAATCTTGAACAAGTCCTGGCGGCAACACCCCACAAAACACCAACTATATGGCCACCAGCCTCCTATCACGAAAACTATCCAAGTTAAACGAACCAGACATGCAGGACACTGCTGGAGAAGCAGGGACGAGCTCATAAGTGATGTACTCTTATGGACCCCCACATATAGCCGGGCAAAAGCTGGACGACCAGCACGAACATACATTCAGCAGCTATGGGAAGAATGTAGCCCTGAAGACCTGCCAGAGGCGATGAATGATAGGGAAAAGTGGCGAGTGAGGTTCAGGGATATCCGTGCGAGTGGCAGGACATGATGATGATGATCTTATTTACCAACCCCTCCGCTCGGGCAGGATATGACACAAGGTCAATTTTTAAGCGGAGTTTAACAGGTTTGAATTCAGAGTTTTCCTTCTCCTAGACTAGTTGCCTAACCAAGGCTGAAGAACCTAGTCTGTCCTACTATTTACCCATAGCTGGAGGGAGAATAATTGGATTCATACCTTTCACAAGGGTATTAGTGCTATGTGAAATGTAATCAGTCTCGTCGAGTATTTGAACTCGTGTCGCCGTGTTCATTCCCTACGACGATAACCATTACACCACGGGCAATTGTCACCTTCATGTTCCAAGTGACGTAAAATATAAAGTGCTGAACTGCGGCCTCTAAGTAAGCGAGTTGGAACTGCAATCGGACTTTTACATTCAATATCAGACAAATATCCTTGCAAAAGTTAAGAACCCCCTTAACTATGCAATATATTGAATATCATCACTGCTGTTCTTCTACAAGAACAGATTTGGCTATTCTTAAGCCACAAACCTTGATATAAAAAACAAACAAACAAACAAAAAAACTATTTACCATTAGGATTCTGATTTATATATTATGCGTGGTGAAAGCTTATCAAGTAGACTGGCACACAGTTATTAGTGAATTCGAGTCTCAGTTGGTGTCCCATACGTTTGGTTTAGTATTGCAACTAAGCAAAACATAAAAAATAAGTAGGAAGTTATTGCCAATCCACATAAAACCTCGGTATCTCTACATGCACACGCATACACGTGTGGTATGTGTAGTTTCTTTTGATTAGATAAGGCAACCAGTCTTGGAGAAGGAGCCATCTGAATTTAAACCAAATGTACTCCGTTTAAAAACTAACTGCGTCGTATCCTGCATGTAACGTAGGGATGGGATTAACATAGACATACGAACACCCACACACCCACACACACACATATATATATATATAAAGATAGATGTAAACTGATTATCCTTTACATTGTTATTTTTGTGTTCTCTGTTATTTGCTGTTTTATGTGTTGTTAAAACAAAATTAGCTGATAGAAGGTTGTTGGATATAAAGAATATATTGACGACAAAATTAATCATTATCTACAAAATAATTAAGGTTCGAAGCGATCGAAACAATGTACGAAATGGCACCGAACCGGAAGTTTTAAACAATTATTTTTAAAAATTTGAAGAGAGAAGTAACATGAATTGAAATTAGTAAAGTGTGCACTAACAAAATATTGATTCTGAAAAGATCTGACATTTTCTAAGTTGTCGAATTTAATAGACGCTTTTAATTATATATATATATATATATACTAGGATCATTAAATAAGTTTCCAGATTTTTTTTAGTATGGTCACTTTTACTGATAGTACACACATGAAACTCTAGTCCACTTGGGAGTACTCTCCTCTGGCTGCAATGCACTTGTTGTACCGTTGCAACAAGTTCTGAAAGGCCCCATGGAAGCCCTCTTGTGTGAGCGTGTCAATGACCTTTGTCAAAGCCTCTTTCATCACCTCAATTGTCTCATAACGACAGCCTCTGAGCTTAGGTAACAAGCAAAAGTCGCAGGGAGCAAGGTCTGGACTATAGGGACGGTGAGGAACTGTCTTACCTCTTCCGACGGAATCTCTTCCTGAACTCCCTTAAAACCTCAACATAGTAACCCTAACCCTAACCCTAACCCTTTGGCCAATCAACTCTGCTGTATTGACTTTCTTACTCCTCCTTCACCTCTCATCCTCTCTCACAGAATCTCTACCTTCCTTAAATCTCTTATGCCACTCAAAAACTGATGCTCGATTTATGCAAGATGGTCGAAAAGCCGTCTGAAGCATTCCATACCTTTTTGTGGCATTTTTTCCAAGTTTTATTGCATATCGTTCTTCTGAAGTGTTCTCACGTCCAGATTTCATTTTTGAAATTCACCATCTGTGACCATCAGGCTTTAGTAGGGTGTATTCCAATTGCTGTTGTAGCTGTTCATTTGAACCCGAAATCATAAAAATTAGTCAGTCATCTCATAATATGTATAGCAATAACATACTGAAATTTCTAGTATCTTGAGACAATTTTAAATGCTTGTAAAAAAAGAAAGTCTGGAAACTTATTGAAGGCACCACGTATATATATATATATATATATATATAGTATTTTCGTTTTTCATAAAATGTCAATTTGACTGCACATTTTTCTAATTTGTTGGGAATTTGTCAATTATATATAATATTGTTACATCCACCACCTTGTTTTCTTTTTCGTAAATTAGTGCTGACGCCATTTGTGGCTTACTTATATAAGGCCATTTTTTCTATTTGACCAAACATATTTTTGATCTAGTTATCTTAACATTATCAATTATCAATTTCAACAATTTAGTAAAGGTTAGTCCTTACCCAAATAATCATTCAAGAAAAATATTCCAAAACAAAAGATTTGAGTAATTCTTATTTATTTTCTTGTTACTGCACTCCTTGATTTTTTAGAATTATTTTTTAATTTCCGTTTTTTTCGCTGAACTGAATGTTGTTTCTATCAATACTGCGCCCACTTTTGTTCTCGATGATTAATCGTATTGTTCATATATTTATCCTACAATATCCTCTTTGATTATATTTTTCTAACAAGACATGGAACTTCAAATCGAAGAAGAAAAAAGGTCAATGAGGTAAGAATATAACTGTTTAATAAATCTTCTGCTTTACGACATTCGAGCACTTTCATTTGTTGTATTTTGGCCTTCGACCCGGCCAAAATGCCATTCAAGGTGATGCACCGGAACGAAGTGATACATTCTAATGGCAGTTATGAGAGGAAATCGCGTGGGCAGAAATTGGCCGATGAAATGGGACGAAGTAAGAAATTCCTATGGTACACTCAAAGACAGATGCACCGGAAGAGAGTGACCGATGAACTGCATGACAGTTATTTCCGCTTGATGACGATCCAACATGCGATTCCAAAAATCGACTAGGCGACTGAGTGGGCGTTGAACTATCATATAACTCAGTCAAGACAGAAGTCAGACAGTTGCAGTTAGAGATCGGGCGGAGTTATAGACGAGATGTTGTAAGGAAAGCCACACCAGGCCGAAGGGGCTCGGGACTCCCGATTGAATTGGGGTCCAGAGAAGATGCTGATAAGATGTAGTAAAGAATGCCATCACCCAGCAGATTGGGCCTCTGGGCCTCCGGTTGAGCATCTGGAGAACAAGAAAGACGCAACGCTGACGGCCATAAGAGTAGGGTCAAAATATTGCAATTTCTGTTCGTACACCAACTCCCTCTCACATGCAAACCTTGAATAACCCTTTTCGAACCCTTACAATAAAGTGAGAGGTATATTTTTGTTAAAGAAGTCTTCCTGTGTGCGTCTTTATTATTGTGTCGTTATGATGCAGTAGATGACAATATAACATATTTACTCAATGTTTTTAATCCAATAGTTTTTTTTTGCACACGCTCATATTCCAAACACATTAAACTATTCATTTTTTTATGTTGATGAGTATATTCCTTGATATAAGAACTAACACCCAAGAAAATAATTTCGGTACACAGTGAAACAAGATAAACAAGCAGATATTTTAAAACCCTTGCTTTTGTATAAAGATATTTTTCGGAGTTACTTCTATCTTATACACGATTCTGATATTTATCAGTGGTGCACAGAACACCACTAACTTTCATAAGAAACAGTGAATGATATTTAGAAAGTGAACGCGTATCTACATACTGATCAATAATCAATATTACTCGATGAGGTGTTTATATCAGCGCTCCAATTGATTAAGATCGTTTGCATGTTGTGTGCAGCAAAGCAAAGCAGAAAATATCGATATTGATCTGTCAATCAATAAAAGCAGCTATAACAAAGAAATTCATTTGCCTCATATTTTAGTAAGGAGTCTTGTCGAATGATATTTTTAATAATTACTGTAGAAGAACACCATCTGCTTGATCGGCAATCGTGGTTTCGCTTAAATGCGCCTAGCACACTCGGCAAAACATTAATATTTATGATAATTTGCCCTAAATGTATATATATATATATATATATATATATATATATATATAGAATGTAAATGTCGAACAAAAAAATTATATATATATATATATATATATATATATTAGAGGAAAATGAAATTAAATCCGATAGCATGTAAATATGAAAATATAGAAAAACCAAATATTCAGATGAGGTTCTTTTTATTTTAAACGATAATATGCAACGGAAACTTCTTTTTTCCTTCATCCATTTATTCTTGGGAGTGGGTAATAAACTATCATTTAGATTTATATACGTCATATTGAATGCTTCATCCAAGAATATTTTCAAATGAAGGAGGAATTAAAGCCTTCTTTTAAAGTAAATAGAGTTACATTTCGTATAGATTGATGTGACTTATTGAGTTTGAAAAAAAGCAAGATAAAGATTTTTTCATCGATTAAAAAGACCAAAAAATGAATTAAACATTTTTGAGAAATGTGAACTTTTTAAAATTGTCTAAAACATTATGTTATCACGTTATAATATATGAAAAATGCATCCACTTAATATTCAAATGTTTCCTATTTATATCCCTTGATTGAGACATCGATTTTTTCGACATGGTCACTAGAGTCTTTGAAGGAGATACATGACTGGCGTATTTCTTTATTCTCTGCCGTGGTTACGTTCATCGAACGTTTATAAATCTAATAAAATGAGCTCCTACATATGAATGTGCTAGTGTTGAGCGACCAGCAATAACTGACTTGTGTCAGCTCAGTGTGGACACAGGACACAAGTGAGAGCGTCTGCCAAGTGCGATAGATGATAGTATGGATGGCGAGAGAGTGAAACTGAGGTAGAAAGAGAGAGATTCAGGGATATCTGTTAAGTCGGCGTGACTTGATGATATACATATGTGTGTGTGTGTGTGTGTGTGTGTGAGAGAGAGAGAGAGAGAGAGAGAGAGAGAGAATCCTTCTTCCATGCATGGAATCAAAAGATTAAGTAAATAATAGTTGCGAATGGTCTTCCTAAAGAAACTGCAACAGATATAATGATGCTTTAGTAAAACACGAAAGTAACGGTTCGCTCCTCTTATGTGGACAACAACTTCTTCGACATTGTCACTGGAGTCTTGCAAGATGATTTATCAGTACCATATTTGTTTATTCCCTGTTTAGACTATACAGTATGAACTCCCAATGATCTAATAAAATAAAATGGTTTCACATTAAAGAAAAAGCCAGAAGCAGGTGATATTCCGCAAAAAACAATTACAGACGCAGACTACGTAGATGACCAAGCTCTTCTTGTAAATACACCAGTCCAAGCACAATATCTACAGCATAATTTAGAGTATGCAGCCGGAGGCATACATGTTTACGTGAAAGCGGATAACACATACTTTATGGTTTTTAATTAAAAAAAAAAGAGCATTCTCCACTCTAAGTGGCAAGCCTCTGAAAAAAAAAGACCTGTTCATATACCTCGGCAGCCACATCTCGTATATTGAAAGTGATATCAACATACTTCTAGCCATTACATGGACTAGTTATCAATCATATGGAAAGAAGACCAATGCAATAAAATAAAAAAGGATTTTTTGCAAGTTATAGCTGTGCCATACTATTATATGGATGTACAAAACACATAGAGAAAAGTTAATCTTCAAAAAATCATGGAAGTAACAACCCTAAAAACAGTTGCTGTTGGGCTACAGGACTTTTATCTTCCAAAACATCCGAGAAGGACGAAGAGGAAATGTTGGACACTGCTGGCGATTTATAGGTGAACACAAAAGTGACGTTCTCTATTGGACTCCTTCACATAGCCGTGTCAGTGTGAGTCAACCAACAAGGGTTTTGCTCAAGGCGGACATAATATGTAGCTAACAAGACTGGGTGACAGGGACGAATGGCAAGAGAGTTAGGGAACTCCGTGCTGTGAGAGCGACTTGATGATATATATATATATATATATATATATATATATATATATTGTAAAAAGAAAACCAATACTTCAACAACCAAATCCAGTATTTACGCATGATGAATCCCTGATAAGTACAGCAATTTAAAACCGAGGAGAAGCCTAAATAACGCACTTTTTAACGCTTGTTTGCAAGAGTTTTTAAAAATTAAAGGCTGTTTTAAACACTCGGACACGCCTGGCAGAACTTTAATCATAACGAACGGTAACTGACTCTTTCCATATAGTAGAATCCTAATCTCCCGATATAGATCATATAAGCACAATGTTTTCAATATACTGGAGAGACTTCATAGCGCAGTTGTTTAGTATTTAACGCTAAAGCATTAAAATATTTAGAAATTAGTGTTTAATCATTCAAATCTTTAGTAATTAGTGTTTAAGCATTCAAATGTTTAGTAATTAGTGTTTAAGCATTCAAATGTTTAGTAATTAGTGTTTAAGCATTCAAGTGTTTAGTAATTAGTGTTTAAGCATCTAAATGTTTAGTAATTAGTGTTTAAGCATTCAAATGTTTAGTAGTTAGTTTTAAAGCATTGGCTAGCCTCCAGGCAAGCATTTCTTGTTAATATCCTTCGGTCTCAGGGGGCCTTCCTCCCAGGCTTTTACCTCCTTCGGGAAGGTTGGGTTTATCGCCCGGCGCCTGAGGCGCCCTTAATAAGGGGAATGCCGACGGGGCCGAGGGCATTTTTGGAACCTGTCGGATGCGTGTGGGCTACGGCCCTGCACCGGACCCACCATAAAAAGGCCTTGTGCCATACTTGCCCGTTCGGTGGGGCGAGCAACAAATACCGTTAGTTGTCATCATCATCATCATATCGCGCTGCTAGCACGGATATCCCTGACCCACTCTCGCCACTCCTCCCTATCGTTCATCGCCCTAGGTAGGTCTTCAGGACAACATCCTGTATCCTCACATAGCTGCTGAATGTACGTTCGAGCTGGTCGTCCTGAGCATTCAAATGTTTAGTAATTAGTGCTTAAACACTTAGTATTCAAATCCTCCATCATTTTCTGATCTCGTGAATTTATTTTTTATCAGTTAATGCTTAAGAACATTTTTCACACTGTCTTTTAATCAAGCAAAAAACAATTTTTACCCTAAGAAGGACTACTCAGAATGTGATCGAGCAACATTTTGATTCGTCAGCTCAATTGATTGATCTGTTGAAACGCAATCAACTATTTATAGAGGTCCTATTCTAAAATGAATACAAAATGCATGGGAAGCAAAATTATAACAATTTAATGCTAACTTGAGTTTACGGAGAAAACATTTCTTTTGAGACAAATGTAGTTTCCATCTTGTAAATCCTAAAAACTAAAAATATACAAGATGGAAATAAAAAGAATGATACAAGAACACTAATTTTGCTGCATCTAGATTGATCAATTTGAAATTTGAACACATTTGACCAAAAAGATAGAAACTGCATTTTAGGGGGAGTAAAGATAGACAATCACCAAACTCACAATAGGCAACAAATCGTTCAAACCAATTTAGACAATACACTTGGAGATAAGAAAATCCCATTACAACACCATTACAGGGTGGGGTTGAGGGAATTATAATATCAGTGAGATTCCATTGAAGGTGGAGGGTTGCAGACAAATAAATGCAGATGTACTCCGATAGAAATTAAATACAAACATTTTCAACAGCACTTTTTGTTTTAATAATCAAGTTTTATATTTTAAAAACTTTCTTTACTTCAAGAAAAAAATAAATGAAAAACAAACAAATAATATAACAACTGTATTTACATAATCCATCTATATTGTTCTTATTTCATTTTGTTATTTTTTAGTCTTTCTTTTTTTTTTTTTTTTGCATTAAGCCTGTGTAGACATGTTTTTCTCTTTTAGTTTGTTTGTTTTGAAGTGTTTGTTTTTTGTTATTTTGTTTTTTGTGCTAAGTTTTACTTCATATGAAGAAAATAGTGTCTTTTTAAAATAATTGTTTTATTTATTTTAAAGGATTTCATATCTATGCTCTGAAAAAGTATACAATGGTCATCTGTTTTGTATGTTGTTAGTTTTATTTGGTATTTTGTTAGTTCTGTTTGGTATGTTGTTAGTTCTGGTTGGTATGTTATTTGTTCTGGTTGGTATTATATATTTTGGGCTTAAATATTGTTAGTTGTTTATTTATTTTCTCTTAAATTATATATTCCATGAAAGTCAATATTGTAAATTTTAAAGAAGGATTTTATTTTTCAACCTAAGCAGTAAAATGGATTTCCTCAATTATTATTTCATCGAAATAATTTTTATTTTTTTTTTACTTTTACTTAATGTAAAAATTTAGGGGCTGATTTAAAAAATATCTCTACTTTCAAATGGGATATTAAATTTTCTCAAAAATGCAATTCATGAGATTATTTGAAATGAATATGTATATTCTGGCTTTTTACATTTAATATAAATGTTGGAGGGGCTTAGAATAGGTGCACCTATAAGATATCTTCCTGTACCGATACGATAAAAATCAGTTGGATATTTGGCTCAAGAAAATTTAAAGAATACGGTCATGACAATCAAATAGGTACTAGGGTTTTAAAAGAGCAGACAATTGATTAGATTGGACCTCTCGGAATACCCGTCAAACCCTGTAAAGGCCAAAGCGGAATCAGGCTGTAGAATACATCGGTTGTATCTCTGCAGAGCAGTAGGACTCCCCCAACGAGTATCTTGGATATGATAACAATCTGATGGTGGGGCTCCAATCAAAAAGAGCTGAACTGTGATTATGCTTTACTGAATTGTTTGAAATAAGAAGATTTTACATTTAACTAAAAAAAAAGCTGTACTTATTCAAAACTGAATTTGTTGTATGGTCATATGCATGGTCATGTAGAAATATACATATATATGCTGGGTACATACCGACGCAATGATAACAGACGCAGTGACAGAGACAGACGCAGGAAGGATAAAGACGCGGGAAGACTTCTTTAACAATATTTTACCTCTCACTTTATTTGTAAGGTTCGAAAGGGTTGTTCAAGGGTTGCATGTGAGAGGGAGCTGGAGACCGAACATAAACTGTAATATCTTGACCCCACTGTTATGACCGTCACGTTGTGTCTTTCTTGTTCTCCTGATGCTGGGGTCCACTCCATCGGGGTTTCCGAGGGCCCCCTCGGTCAGGTGTGGCTTTCCCTACCACATCTGGTCTCTAGCTGTCTGGAATTCTACTGGCAACTGCTTCTTGGACTCGAACTCAACTGAGTTAGATAATAATTCAACGCCCACATGATCGCCCACTGGATCTTTGAAATCGAATGTTTAATCGTCATCAAGCGGAAATAACTGTCATGCAGTTCACAAGTCACTCTCTTCCGGTGCATCACTGTATTGGCACCGTGGGACATTCACCTTGTCCCATATTATAAGCCTTAATCCGCCCACGCGATCTCTTTCGATTACTGGCCATTGGAATGTGTCACTTCCTTCCGGTGCATCACCTTGGAATAGCATTTTTGGGGGGCCGGTTCGAAGGTCAAAACATAACAAATTGTTTGAAATAGAATAGTTTTTATGTATATACATGGATTTTGCATTAAAAAACCTACAATGTTTTATATGCCTTTAAAATAATCAATATTCTAATCCACGATGGAGTGTTGTAAGTCCCGTAATCACTTCGATTGCAGTTTCACTGACAGCCCAGCTATAAGGATCCAATATTCAGGAATTACGGCTCACCATATACGGTATCTTAACTCCCTGCTGTATTGCAGTTGGTATATTCTACAGCCCTAATAGAGAAAATGGCATCATCAGGTATAGAAGATTTCTATTCGCTTTTTTTGTAATCTTAGATTAATCAGCCCATCAGCCTTTTTTTTGTTGTTTTTTAATTCCCATATATCTAAAAGATTTTCATAAGATTCAACAGTTTTGGTTTAATTTATTTCTTTAACGCTTTCTCAACTGGATTATTTAATGCTGAAAGTAGATTCATTTGTAAATGTTATCATAAGCATGTATATTTGAAACGTTTGATTGTAAATTAATTCTATTTTTATTGCAGACTTTTTGTCCTCAACTTGGTAGATTTTTGTTGTTTATCTTACTACGTTTCGGCCAAATTTCACCTCTGGCCTTCTTCACGTAATTAACCACGACCTCGGATAGGAATGCTGAGTCTTGTAACCGTATCCCCAGTAATTACTGTCTTCCATAGTTGTTGTCTATCGCAACAAAAAAAACAAATACCAAGGTGAGGACAAAAATCCGCAATAACGATAAAATTAATTCTCAGATTAAGAAGCCTCATCTCAAAAGGATTCCCAATAAAGACGTTTGATTGTAGTCATTTGTTTAATCGAACTTTTTCTGCGTCAACAACAATCGTTCTTTTGCTCAAAACTATGATCTTATTTACACCAGGCATATACCATAGCCAGATACGGCTATGTGTGAAATGGACATAAAATGTTCATTATATATATAACATAGAAGATAGGAATCTCGAAACACGAAAAACACTTACGACTTCTCAGTTCAGGTACGAAACTTTTTATTACCTTTGAGTTTTTCGACATAAGGAGTGAGAGAGAGACACAAGCTTTCTATTCTAGCTTTTTCATCTGCACCCCATCTCGTGCGACACCTGCCCAAGGCCTTCGCGAGCAAGCGAAAGTCAACCCTTCTCGTTTGGTGTCTAGTCTCAAATCTCCTAACTTTCTTCAAATTCCCAAAATCCTCCGCTCGTTTCCGGTGCTTAACGTCACCCGCACTCTGTAACCCCGTTTCCCATCTGGGCTATTGTGACATCTCTGAGTGACACGTCCACTCCGACCGCGCGCGCGTGAACACCTGTGTTAATGTTGCACCTAACTAACCCATGTGCTGAGCCGAAAGGTTACCAGCCTAACTAAACCCAAAGGGATAACACAAAATCCCTCGGCCATTATATTACTGACATAGTTGCTGCGGCATAGGGGCTAACGTGTTGGACAGTGACAGTAATAAGTTTAATAGTACCACTATGTCCATCTAAAAGCATGGCTTTGGCATTACATTAACCACGGCAGTTGATATGTCGTTAAACAAAGAAAACAAAAATTAATCTTCTCTTCACATATTTTTCTGAATCATTACTTTCCCAAATGAAGGAAAGAAGAAGGAAAATGCCAACAACCGTATGTACGATTTGAACTCGAGTCGCCGAGTGCATTTTCATTGATGATAATCGTTACGACACGACCGCTTCTGTTGATTAGCGCCAGCGTATTCAGAATATGTTTTTTTTTCAATGACCAATTGTTTGGCATATTCTGTAATTGATATATTTTATTGAATGATCGATGAATATTATTTCATGTATTGACAACTCAGTTAGGCTTACACCTGACCGATTTACCCTGATCAAATTTGTAAAAGAAGAGAAATGTTTCTTTCACTGAAAACCAGTCCCGACAATCAAATAAATTGAATAAAAACTGGAATTATTTGTTTGAGAAAGTATCATTATTTGCCTGTTTAGGTCACAATATTTCAATCGATGTTATTTTTAACATTCAAGCCTTATTACCTGAGCTCAATATATACGACTGGGACTGTAGAATACACCAACTGCACTGCTGCAGAGGGATAAGACCCCACCCCAACAAGTGTCCCGGTTATGACACTAAACAATCTGATGGTAAAGTTTCAGTAATACTGGGGCTTTGGAGAATGCAGAGTACCCCTTCATTGCCAGGTTTATTCTGACCGGAGTGGAAGCACCTAATAGGACCCTATCTAGGGGTTAAATATAATTAATCTACGTACTTATGATAAACTGAATTACTTGAAATAGAAGTGTTTTGATATTTGTACTGCGTACTTATGCTAAACTAAATTGTTTGACATAGACGTATTTTAACATAGGAACTGTACTTACGCTAAGCTGGATTGTTTGAATTACAAATGTTCGACTAAACGGAGTAACTTGAAATAGAATTTTTTTTTGACAATTTCACTGTGGGCCCATGCTAAGTTGAATTGTTTGAGAAAGAACTATTTATATGTATAAAAATGGATTTGGTGTTAAATAGGCTACATAGTTGATATGCCATAAAACCCAAACACCCTACCAAAATCAAAATATACGGACTGTACCCATTATACAGGAGTAAGACCACCCTACCAAAAAACGGGGTGTCGTAAGGATGAATGAGTTTTCTGTTCTGGTGTTCTGAACAGAATGGGGTACCGTTTCGTTGCCATTAACCCCAATTCCATACTAACCTGTACTATGAATCAATTTGTAAGTCCCATCTATGAATCTAATTGGTCAGTCTGAGAATAATCCGTATTAGATAGAAATACTTGAAACTATATAAATACATAGCTATTATTTGTATAAGATAGGGATTGCAGATCGCATATGACTGTGCACAAACAAATGATTATTATGATTTCACTTCTTGTATCTTTTCTTACCATCGTTATTTGGTGATTGTTATCAAAATTATGAGTAAGAACAAATCTCTGAAGGTCTTCTCAGGCCCCTAGGACTCTTCTCAGCATACAAACTGGTCTTAATAATAATGTGATTTGACTATTCCACTGTTCTATAGTTCCTGCAGTCTTTTTTCTTGCCTTTCGTGACTGATCCAAATGCATCAGCTACAATTGGTATCACCGTCATGTTCATGTTCCACATTTTGTTCAATTCTCTGGCAAGGTCCATGTATTTGTCTCTTGGTTGGGGGGGGTATTTTGTGTTTCAATTCAATGTTGGAGGCTCTTCTTTTGAATGTTCTTCATAATTTACCAGACCACATGTTTCTAGTATCTGAACGACAGAAAATCAACCTTTCTTTTAAATCAATCTTGCTTGATCAGCAAGTCTTTGGTTTGCATAAAATGTTGTGCATTCAACCAAAATTTCAATCATCCTTTTCTATAACTTCTTTGTGTAAGATCGCTCTTAAAATAACAGTCGATTACTTTTTTGTGTTAATATTTACCGGTGATCCCGCCAGATGTGACTTGGTACTGTTCAAAGGAAAAACGGTCTTCAGCAGATCACAAAAAGAAAAAAAAAGGAATAATTTCTTGAGATTATGAAATTTACTATAGATTATTAACATTAACTCCCAATAATTAAAACTATATAATTTTAATAGTATTCAAATGATTATTATCAGTTTTTAAACTATAATATTTCTTTAAAGGACTGAATTCGGCATTAAATTCCTCAACAGGAATTGATATGCTGTAAAATCAACTAGCGAAGTAACCATCTCTAATATTCACTGTAACGTCGACATTGCCATAATTCAATGAATTATTCAGACATATTTTTTATTGTCAAAATCGAAAGTTTTTCCAAGAACTCTATCTATTTTATTTTGAAACGCTGAGATAACGTAATCATCTTTGTAGATCAACATTTGTATCATTTTCTTTTTAATTCATTTTATTTTTTAATTCATTTTCATGCAGACAAACTAATATAAGCCATGAATTTATTGAAACAAACTTTCCATACAGCCGCACTGTCAGGATTCGACACAAGGTCAATTTTGAAGCGGGGTTAAACTGGGGTATTCCTTCTCCTAGACCGGTTACCATACCAAGGTTGAAGTCTTGCTTACTATTTGCACATAGTGGGAGGTAGAATAGATGGATTCATACATTTCCTGAGAGAATTAGGGCTATAGGAAATGTAAACAGTCTCGTCTAAGATTAGAACTCACCACAACGTGTTCAGTTCTTACAACGGTAGCTATTACACCACAAAGCCTCCAACAAAACATAACCCACACACACACATACACACCTGCGTATATATATATATATATATATATATATATATATATATATAGATATATTTAAGAAAAAGCAAAAACCGGTCACATTAGGATTATAAATTTATTTCCATCTTGTTATGGGATTTTGATATAAACCAAAAACAGCAAAAAAATTAACAGGACTTCTTCAGATCTTATTTTATCCATAAGATCTGAACAAGACCTATCAATTTTTTTTAATAAGAAAATAGACACAAAACAGTAAGTTTAATTAACATGGTGACCATGTTTTTATTTATTCTATTTATACGAAACGATTTACATACCTTCAAAATAAATTCTTCAGATATTTTATTCCATTCCTCCAAAAGAGCAGTCTTAAACAAACCAATATTTATTAACGTGCTTCTTTATTAGCGTTGTAGGGTCCTTCTAAATCACAATAGTGAGAGCAGTTAAAAAGCCTTTATTTCGTTTTTTTGTTCAATCTTCCACACTCCATTTTTCTTAAACAGCTCTTTTTCAGTAAATTTTTTTTTGGTTTGTATACGATATATAAATAAACTTAAGCTTTGTTTCGGAGTTAAGGAAATCATAGATTCTTTGTCATTTCTCTTGTTACTCACTTATATTGGGCTGAATTTTAATCTAAAAAGTGATTTGATAATAGTGCTAATGCTGAAAATTTAGAGCTATCGGGTTTTTTAAAAAAATGTGGACTTATCAGATTAAAAGAAATACATTTAAAAAGTTATTCTCTATTCTGCTTCCACACCCTGTAGTTTAAAATTGTGATTTAAAAAAAAATGCCAGCCAAAATTGTGGTATGTCTTACAATCTCATGTATTATGTAAGCCAGCTTATATGGTATATTTTTTACCAAAAAGAATAACTCCATAACGTAACAATAAAAAATATTTTCGTGTAAAATATTTTTTCAATTTAATTCCTTAAATTCAGTAGCGAATATTAGTCACATGACATGTTCATTTTCCAAAGAAAAGAACAGATTTAACACACACACATAAATATATATTGTCATCCACAGGCAGACTGTTTCATTCTATCAGAACTCATAAGTGTGGTGAGACAAGCTAAATTTCCGAAGAGGAGATCGAAACCTGGATGGCTAAAACGCCAATCCAAGATTCTACCACTCTGCCACGAGGAAACCATCGCAGGCGAAGGAAATTTAAATGCCTGTGTATCACATTTGTTTTTGTTTACATATCCGCTTAACAGCTACAGAGAGGTCAATTCATTTGACGAGTCTTGCTTTACGCTAGTGGCAACCATTACTTCATTCGCTAGAGAGCTTAACCCCACAGGGGTAGGGGAGCATATATTTTGTCATCTACAGACAGACTGTTTCATTCTATCGGAACTCATCAGTGTGGCTAGACAGGCTAGATTCCCGAAGCTGGGATCGAAACTTGGCTGACTGTAACGCCAGTCCAAGATTCTACCACTCAGCCACGAGGGAATAGACAGGTCCTCCAATAGACTTCAAAAAAATCTTTAAAAATATATGAATAAATAAATAAATTTAAAAAATACAAATCTCTTCGTGGAGCTACCTATTTTAAAATTTCTTTATTCCATATTTGGACCTACTATAAAAATTGATATATATATATATATATATATATATATGTGTGTGTGTGTGTGTGTATGTGTGTGTGAGTGTAAATTCATGTACATTGTTGGTGTACATTACTCAAAACCCCACCAAGTGCAACAACCTACTCGTGTTGGTGGGACTAGGTTCACCAGTTTTGCTTCTTTTTTCCACATAATTACTCTGTTTCACAACTTTTATTTACAATAAAACAGCTGTAGAAAAAAATTTATGAATTTATCTTCTAGAAGGTTTTCTGAGTGAGCGGGTATCATTGTGAAAATCAGCACGGATAGAAAGTGGGTGTGACTATCCCGGTATTGCACACACTCATTTTCAGAAAAGTTTATCATTGAATATATTAATATCAGGAAGTATAAATGGGTGAAATGCACATTAAATTCTTCTGCAACAGTTGAAAATTAATATAAAAATGACAATAATAGTTGCCAAGCCATAGAACCAATACAACACAAAAGAATTGATGCTTGAATGCCTCTATGGTATGAACCAGTGATCAGAACTGGCAAATAATGTTGCCTCTGAGTACAGAGTAAAAATAGTAGCATTTTATCGTGTACAATGTAATTCTTCCCATTATTTTAGGGTCCATTCATACATACAAATATATATATATATATATATATATATACTTTCCAGGGTATGACATTAAACTACGTCTGATAAAGGGACTCCACCCCAGGAGCTTTGTGGTATGTCGAGCACATTTTCATTGTCATCATTCTCTGTTCACTTTTATTCGAAGCTGTAGTACCTGGTAAGGTCATATGGGTCAAATATAAAGGGTGGGCAAATCCAGGCATGCGAAATCCTGTGTGGGCCTAAGTACTCTTCTTTATATACTTTATATACTTCCAACGGCTCACTACAACCACTGACATGCTCATCATGTCTTCCACTATCCTTGACAGAACAGCATTTTCTGAGAAGGAGGGGAGCGCACAAATAACTGGTAAACACTTGTGCACCCTTGTAAAATCTTGCTACTTTCTGCTGCGAAACATGTAATCCAGCAAAGGAAAATAATCTTAATGGCAGGACGTCGGCCAGGAATAAAAGTCTCAATACATATGCAGCCTTAACCTTGCAAAAGGGAATATAAGAACAATGCTGGACAAACCAGATTTGAAAAGACCCATAATATCTAAGGAGCGCCCAAAATGCAACATGGACAATACGATTCCAACTGTGGTAAGGTTTGCAAGAAATAACTACATCAGAGAAGAGACGAACTGCCCCTCAACTGAACTAGAGAAAGTTCCATAGACAGAAGTTAATATAGTGTGGCTTTTGATGTCAGGAAATCTGAATTCCCTGGTATGTACTATATACTCGAGCCAACGCAAAGTAGAATGGTCTGGTCCCTTAAACAGATTTGATGACGGCAGTCTACAAAATCAGAATCCGTACTCTCAACTTGAAAAAACTTTAGGTAAAAGGTCTAGAGCAAAACTCTGCCATAAGGTCATTATCAAAGATAATCAAGGGGTTATTAACATCTGTTTAGACAATTGGTAATGTCGGCCCAAAAGTTTTTTAAATGAAGAAAAATTCAATAGGATATCATCATTGCATAAGATGGTTAACAAATAGCTAATATTTATATATACTTAAACAAGCTCAAAAATACACACGCACACACACACACACACATATATATATATATATATATATATATATATATATATATGAATGCAACCTCTTATATATGTATATACGTGTATCTATTTATACATAAAAGTTCAAAATCATACACACACACACACACACACATATATATATATATATAACAAGCACATTAATATACACTAACACACACATAAACACACACATGCATATATATATATATATATATATATAATGACACACACTTTCTACATATATGTACGTGCGTGTATATATATATATATATTTTTAGAGCAAAATCTCGTATATATTTACTTAATCAGGAAGCATACACACACACACACACACACACACACACACATATATATATATATGAAGATATACTTAAACAAGCATACCAATACATATATATATATATATATATATATATATATATATATATATATATATATATATATGTGTGTGTGTATAAGATCACATGCAATTATAAATATATGTACGTGCGTGAATTGGAATATAAAAGAACAAAACCACACACATACACACACACACACACACACACACACATATATATATATATATATATATATATATATATATATATATATATTCTCCATATGGTCAATCTACACACCTAAATAGATTACAGGTAGCGTAATTCTACTTAATACATTTATTCAATTTCTCAGGTTTTACCTGCGACAATGGAACACTTGTTTATGAAACTTTTCTCATGTGTATTTTTGCTAATTATATATGTAATACAACCATACAGTAGTACTAACATGACTATCACACGGAAAATTAGCTTTTGTTTTATATTGTTGTTTACCTGTTAAGAGCACTCAATATTTATCTTACCGTATTTTGACGTCCCTTTCATTTGACGAGATATAGGTGTATGGAATTGTTTTTACAAATCTTAGCGTCTTGCTATCAAAAATTTAATGTACGTCGCGTGTTTTGCATTTACGTTTAGCCCAATGTCCCTTGATTTCTGCTCCAGGCTATGAAGCAACGGTTTTGCTTGAGCAGGTGTATGTACAACTAGAGCAAGATCGTCTGTGTAATTTGTATCAGTAATTGTTTCTGAAGTATATATTGTACATCTTGCCATTATTTTAGTGTGAAGCTGTTTTCTTTCATTTCATGTGATGTCCACAGTATATAACATTGGCAGATTATTAATAGATATTGTGCAAACGATAAAGTCAAACTAGTCAGTGTTGTCAACAGTTAAGGGGAACCATCATATTGGTGCCCTTGTAAGGCAACATTATAACAATAACAATTTCTTTGATAAAGTCAATTTAATAACCTTTACGGACCCAAATAATATATATGTATATTGAGAGAGAGAGATAGATAGAGAGAGAGAGAGAGAGAGAGAGAAAGACAGAGATAGAGAGATTGAGAGAGAGAAGAAAGACACATACAATAAACTAGAGTGCTCTAAACAGGGTAAGACACATCGATAACTGGAGGTTAGATTAATTAGTACATACGAACAGAGAGATGGTGACAATACATGAGTATGAGTGAGAGAGTGAGAGATAAAGAGAGAGTAAGGGAGAGTGTGTGAGTAAGAGTGAAATTATATGAGTGAAACGGAGATATATCATGTCCCCGTAAATAAACTGCCTGAAATAAGGAAATGTAGAATCATGAAAAAGAGAGAAACTATTATGAAGATAGATAGATAGATAGATAGATATGAACAGACTGAGATAGATATATTGACAGATAGAACTGTCTGTACAATCATTTAAACCATGTAAAAGTGAAACAAAAGTTTATGTCTGTAATTATTAACAATTCCTTTGGCCTAGCGGTTAGAATGTTTGCCAAAGGCCCGGGAGATCGGGGTTCAATCCCAGATCAATTCATACCAACGACTCAAAAAATGGTACTTAATGTATCCTTGCTTAACATAGAGCATTATTAGGCACAGATCAATGGTAAAGTTGAGCAATCAAGGGAAAGGAGTACCTCTCTTCCGTACAGCTCGGTGTAGTAGTTATTGAAATGTAAGCCTTCAGGTCCCCCTCGTCAACATAAGGAAGACAAAATAGAAGACCTCTTCTTAAAACCAATCGGCATTTATAAGATTTATTTGGATTGTCTTACATCCTAGAGGTTTTTGCATGTCAGGAAAGGAAGAAGCGACAGTAATTCTTATATAAGCACCAGTGGCCAAGTATTTCTCATCTCATCCGTCTTATCTATTGTAGAGGGCCCCTTGGTGAAAGTCTTTCTGCATCATGGGACGCCCAAGTCGACATAGCACTCATAATGTGTGCACTTGTTTGTGCAGATTTTTGATAATCTTATGGCAATTTCTCGTCTCTGAGCGAACAATAAATTTTCTATTCTGGAAAGAAATTGCGAGAAAGTCGAACAATAATAAATCAATAAGCTAACAGTCTACCTTATACTTCTTGCTTTATCATCCAATCGTTTTTGATATTTTATATCGTCACATGTAGACAACTTCGCCACCGCCCATCATATCCACCCCCTGGCAAAATCAATTTCCCGTGTTTATCGATTAGTGTGCACCATACACAAGGAAAAGGAAGAGGTATTTCTGGTTTGGCAATCGATTAGGTGATTCGCCGTAGTCAGCAGTTTAAATGTTATGAGGAAAGCGCAGAGGAGTTAGCTACCTTGGAAGACAAGAACAAACTGTAATGTATCGATATATGTTCAAATAATTCTGAACAGGCTGAGAAACCAGAAGTGAATTGGATGAAAGTGATAGGAAAAGACTCGGCTACACACTAGATAGATAGATAGATAGATAGATAGATATGGACAAACTTATACACGCAAATTACTGCACAGGAACAAAGCTATAGAAAGATAACGAGACAGATAAATACACCCATACCTACAAACCGACTGGAATAAGGATATACAGAGACATGGAATAAACTAACTTAAGAATATTACCAAGAATAGATAGATAGATAGATAGATTTGAGCTGACTGAGATAGATAGATAGATAGAGAGAGAGAGAGAGAGAGAGAGATTTGAATTGATTGAGGTATATATATATATATATATATATATATATATATATATATTTGAACTGAGATTGATAGATAGATAGATAAATAGATAGATAGATAGATAGATAAATAGATAGATATGAACACAAAGAGATAGATAGATAGATAGATAGATAGATAGATAGATAGATAGATAGATTTGAACTGACTGAGATAGAGAGAGAGATAGTGAGATTTGAATTGATTGAGATATATATATATATATATATATATATATATATTTGAACTAAGATAGATAGATAGATAGATAGATATGAACACAAAGAGATAGATAGATAGATAGATAGATAGATAGATAGATATGAAAAGAATTTAATGAATGTATTAAAAAATAAAGAATTAGAACTTTAAAACAGAACATATAAGAATAGACTAACATTACAGTTTTACTTTGCCTGTTCGATATCATAATCGATATTAGAAAGGAAAGAGCTTACTCTTAATTGGTACACTAATAGTTGTTGGCGTGCTCTCAACTCTCTCCTGCCTTTCATGCAAAGCGAAGATCTGCGTGGTCGCCGACTAGTTCAATCGGAGCGTACAAATAGAAGCGTTTAGAAGAGGAAGGATAACACCCAAACTTTTTAACGAACGATGGTGCTTCAATAGCTGGTGCTGATTCATGCATAAGTAAATATATACGTTGGCTAGAAAGCGGAAAACTTAGAAAACGAAACCAAAAAAAAAAAGAAAAAGAAAAAAGGCTGGAGTTAATTGACTGAAGACGTCATTGTCTGCGAATAGTGAACGATCTTCTGATTAATGGAAACTTTTGCCAGAATTGGTCGAAAATGGCCGAAGTAGACAGTCGGAACTGTTGCTTTTTTGGATTGAATTCAATAAGAAATGGCTCTTCTCTAATAAGAAAATGGGTAAATCTACTTTGTAGCTGAAAGCGTTAACATATCTTCAGTTGGTGCCAAAGGTCGACTTTCAAGTCTAGATAGAACTATCGATTTCGAATGCTGATTATACCGGCATGTACGTGATGCATTTAATAAGTTTCCAGACTTTTTTGTACAGGCATTTAAAATTATCGTAGACTGTTGCAAATTCAGTATGTTATTCCTATACATCTTATGAGATGACTAATTTTTATGATTTCATGTTCAAATGAACAGCTACAGCAACAATTGGAATACACACTACCAAAGCCTGATTGTCACAAATGGTGAATTTCAAAAATTCAATCTGGACTTTAGAAGAACGATATGCATTAAAATTCTGGTTTAAACTTGGAAAAAATGCCATGCGATGAAAGCTGGATCAACTGCTATGACCAAGAGACAAAGAGACACGGTTTCCAGTGAAAGTATGCTGGCTCTCCAAGACCCAAGAAGGCCAGACAGAGCAAATCCCCCCGCAAACTTTTAATGATCCCTTTTTTGACAGTACTGGCATGATCTACATGCACAGGGTTCCCACTGGACAGACAGTCAACAAGGAATACTATGTAGTGGTTTTAAGGGAGTTCAGGAAGATATTCCGTCGGAAGAGGCCAGCACTCTTCAAATCGGGTCAGTGGCATTTCCACCAGGACAATACACCAGTCCACAGCTCCATCCTTGTCACAAGGATCAAGATGAGCATCAAGACAGTTCCTCACCCTCCCTATAGTACAGACCTTACTCCTAGTGACTTTTGGTTATTCCCTAAGCTCAGAGGCTGTCGTTATGAGATAATTGAGGAGACGATAGTGGCAGTGGCGAAGGTCATTGACACGTTCACAGAAGAGGACTTATAGGGGCCTACCAGAAGTTATTGGAAGGTACAAGTGCATTGCAGCCGGATGAGATTACTTCGAAGTGGACTACAATTTAATCAATAAAAGTGCCCATACGGAAAAAGTCTGGAAATTTATGTAATGATCCTCGTACAAGTGTGTTTTTATTAAGTAAAGATATTTTTCATGTCATCTCATTTTTCCCTAACTGCTATTGATTCTCAAGATACTTGACAAGCGGTTCTTGGTTTGGTTGTTATGTTGTGTAATTTTAACTTTATGAATATATCTTTAATATTTTTATTTATAAAAAGATTTCAATTCCCTAAAAATTATATATTATGACTTATACAACACTGATCTTATGTAGAGGATCCATGGAGTAATATATCGATTTTACTCAGAATGCATTCAGTTCCTTGCTGGGGTTTTACGAAAGTTGACGGTGATATGACGACAATTTTGAAATACCCTTTTCTCTTGTAACCGTTTTTCCCGCTTACAGCAGAAGATCTCATGGTTGATCGTTTTTGTCGGTCACGAACATGGTCACTATTTTCATAGGTGGTGCCAAGGCTGTTTCTATTTTTCCCATAGGAGAAATGCTAATAGGGTTGACTCGACGGTGTAGGTGCTAAGGTGCTTGGCTATGATATCATAGTAAGTGAGTTCAAATTCCAGCCGAGCTATCACGGTTAATTTTGGACTAATACCCTTGGAAAACGAATTCATCACATTATAATTGTTGTAGACATTTGATAAGTCAGTATGTTATTGCTATACATCGTATGATATGACTGACTAATTCTTATGATTTCAGGCTCAAATGAGCAGCTACAGCAGCAATTGGAATACACCCTACTAAAGCCTGATTGTCACAGCTGGTGAATTTCAAAAATGCAATCTGACACTTTAGAAGAACGATATGCAATAAAATTCTATTTTAAACTTGGAAAAATGCCACAGAAACGTATGGAATGCTTCACACTGCTGTTCGACCATCTTGCATGAATCGAGCATCAGTTTTTAATCTCATTATCTCCCTAGTAATGTGCTCGATATTGCCACAACCCCTCTTCTTCAAGGGTGATTTGGGCAGTAAATTACTTACGAAGGTTGATATGCTATCAAATTAGAAAAATGAAAGGAACTGAATGAAACTTATGTAAATAATCCAGTCAGAAATGTCAAGGATTTTGTTGATTATTTACAGGATTCATAGTGGTAGATGTCGTTATTGCTCCCTTAAAGAAAAATCTGGAGGTGATCATGAAAATTCAAAGACACCTTAATTCTTCCACCATTTAAGCAGTCCTAATATTTTGCAAAGACAGGATTCTTGTATTAAAAAGAGGTCAAGGTTTAAAATAAAATAAAAAAAATATATCAAAGATTATATGATATACGAAATATAGAATATATTAGCACGTGATGTAAGGCTTATTTTATCAGAGAACACTGTCAAACAGAAATGAAAATGGAGGAAAACAGCAGGGAAAAGGAATTATAATCCGAAAAATACTAAAAATAATTTTCAAAAATATGAAAAATGATAATTCCCCATATACAAAATAAATATTACATATGTTTTCTTACGATACACAATGAATTCTTTTCATTAATTCATGTATTTATCTGAATATTATTTTCATTTTCATTGATTTTAGCGCAAGATTCCAGCTTATATATTTTTTCTTCATTTTTGTTACTTTTTTGTTTTATTTAAGCTAGTGTGGATATTTTTTTGTTAATGGCATCACATTAAACGTTATGAGACATTTATGAAGATCCTTTATTTAAAGAAACAATGAAATATGAAACTCTAACATGAAATAAATATATATTACTGTCTTTGTAACTATACACCTATCCATGAACTCTTGAAATGGTGTTCGGTAGGGAAATGAGGTAAAAGAAACCTAATATCTCCCATATTTAAAGTCGTATGATTCTATTGCTAAGCTCATCGGGCCAATCAAGTTTTTAAAAAATAATTACGCAAGCTCTCCTTGCGATGATTTTGTCAAAGAAAACTGTCCCAGCGAACTACTCCCCATTATGTCCTAGCGTTTTCACTTAAATATTACAGTAATACTGGGATTATAACGAACTATAATCTGGTAATATTTTTAAATAGTTTTTCACTAATTAATATAATAGAAAAATAACCAATATGATAAATACATAAAGTCATTGTATTTTGTTAAATCATCCTTTTCTTAAAGCTTAGAAAATATTTTGTATTTCATGAAGAAAAATGTATTTACAATTTTTCTTCTTCATCATATTTCTTCTTCTTCTTCTTTGAATGTCAAGCACCTAATACAGTTATTCCCTTGCAAATAATGGTGCTACTTAGGAATTCCAATATCTTTTACTATCATAAGTTCTTTCATTTCGTGGATTAAAATAAAATAATCTTGATCCACTGAGTCAAAACAAATCGTAAATGACCGTAAAGATTTATGAAAATCTAGATGAAAGAAAAAAGCGTCGGAACCTTAATGGTATTGTCGTGCAGACATTTGGTGGGTTATAATAAAATTTTAATCCAAAAATTGCTTACGCAATTCACTTTAGAATTTTTACTAACATTTATGACATACGTAAATAAATTGAATGGGAAAATCTTATATACAACAGCAATATATTACTGCTGTTGTAACTATCTACCTATCAACATCCTGAAGAAAGCGATAGACGGAGTTTTGTTTGGTTGGGTTTCATGGCACATCAACCATTGTAGGTTATTTAATTCCAAATCCATTTTATATACACTTTAACTTCTATTTCAAACAATTCTGCACAAGTACATAGTTTAAATGTCAAAAACGGTTATATTTCAAACATTTCAGTTTAACATAAGTACACAATTTCGTTCTATTTAACCCATAGTTAGGACCATATCAGGAGCTACTACTCCGGGACAGAGTGGACCTGGGAATGATGGAAATATAGAGGTAATTCGCATTCCCCAAAGCATTATCGGAGCCGCATTTTCTGGTTATACAGTTTCATATTCAGGACACTCAATATCCCAAAGTATTTTATTCGTCTCATTGTCTTGGATGGATTGTAGTTTTTGATTATAGTATTTTTTAATGTGTTTAAATTGCAATCTCCTGCACAATTTCAAGTGGATTAACTTTCCCACCCAGTTGCGCTTCGTCTTCCATTTCTTTTTTTTTTGATAGTTGGCTGCATTCTCTTATAATGAGATAAACCGTTTCATCTTTTTTTTCCACGAATCCTACACTTGTTATTTTGTTGCGTATTATCGATTTTCGCTTTATTATTGTAAATCCTCGAGAGTTTTTCTCACCGGGGTTAGCTGATGGTTTTCTACAGGAGTTTAAGAGATAGCAAGTCTCCAGGACTATACTCAGTATTTCGACCGATCATAATAATGCTGAAGTTTGGATATCCTCTTCTTGTCCTCTGATTTCTGTCTTCAAACTCCTTTTATCAAACCGTTAATGGTTGTTTCGAGATCGCCTATCATGACATATAGACCTTTGATAGCACATTACAGTAGATTTTGTAGACAAGATACAGCTCTGTCTTAAGGTAAACAAGCAACAGCAGAAATGAATCTCAGAAGTTGTGCCGGGAGTAAAACGCGGGGGCGTCAGGAAACTATATTATGACATAAATTTTTCGAGTGAGCAGTCAGTCAGCGGAGTCAATCGGACTACAGTCAATGAGTAGACGTTAGCCCGGAGGAGGCCAGGTGGTCCCCGAGCTGAGTACCCTTTCTGCATCTAACCCCCAGTGAAAGAAGCAAATTTATGAATATATATATCGCAAAGTGGTGTCACTCATAACAGTCCGGCTTTCTGTCTCTCAGTCAATCTCTCACAAGCAATGTTTCGACTGTTCGTAAATAACCGCTCATTGGCCAAGAAAGTAGAGTGTTCGCTAATGATCCAGGAGACCGGGGTTCAATCCCAGGTCAAGCCATACCTAAGACTTTTTTTAAAAATGGTAAAAGTGAGCCTTCGGGTCGCCCTTGATTACAGTCACCAACTTTACTTTTAATATCGCAACGTGGTGTCACTCATAACAGCCCGACCCTCTGTCTCTCTCACAAGCCATATTTCGACTGTTCGTAAATAACTCTTCATGTTCGACTGATTTTTTTTAATTCTCAGGCAAGGTTTAGGTATTTATCTCTCTTTTCTGTTTTTTTTTTTTTAATTTTTCTTTATGATCCGCCAGAACGCTAAAATCCACTATTCGGCTGGTTCTCTTTTTCTTTTTTTTTTAAATTATGACTACGTTCGGTTGGGCGAGATTAGATGATCTATTTATACCACAAAATCTTTGAGAATTTTTTGCTTCTCATTATCCAGGACAGATTATGGGATTTGCAGATACCATTTATTTACCAGGTCAAATTCAAATTTCTTGCACAATTACCAGTCGATCCCTTTTTTCATCCAGTCATATATACTCTTATACTCTTTTGGCGTTTATTGGCTGCACTCCGTTATTATGTTATCAAACGTTTCATGTCTATCAGAACAACAATTATCCGGCTTTGAACTCAGTGTTTTTTTCTTCTTAAAACCAATCGCTCAATCAAAGTTAGAGAATCCTACCATTTTACCTGTATCTGATATATATAGATATATATGTACATATATATATGCATATATATATATATATATATATATAAAGGTGTGTGTGTGTGTGTGTGTGTGTGTATTTATTTTGGTTAGAGTGTTCGGTAATGGTCCGGAGTCCAGAGTGCAAGACTCAAAACATTGTAATAAATGCCTCCTTGCTTAACTCTCAATATAACGAGGTGCGGATCAATCCAGAGAAGAAAGTAGCGCCCTCCTCTACCCCTGATTGTAGTAACTATTGAAAAAAGGAGCCTCCGAGTCGCCCTTGACAACAATCAGCCAACTTACTATCTTATATACATGTATATATATATATATATATATACATGTGTATAATATAGTAAGTTGCATTTTAACTGTTTTTCGGTCTATTAACCCTAATCAGTAGTCTGTTCACCAATCGCTATTTTGTTGCGTCTTATGTATTTTATGGTTTAACATAGTTGACCCATATGACATTGTTTTGTCTTGCTATTTGAATAGATTCAGTTCCTCTCGCAACGTTTCCTTTTCTCTGCCATGTCCACTTTTTCTCGAGTGAGATTTCGTTTGTCATTTAAAACATCCACAAATTTGTTTTCTTTCAATCTTTATTTCCAAATTATTGTTTTTCGTTAATCATTATCATGTTTTTTATTTGGTCAGGTGGCTGTGATTCGTCTCCCTCTTTTCTTGACTCTTTTTATGTCGTCTTCGAGTTGTTGTATGGATGCATCCACGTGCTCCGAAATCCTGGTGAGTCCTCTTCTTCCTTTTTTTCTTGGCACATATAGATTGTGTATATAATCTCGGATATAAGACCTTATCCATCTTAGTTTTCTTGTTCCCTGAGCTATTCGTTTAACTTCCTATTCGCCAAGTTTACGATTGTTCACAAGTATCTTACAAAAAAGAAACGCCAGTAGTTTATCCTATTTATAAGATTTCTGTTCGATAGTTTAGCTTCTTGCAGTTTCCTTGTTCTCCTGTGATACTCATTTTTTTAAAACTTTTACTATCATCACCCATTCGTTGATGGCGCCAGTTTCCAAAATTCCCAAGTACTTGCAAGTTTCCTTTTCTCTGAGAGTTCTGTTTATTTTTTTTATTTTTTTTTAAATTCTTTTCTGGGTTTGATAGTTTCGTCAGTTGTCTTTTTCGCTTCTTCTTTGATATATTCCATCCCTGTATTCTGACTGTATATTCTTATCGTTTGTAATAGACTATCCAATTCTTCTTTATTTTTGGCAAACAAGTGCACTTAGTGTAATGGTCATAGTCGAAGAAAATGGAATTGTTGTCCCGATTTAAAATCCTGGACAAAGATGTCTGAAATTCACTAAGCGTTAAAATCCTTGGGAAAGGCAGAAATCCGTCTGTTCTCCCTTTCGTCATGAGTAAATACTAGAGCAGACTAGGTTATTTATCTTTGTTAAGGCAACCTATAAAACCAACTGTCGTCCTTTCAAAAATTACTTTGTGTCGTATTCTGCCCGGAGCAGATAGAATAGGTCAATACATACAATATCAAACATGCTTTTCGAAAATTCATGAAATCCCCGTACTGTTCGGGGTATTTTTGTAAGAAAGCCATAAGTATCAAAAAATGCCTTTCTTTCTACTGTGCTGATAACAAGTAGAAAAATAAAGAATGTTTTTTCAAACAAACAACATAATCGAAATTAATATGCTAGCAACATAAACATCCAAGTAAAGCATCTCTTAACCTCCCACTTTGCTAATATCCTCTGTCGACACGTGGACCTGTTTGCCAAATTAGATTTAGGTCGTGATATGAAGGAAATATATTTGACCTCTGACATTCAACCTAATGCTTACTAATGGTTCACGTTGGCTCGATATCCAGGAACTGTCGGACGAAGTCAACGGAAGGTCTCTCGCAGACATGAACAAATAATCCCAACACTATGATAATTATGATAGCTACCAAGAATAGATCATGTAAAAAAAGCCAAGTTACCACAGAGACGTAGATCTTTAAACACTATTCCGTTTGTATTTTTGTCTCGTGTCTTCTCTGACCGTTATTTGAATAATAATGACAGAAGTGTAAAGTTTTTGAATGTAAAGGTTGACTTTTATGCGCTAAGTCGTGAACGGAAACCTAACAGTATTGATCTAAAACCAAGACACCACAAACTTTAGTAGTAGGAAATACGCTGTTCATTGCTTTCGAGGGTAAAAATAGGAGCCACAATATATGCTGCTATAAGATTTTGTTATTATTTTCCCTTTTATTTTTAGTATCACTCAATGATAGAGAAAATATCTCTTTCTTAAAGCAAAATTGTCGGTTTTCTACAATGAGTGATGAATTAATTTAAGTTTGTGTTTATATTAAAGAAATATGTCTTCACTTTTGAGGTTAGGCGAATTCATTCTGGATATACCTTTTATGCAAGTTTTATTTTCCCTTTTCGCGGCATTCAAGAAAAATTATAGTTTGTTTTGTAAATGTATCATGCAAGAGCAAAGCCGACTCGAAGGTTCTTGGCGCTAAATGTCAGCGTCTTTTAGTATCATCTTCTTTTTTTGTGTCTTTTAGAGCGAAAAATAAACATATTGGAATAAAATGTTTATTACAATAATTAGGCAAAAGAAAACATTATCCACAGAGCGTTGATTTACTTCTTGGAGATTATTCTTTGCATGAATTCAAGGTTTAAAGTTCTACGTCGTGAAGAGTGTTAAGAATTTGGATGTTCCAACAAAGCAAGAAGAGGTTCTTAATCAAAACACAAAACAATGAAAGCAGGAGAGAAATAGATTTAAGTAGCAGAGATAAATTTGCTACACATCTCATAAAAAAGGGCAAGGGTTGCAAAAAAAATTATCCTTAGACTTCGCTTCATCGCACTTTCCTACCTTTAAAAGTGAGCAGATGCAGGCGTGTGGCCTAACAGTTATCGTCGTGGGAAATAAACTCAGCAACGCGAGTTCAAATCCTGATCGAGGCTGTTTGTGTTTCCCTTTTGCGTTAATGCCCAATGGAAATATAGAAATCTATTCTCTCCTTCCTGCTATGTGTAAATAGTAGAGCAGACTTGGCCTTTTGACTTTAGTGTCGCAACCAGTATAGGAGAAAGAAATCTCCGATACCGGCACTAACCCCCAAGATACTTCAAATGTAAATAAACGTATCGAGCCGGATTTAAAAAAATCTAGTGAATACCGTTTACACACACACAAATCCAGGTATTATCTTAATTCTTCCGTTTATTTTTTTTTTCTGCTTAGCTTCCTGGGTCCTCTTAGTGGGGCTTATTATATACTGAATGTATTTCCAAATAATGTAATTTCTGGGTATGACATTAAATTGTATCTGATGGTGAGGCTTCATCTCTGAAATGACGACTTCCCTTTCCTTGCCATTATTCTGAGGTCTACTGTCCCGACATAGTAGTAGTACTCATAATAATAAATAAATAAGAAATGAGAATCTGCAAAATTGTCGACTTTGCTGTCCCGGCGGACCACAGAATAAATCTGTAGGAAAGTGAAAAGAAGGATAAGTACATCGACCTTGCTAAGGAATTGAAAAAACTATGGAACATGAAAGTAAAGATTGTGCTAATTGTGATTGGTGCATTATACACAGTAACTAAAGGATTATTAAAGAGCTTGGAGGACTTGGAAATTAGAGGAAGGGTAGAGACTATCCAAACGACAGCATTGCTGAGGACTGCCAGAATACTGAGACGAGTCCTGGAGACTTGAGCAGACTTGCTGTCACTCAAACTCCAGTGAAAAACCATCGGAGTAAAGGAGTAAATAATAATGGTAGTAGCAGTAATCGTAGTAGTAGCTGTTACAATTCCGTTTATGGATCGAAAAGATCCGTTTGAAAATTACTTGTATTCTATAGGAATACTTAATATCATATAACTTGTTTATGATAATTTACCGTAAGTGATCTTTGTTTCCAAACGATTATTAATTACTTGAAATCATCTAAGTTCGGGTAAACAAATGAATATTGCAAAATGAGAAAAAATGGAACCCTATAATAAATTAGTATCAGAAATGAGAAAAGCGCTGAACAACCAACACCAGTAGGGGATCAGAACGAATCCTCACCACCACCAGCAACCCGAAGAGAGGCTGGTAGCCGTGACGCTTCACGAAGAACCGGGCAGAAAGGCCCGCACGGTAACGCGAATAAGCGTCGGCGAGAAGAAGGCATTACAACGGATATAGAGAAAGGGATGGGGAACGCGAAGCGCCTTCTCCCCTCCGCTTAGCCCCGACGAAGCCACAGCCGTCACCGATTTCTTCGCCAACAGACACGGACCAAACCGACGGCCCTATGCTCACAACCGCAAAGCGTGAACGGAGCAAACGCTAAAACCCCGTAGCGGTTCTTCGCTTTGCAAGGAACACGGCCCGACCGACCCGGTCCTCGAAGATAAGGATCTATTTTACCTACCGGGAGCGATGGACAATAGAAAGGGGCCCCGAGAGAGGGTAAGGGATATCCGTGCTGGTGGCGCCAGCTGAAGAAGAAATAGAAAGGAATACATGAAACCATGTAACTTTATACTAATTTGTGGTAACTGGTTGAAATATGACTGGCGAAGGCGAGGATAGCTAATGTAATCAATATGCTTGCAATGCTATTGAGAGGTTGACAGTCATGTGGACTTCAGAAAAATTCGATAAAATAAAACGATTTTTTGCAAGCAACTAGCGGTTGTGATGATGCTTCAGTATGGATGCACCATATAGACGCTGAATGCTGTGAGCTGTATTAAACAAATCCTGAAAGCAACATCCAACAAAACATCAGCTGTACGACCACCTATCTCCCATTTCTCAAACCACCCCGATGAGACGAACAAGACATGCGGGACACATTTGGAGAAGTAAGGTTGAACTCATAAACGGACTTGCACGGACGTACAATTGTTGGATGACCAACAAGAACTAATTTACAACAGCTCTGTACAGATGCGGGATTTAGTCTGGATGACAAACTGGAAGATAAAGACGGAGGTTGAGAAAGAGTTAGGGAAATCCGTGTAAGCAGCATGACATGATGATGATTATGATAACTAGAAAATTATTTGTATTGAGAATTTTTACTTATCATTATTTTTCTTAGATTATTCTAATTTATTCAACCTATATACTTGTTACAATTAGATGAGGAAATCTGGAACCATTCAACTATGTGGAAATTAATTGTATATGTTGTAAATACTTTGAATCATATAACTGTATCCAAGGCTTTTAAGAAACAACTGCACAAAAATCTTGATACAAATGTACAATAGACTTGACTCTCTACCCTCTAGGCATACAATAACCCTAAACAGGTTTACATGACGTTAAAATTGATTTATAAGTCCATCTAGGAATCATATTATTATGCTACTTTATAAATTTTGTGTTTCAAGTCTGAGGTACAATTTCTTCTTTTTGAAGTTATTTACTAAGCATAAATTTTATAATATGTTCGGCAAACAGAGAAAATCGAACCTACTAACAAAGGCTTGCTAATTTAGCTTAACAGTCATTTCAACGTATTAGATAACCATGTCACTTGTTTAGTGCTCTTGTTTACTGAATTTATCTAAGATGTGGCCAAACGCTAGAAGCATGAAGTCCAAGCTGCAATCGAACTGACTACTAATTTTCAGTTAATCTTCCTTGCTATTTTTACCCGATTGGCTGTTTGACTAAATTGAATAGCTTGAAATAGAAACGTTTTTGACAATTAAATTGTGTACTCATGCTAAACTGAATTGCTTGAAATAGAATTGATTATTTGCATAAAATACACAGACTGTACCTCTGCGGAGGGTTAAGTCCCCTGCCCCAATAAATGTGCTGATATAACAATTAACGATCTGATGGTGAGGCTGTATTGATGCTGGAACTTTGGGGAATGTGGAGCAGCCATTCTTGCCATTGCTCCCAGGTCCACTCTGGTACGGAATAGGAGCATCTATCGGTTGAATAGAACGAACTGCATACTTATGCTAAACTGTATTGTTTGAATTAGAACTGTTTGACTAAACTGAATAGCTTGAAATAGAAACATTTTTGACCATTAAATTGTGTACTCATGCTAAACTGAATTGCTTGAAATAGAATTGATTGTTTGCATAAAAATGGATTTTGAATCAAATAATCTACAATGGCTGATATGCCATAAAACCACCCAACTAACCAACCTTGCTATTTACCACACCACTTGAAGAATTTCTCTACTATTTTTCTTTAGTCTTAAAGTTTACCTTAGATGTAACACAGTTGGAAGTATGTGGCGATTATTGATTATCCAACGCACTAATAATGTTCTGCTCATCAACGTTGCTAAACATTGCACCATATGAAATAGCCATGTCCTGTTTGCATCGTTATTTACTGAGTTTAGTTTACACGTGTCACAAGACCAGAAGGTATGGAGCGGCTCATGTCCACTTTTTGTATATCCCTTTTAATAAGGTCTCTATCCCAGTCTTTCATATGCAAATTGCATACAACCACTGTCCAATATCACCACTCCTACATTTGTATGGGTAAAATCTTAACACCTGTCACTTGGTTCCCCGGAAGATTACTCGTGATTTGTTAACTAGGTCCTGCCTTGTCCGTTAAAAGAGATCAATACATCCAGCCAGGACTATATTGTTGATAAGATTGAGAGATTTACTCAGTTAATTGATTAATTTTTACTGAAGTTCCTCACTAAACACGGAAGTGACATGTTTGGCAGAAAATAACAGGGGTTTGTTTCATACAACTAATATTACTCTCAGTGTCCTTATTGATTTCATGAATATTCTTTTCCTAAAAGTCAAAGATTTTTTCGGTTTCTAGATCTTCTGTAAAACTCTTTGAAATCATTCCACTTCAACCGATAATTATCATAGGAATATTCGTCATATTCCATGTTTAGCACGTTTTCTGGTGGTTTGATATGACTTAACTGAATAAAGATGGTAAAACAAACTAATTTTCAAAGAATCCTTATGCAAAAATGTATCTCTCTCTCTCTCGTTCTCTCTCCCACACTTAGTCACTCACTCACTCACTCACTCACACACACACTCTCTCTCTCTCTCTTTCTCTCTCTCTCTCTCTCACACACACACACACACACACATATATATATATATATATATATATGTAGGTTTGGAAAAAATAATGCAAACACCTGGAAATTTCCAACGAATTTATTTTAATATGGTTTTCTGATTAGAGCCTTCAGTGAAATCTGGTTTTATTCAGCTCCCATTTTACATTTCATGGGGAAACTGGGTTCACGAGATAATCATTAACCCCTCGTATAATTTTCGGGGCTGTATTTTTGTGATTCTTCCTAACAATCCGCATAAGAGTCCGATAATCCCTATCAGACAGCTTTCGTTTTCTTCCCGAGTTTTGATTCAATGAGGAGTTTTTTCTTCTTTCTGAAATGCTGTCACTATTTTCGAGACAGTACTCCTTGCTACACCAAATAATTCAGCGGTTTTTGTTACACTAGCGCCTGCCGTACGAGCACCAACAATTTGTCCTCTTTTAAACTCTGAAAGATCTACCATTTTAATGAATTTTGATTAATTTCTTCAGATGATATCCCTAAAAAACAACAATTTTAGTCAAATAAGTCGAGAAAAATTAATAATGATGGTTTTATAGGAGTTTCAAATTTATGATATAAATATTCTATGTGTTTCCTGGGTTTTGTTCAAACCGTATATATATATAATCGACTGATTTCCATAAAAACTAAAGAGTTAATTCTTATTCCAAAAAAAGTTCTAGAAGCTGTAATTTTTATAATGTTTTTGCTTTTATTGACCAATAAGTGGCTTCGTTTCAAGAGTCACGTTTTCTTTTTTAAATTTCTTCGAGAAACCAAATGATATTATTTGAATTATCACGCAAGCATGAAAATCTCAAACCCAAAATAATTTTCTAAATTGTTAAAAACACATATTAATCACTTGTTTGCTAATGGTCTGGGACACCACGGTTCAATCCCAGGTTACGTCAAAACGAAGATTTTTAAAATGGTACTTGATACCTCCTTGCTTAACACTCAGCAATATAAGGTACGTATCAAGGGTAAAGTGGAGCAATCCAGGAAAAGAAGTAGTGCCCTCCCCTACACATCGGTGTAGTAGCTATTGAAAAAGGAGCTTTCTGGTCGCCCTCGACTAAAGGGAGACAACTTTACTTTACAACTTAGTCTACAGAGATCTTTTAGATAAAACGATGAAATAGAATAAGCTTTCTAGTATAATAGATATACGTCCCTATATTTCTTTTCGTCTTAATTTCACTAAGAGGGAAAATTCAAAATTCTATTCCTTTAAATTTTTTTTTTTTTATTATAGCATCACTTAATTATCTCTATATGAGGAACTCTTCCTTCATGTAAACTCGTTTAATCGAGAGAGCTCCTATTTCTAATAAAACACCCTTACTTTCAGGATTTGTACAGTTGTGTTACAAACTTATTAAACCTTTAATTTTGGGGGTCAACGATTGTAATTGAAACACGAACTTGAAAAGCATTATATATTGCATTTATTTTACGACAAAACAGAAAACTCCCCTATAAACATGTTATGTTTAAAATTGCAATAACAGTTACTATAGCCTCTTGTAGCAGTTTAACTGTACTGCGCTTGCAGAAACAACGCTATCACGTGTATTTATCCATTCAACTCTTTTGTTATAGACAGGATAAGGCAGAAAGTAGTTTCAAGCAAAGTTGATTTGAATTCTGAGTTTTTTCTTCTCTTAGACTTGTTGCCTAACAAAGATAAAAGTATTCAGTGTGCCCCATTATTTACCCATACTTAGTGGGGATGGGGAGAAAAGAAAGATTCTTCAATTTACTAAGGATATTAGATCAAAGGAAAACGTAGTCATCCTCGTCCAGGATTTGACTCGCGTCATTTATTTGATTTCTTAACCGTTATGCTCAGGATAAAATATATAAGTAACATATATACAGAGTAACATATACACAGAAAATACTTCAGTGTAACAAATATTATTTTCTTTTATTTGTCTATGTCTTCATACCTGCTGTAAGTGTTGGTTGCTACTGTCGTTACTGTAACATACCCATGATACGACTTTACAAATATACCGATATTTAAAATAAACGGATCTGTAAAACGTTCACATGCATAGGAATCCCGAAACACTGACGACTCTCTTGGTTCAGGTACGAAACTTTTATTACCTTCTTTACTTTTAGGTTTTACGACACGAGGAGAGAGAGAGAGAGAGACTTACAATTTCTATTATGCTGACTGTTCCATCTGACCCCAAAACACGCAGTGCATCACGTAGACCCAACTGCCCTGGCCTCGCCATAGCCCGAAAATCAACTCGCTTCGTCCAGCCTCAAATCTCAACTAACTGTTTTTTTTTCAAAAATCACCCAAAATCCTCTTCCCATCGCTTCCGGGCATGACGTCATTCACATCCCCAGTTCTATTTCCTATCCGGGGTTTTTATTATGACATCTGTGATTGTCACATCCTCCCTGCACGAGCGTGAACACCTGCGCTCAATGTGTGCCGCTACACGTGAACTAAGCCGAAAGGAGTAGTGCTGGGAAAGGAGTAGTGCCCTCTCTTACTCTTCCGTGTAGTAGCTATTGAAACTTTACTTACTTTTTATAGCTAAACGTGAAACCATTTAAGCGTTTCAAAAAAAGACCTTGAAATCGTTTAAGAATGATAGCTGCAAATCATATATATATATATATATATATATATATAGAAAGAGGATTTGCCCTTAGATAACCTACAATGGTTGATATGCCATAAAACCCATCCAAAGCAAATCATATACATTTAATATATCTATATAAATATAAAGCCTAACTAAACGGAAAGAATAGATATGAACAACGAAAAATGATAATATAAAAAAAAAAATCCTTCCGCAATTATTTAACATTCCGAGTGACAGCAATTCTCCTCAGTTATTACAAATGATTTAATTTACTAAGTCTTTTAGTGATTTAACAGATCACAGCGATCTTTTATTTGGAATTACATTCTCTTTCCCGGTTTTTGATGTCCGTTCTAAAGTCATCAAACTATAATCGAGCCTATTCGTTTGGAGTTTCAGAATACACCGACTGCATCTCTGCAGTGGGATGAAACTGCCTCACCAATGAGTGACCTGTATATGACATTAAATCATCTGATGTCAAGACTGCGGCCTTATAGATTTAAGGAATGTGAAGTATCTCCATTGCCATTGCACCTAGTTTCTGGCCTGGAGTGGCAGCAATTGATAGGGTTATGTCGATGAGTCAAATTGAAAAAAACAATTAGCAAAGAAATGATAGATGTTAAATTGTGACATTTATATGGCCTTGTGGGAAGAGTGTTCACCAATGGTCCTGGAGACCTGGGTTCAATCCCAGGTAGCGTCATACCAAGGACTTTAAAAATGGTACTTGATCCCTACTTGCTTAACACTCAGCAATATAAGGTACGTATCAAGGGTAAAAAGGAGCAATCCTGGGAAAGGAGTAGTGCCCTCTCTTACTCTTCGGTGTAGTAGCTATTGAAACTTACTTTTTAAAGCTAAACGTGAAACCATTTAAGTGTTTCCGAAAAAGACCTTGAAATCGTTTAAGAATAATAGCAACAAAATTTGTTTACAAATCATATATATATGTAGAAAGAGGAGTTGCCCTTGAATAACCTACAATGGTTGATATGCCATAAAACCCATCCAAAGCAAATCATATACATTTAATATATCTATATAAATATAAATCATATATATCTAATGCATCTATATCAAGAGGAGTTGGCATTAAATAACTTACAATGGTTTATACGCCATAAAACCAAACCAAACAAAATCCTATATATTCAATATATATATATATATATATAAAGAGGATTTGGCGTTAAATAACCTACAATGGTTGATATGCCATTAAACCCAGCCAGATCAAACCAAACTATGAATCGTATCTCACTGTAACTCTCTGGAATGGTTAAATGGACTTCCTGACATATTCGTACTTTGTTGTTTGTTAAAACTAAGTATGGTGTTGTGGTCAGGATTGATTGATTGATCTGTTTACATCTCACAGTCCTTGTGGTCAATTTTCAAGAAAACGTTTTCTTTTTTACATAAAATTCTCTGTACAGTCCAATTTTAGCCGCTGCTCGAACGGTGAGGTCTTTTAGAAAACAGAACTGTTTCTTCTCGTAGATAGACCGATCATTTTTATTTTTATTATTATGAATTAAGAATTAATTCACATTGTGGGAAAACCAGAAATAGTTTTATTTCTTCGAGAGTGGATGAGATGTTTAGGAAGCCCGTGGATTATTGCATGGACCCCCCCCTGAAGACCTTTCTATTTTTTTTTTTTTTGCCTCTGAGTTTTGAACAGTAAAACCTGGTTTCTTGATCCTGTTAAAGCCAAATTGTCAGACCATCATACAAGCATAATTTATCTGTTGGGAAACATGAATATATTCTTTTATATCCTGCGTGTTGTCATCACTTCTCGGCCTTTTGGCTGGGCTGTCTGGCGTTCGTGCCGGATGGGTGATCGAACCCAAGAGCAGACTCGGGGCCGAATAGGCCCCCAGCTTCGGCTGGGCAACCTTCGGATGGGCGAGCTGCTTTTTCAGATCCGTTTGCACGCCTTGTATAGCACTAGACCTCACGGTCTACTTCAAGCTATATGCTGGCATACGTGCCCGGACCTTGATTTAGGTCCGTGAAACGGCTTGACTCATTAGATCCACATTGCACTTAGTGGGTCAATGACTAGCAGAGTTCGAGTCTCGGCTCGTTCCCGACCTTCCCCTCCCCTTTATCCCCACTTTAATCGGCCTTCGGGCTTTTGACCTTGTGTCAAGTCGTGTCTGGTGGGAGGCAACGACAAATAACTATCCTGCGTGTTGTCATGAAACTTCGATTGGTTTAATGTCGGTGAAGGTGACAAGCTTTTAGTCTCGACCCTTTTACCTACGTTTATCACCCGAACAACAACGCCAAGCGTATTGCTGGTATTAGGTCGGACAATATTTTATTTCGGAATATCATTCAACAGGGAAAACTACGACACAGAAATTTTCGAATAAGCCGAAAATGAGAACAACGCAAAATACACACTTTAGAGGATAAATTATTTTATTATCAACCCAAAAATATAAAGGCATGTAGGTGAAGTAAAATCGTCTTACCGACAAAAATAAAAATGCGTATATGTTAACAATTTGGGGATAATTCACCCAGAACTTTTCTAGTGTTTATGTGTGCAATTTCTTTTATTTGCTTTGTGTGTGGTAAGCAAATATATGAAATAACATTAAAAAGAAAGCTATCTTATTTCTTTCCTTTTCTTTTTTTTTCCTTTTTATCACATATATGTCCCTCTCTTTTTTTCTTCAGGTGTCGCGTTTCACCGATTGTTAATTTTTCTTTCTTTTTTTGCCGTTGTCGCGTTTCACCAACCGTTAATTTTTCTTTCTTTCTTTCTTTCTTTCTTTCTTTCTTTCTTTCTTTTTGGTTACATCTTCAAATCGTTTCTTGTTCTCTGATTTTTCTCGACGAACAAAATAGTCACCCGGTTCTTATCCTTTTGTCTGGCTGCCTTTTAATCTTCCCATATGAGCTGGCCTAAGGAAGGCAGTTTACTCTTTACATCACAGATCTGTTAAGGGATATCTCAGTCAACTGACTTGTCTGATTTTTCCTCTTTGTAAATACGACTTTCCCGCTGCGTCGTATCACATGGGCTTCTTGGCCAATCGGCATTCAGCCTTCAAATTGGTCCCTTGTTGCTAGGGACTGTTTGCCAGTTCATACATCCATATTTGGGAAACTTGACCGTCATTCGGGTGGTACGTACTTTTGACCCGAATTCATTTCTTCGGACTTTTCGTCTATTTCTACTGGTTTGCGACGGAAGGAAAAGAGGGAGAAGTAGAGAGGGAGTTTTTACTTATGAGTAAAACTATGAATTTGACTATCCCCAGGGTCCAAATTCATATCAATGTTTGAATATTAAATATAGTGTCTCAATATACATGGAACCCATGTGACGGCTAATACTAATAATAAATGCTGTGTTCTTTTGTGTCAGATTTGAAAATAGTATATTATAATGACTATTAATCCTTGACCCCAATGCCTTAGACAAGACAGGAAAATATTTTGCGTTACTTCTTATTTGGATACGAAATCATTCAAAACTGTCTCAAAATAGACGCCCCCTACCACACAGTTATATGATAAGGATTTATTACTGAGACAAGAAAATCAAAAATATATATAATTTTCTGGAAGCCGATATAATAGCAATTAAAAAAACATTGATTTGATGTCTCCAGTTCAAAGGATACGTTTTTAAAGGACGTGTTCCCAATGTGCTTGTCTCAGTAATAATCTAAGTATATGCCTTACAACATTTGGGCGCCGGAGGACGTCGTCATTAATGTGTTTTCCTTTGGTCATTGGGGAGTTTTGGGTCTTTCTCACCAAGCAAACCTTATCAGAGTTACACCCTCCAGTTTTCGCTAAACAAGAGGAAATAAAAATAAATATGGCTATTTATTCATGTAGACGATTATAAACCACTTATCCGTGCATCTGATTGGTTGTTGCAATCAACCTGTCAAATGTGCGACACTGTCTATTTTAACGATCTACGATGACTTTTCTACGTTGTAGATGGTTCATAATTATGCATTTGCACAACTCCTGTCTTCCTGTCCAGTATGCCGCTCTCACTGAACGAGGGCACCTGGTTTTGTGAGTTATTTTCTTTTTTTTTGACCACACCACCGCAAGAAAATTTCCCCTCGATATAAATACAGTTTTTTTTTTCTGACTAACTAGAATTAAATTATATCAGGCGTCGATCAAATCAACTTACTAAAATTACTACGGCAATTGGACAGTTTTTTTTCTTTATTTTACCTTATGCACCCCATTAAAAAAAAGAAACCAAATAAATTAATTTGACTATATTTAATTCTTTTATTACAAATAGTTAAAGTAATTTATTTTGTTTCTTCTTTTTTTGTGGGGTGTATAAGGTAGAATGAAAAACCTTTCCAATTGCCGTTGTAATTTGCGCTCCAAACTCTGATCGAGTAATTCTAAAAGTTTTTGAAACAACTGTTTTATTGAAAGATTCTATGTCTTTTTTCATGGGCAACCAAAAACCCAAAAATAATATTAATAATAGTAATAATAATAATGAAAGAATGTGAACAGAAGGATAAGTACTTCGACCTTGCTAGAGAATTGAAAAAAAATGTGGAACATGCAGGTAACAATTATACCAATTGTAATTGGTGCGTTTGGAACAGTAACTAAAGGATTACTAAAGGGACTGGAGGACTTGGAAGTTGGTGAACGGGTGGAGACCATCCAAACGACAGCATTATTGAGAACGGACAGAATACTGAGAAGAGTCCTGGAGACTTGAGGAGACTTCCACTCACTTAAACTACAGTGGAAGACCATCAGCTAACACTGATGTGAAAAACTCTAATGAGTAAATAATAATACTAATACTACTACTAATAATAATAACAATAATGAAATTATTATTTATATCAATGGGTTGCATCTATTTTGAGACAGCATGTATATATTATATGTTTTTATGTACTATCTTCAATTTAGTTACGGTTAGTATATCAATGCTATTATAATGCTCCTATTAGTCCTCACTGAGCGAGAAATCGACCAAGTCTTTCTCTATATCTATGTAACCTAATTTCATTATTAATAATTCAGGATTTTTTCTTTGATCTCTTTTGCTATTGCTGCTTTGATATTGAGAATATATTGATTTATCGAGGAAGCAAATATAAAATACTAACAATATAATATCACCTTCGATTTGGGGTTTCAAAAAATGTCCTTCAAGAAACCTTTAATATTTTCATCCATGAAACAGATGTGTGAGACGTGCCTCTTTGCTACAAGAAGAACATTGTTTCAATTTCAACGATCCCTTTTAATACTTTAAAATCCGGAAATGAATTTCGTCTGTCATGGAATTTAAAATTTTCGCCATAAAATTATCATAATAATGGCTGGCATATTAAGGACCTGTAATCTAATTGATAAACGTCTGATAAGTTTTTGAATTCAATTTCAGAGTAGAGAGATTTGATTCAGGTATTTCACCGCGATATAAGGACCGATCCGTCGAAAAAAAAAACGGTCTCAGATTCAGATTAAACAGGGTCGAATTTGACGGGACTTGCTGTCAATCAGACAACCAATTGGTGAGAAAATCTCTGTCTTGAATGTAAATTCCTATAAAAGAGATATGTGTTAACTTGCTAGAAATAATATGCATTATATTTGCATTAGAAGGTCTTAACCATATCTCTGATTTTTCGTGAATCCTAAAAATGGTCACTCTCATTGTTGACTGGTTATCACCATCTGCAAATGTATACCAAAACTAAATATTATTGAGCCTGAGTTTCTATTGTAGAAAACAAACATCAAATTAGATGGCATGCGTGACTGAAATGTGCATCAGAAAATGTTATGACCAGAACAGTTGCATTACATGCTACACAGAAATAAATTCCAAGGGATCAATCGGTTGTTTAACTTTATTCGAATATTTTCTTTTGGAATTCTCATTTTACTTATTTATTTCCTTTCTCTTCTTTTTTCCGTTTTCTTTCTTTATTTGATTTTTTTTTTTTTGTTGTGATATTTCATTATTTCATTCTTCCTTTTTCTCTTTTGCGTGGCGCCTTCAATTAGTTTCCAGACTATTTTTGTACAGACATTTAAAATTGTCGTAGACACTTGAAAATTCAGTATATTATTACTATACATATTATGGGATAACTGACCAACTTTTATGATTTCAGGTTCAAATGAACAGATGTAGCAGCAATTGGGATACAACCTACTAAAGCCTGATTGTCACAGCTGGTGAATTTCAAAAATGCAATGTGGACGTAAGGACACTTTAGAAGAATGATATGCAATAAAATTCTGTTTTAAACTTGGAAAAAATACCATAGAAACGTATGGAATTCTTCAGATTGCTTTTAGAGCATCTTGCATGAATCGAGCGTCATTTTTGAGTGGTGTAAGAGATTTAAGGAAGACAGAGAGTCTGTGAGGGATGATGAGAGGTGTGGGGGAGTAAGGAGTTGATTGGCCAAAGGGTTAGGGTTACTGTGTTGAGATTTTAAGGGAGTTCATGAAGAGATTCCGTTGGAAGAGGCCATCACTCTTCAAATCGGGTCAGTGGCATTTCCACAAGGACAATGCACAAATCCACAACTCCATCTTTGTCACATACTATTTCACCAAGATGGGCATCAGGACACTTCCTCAGCCTCCCTATAGTCCAGACCTTGCTCCCTGTGACTTTTGGTTATTCCCTAAGCTCTGAGGCTGTCGTTATGAGACAACTGAGGCGATGAAAGAGGCGGTGACGAAGGTTATTGACACGCTAACACAAGAGAACTTCCATGGGTCCTTCCAGAAGTTGTTGGGACGGTAGAACAAGTGTATTTCAGCCGGAACAGATTACTTCGAACGGACTAGAGTTTCATGTGTGTACTATCAATAAAAGTGCCCATACGAAAAATGTCTGGAAACTTATTTAATGATCCTCGTAAAACTTTGTTCATATTTCTTTGTTAATCTATTTTTTCCTTTTGTTTTCAGAAAATGTGTCTGTAAATGCGACTATTCTGATTGTTGTCGTCATCATTGTCTTTCTCGTACATTTCTTCTTCTTCTTCTTCTTCTTCTTCTTCTTCTTCTTCTTCTTCTTCTTCTTCTTCTTCTTCTTCACAGAAACTACATCATCATTCCATCTGTTTACATCACAGTGTTTATCATGGCCATCATCTTTGTTTAGTCATGTAGTTGCTGAAGTATCTATCCACCCCGAGCAAACAGTCAGGACACGACGGACTGATGCAGAAAAGAAAATACAGAAATATTTTTGTAAATCATTTAATTATCCAAACCAATACCTATTTTACAGCTTTTCTGTCAATCAAAAATTTCAAACAGTCAAATACAAAAGAAAAATCAAAATAACATAAAATGGATCTGGTCATTATATTATTATTTTACTTTTTGCAATTTTTTCGAATGTTATTTGAAAAAAGGTAGACTTAAACTTGTTATTACATCATGGTATTATTGTTGAAAATAGCGTATCAAATATATATATATATATATATATATATATATATATATATATATATATATATATATATATATATATATTCTTCTCACTGGTATTATTTCACTCTTTATAACTTTTTCACACCAGCGTAAGCTGGAAGTCTTTCATAGAAGTCTTAGTGACTGCACGTCTCTTCAAGGCTCCACGACTCTTCTTAGTATTCTAGCTGATCTCGACGATGCTATAGTCTGTATGGTTTCGATTATCCCACTGATTTCCAGTTCTTCAAGTCTCTTTTTCGGACTCTTTGAAACTGTTCCGAGCACTCGAACAAACATTGATATTTTGACGTTCATGTTCCAATTTTTTTTTTAAGTTCTCTGGCAAGGTCCAAGTATTAGCCTATCTTTTTGCATTCCTTTATTTCCAGTTTGTTGTCCATCGTAACAGCGGAAATAGAAAAAAGAAAGAGAAGATTCTATCGATTTTTCCCTTTTCTTAATTTTTAATTAACAGAAGGTTTGTCTCGTCTTTTCCCCTACATAATGTACACTTCCTATTCAGTGGCCTCATATCGATTTTCGTTTTCTTAAATTATTTTGAGAGTTCTACACACTATTGCTTGCTGATGGTTTTTCACTGGAGTCAGAGAGACAGCAGGCCTTCTCAAGTCTCCTGGACTCTTATCAGTATTCTGACCAATCTCAACAATACTGTAGTTTTGATGGTCTCCACTCGTCCTCTTATTTCCAACTCCTATACCAATCCTCTGGCGACTGTATCAAGTACACTACTTACAATTGTTATCACCGTCAACTTCAGCAAGGTCCAGGTATTTATCTCTCTTTTCATCATCATTCAGCTTTCCTCTGTGATCAGCTTCGATGGTAAAGTCCGATAATCGGCAGGTTCTTATTTTTGTTGAATCTCACAAGGTCTGGTCATCTGGCCGTGATTAGATGGTCTCTTTGTTACTCAGAATCCCAGTGAATTTTGAGCGTCTCGCTTTCCAGGACGGATTCTGGTTTGTGCATATGCCATTTGTTCGTATGGTCAAATTTAAACTTCTTTCAACATTCCCAGTGGATCACCTTGCCTACCAACTCGTGTCTAGACTTAAACTTTCTTTGCTCTATTATTATTATTATTATTGGTTTAATTCTTACATGTTTTTCACACCACCTCCATGTATCAGTTTGCCACGGGAGTTTAAGTTAGAGAAAATCTCAGCAGGCTTCTAGGACTCTTCTTAGTAGCCTACCCAATCAACGATATTAGAGCTGTGGCCTTAATGATTCCAATTCTTCCCATAATTTCGTGTTCATCGTGTCTTTTTCCAGGGTATTGGGGACTGTTGCAGGGGTACGAACTACGATTAGTATCAGTATTACTTTCATGTTCCGCGGCTTGTGCGACTTTCTAGCAGAGTTCAGATATTTTTCTAGCTTTAGCTTTCTATTACCGATACCTTTTAATCTTCTGTCACAGAGAAATTTATAATATTATGCCAGGGAGAGGATGATGCTGCTTGGTTTAAATGAATAAAATAAATCACAGGTTAGCCTACTCACACAGGCAAAGTAATGAATTCCAAACAGAGGAGGGGCCATCTTTTCAAGTTCGTACGAGACGATCTGAAAATTTAAGCGAAGGTTTTTAAGGTTGTAAAGCGAAACCTCTTGAAGAGTCTTTGAGATCAGACAGAATTCATCTGTCAGAGAGGTTGAACGACCAAGATAGTGTGTGTTTGAGCGAGAAAAAAAATTTATCTGACCCTCTATCGTCAAGAAAGTTTTGATCTCCCGAACAGAAGGGTTTATTAGACGATAATAGATGCATGCAACGAAAAATAGCTAATTACCAGCCTCTCTCTCTCTCTCTCTCTCCCCCTCTCTCTTTCTTTCTCTCTCTCTCTCCCTCTCTCTCTCTCTCTTTCTCTCTCTCTCTCTCTCTCTCGGAATTCAAAATTCCATCGTACTTTAATTATTTATTGACACCAAATGATAAAAGTAAAACAGAAATTCCTGACGTTGGTGTCGGTGACTCTTAACGTGACAAGAGAAATAAATATCTTGCATTCAGGAAGAAGTCAGAGACCTATTTGTTTCTCGGGAAACGAAAGGACAACGAAAATTCAATCTCCTTTCACATAAGAGATAGGTAAAGAGCTACTGTCCGAAAAACTCTCACTAATCATAACAGTCGGAAGCAAATACCATCCCACACGCCTCGGACCACAAGTCACATAGCCAGTTTTCCTCTTTGCCAATGCAGTACAAATATAGTACCATGCCCACACAAAATTTGAAGTATTAAGATGGCCTGCGTTTCACTAATTTATTAAGACGTGACGCAGAGAAAAGTAAAAATCTACAATATGACTAGTTCTTTTCTTGTATATAATAATGATTACGATTATTATTATTAACATGAATTATTATTGTTGTGTTCCTTGCGAGGTTTTCATTGTATTCGGAGAGAGATCAAGTCTTTTCAGATCTCTAGGACTCTTCTTTGTATTCTGTCTGATCTTAACAATGCAGTAGTTTGAATAGTCTTGTTTCGTCTTCCGATTTCTAACTCTTCTAGCTTTCGTTCAAAGAGCTCTCATTACAATTGGTATAACCGTTAACCTCATGTTCCATAATATTCTTGTTCTTTCTTTGCGTTTATTTTTGATCTTTCCACTGTGAAGACAAATCCTATTATACAGTGATTTTTCTTTTTTCTTTTCTTTTTTCTGTTTTTATCACTTTCTCTGGTCTTTTCGCAGTGATTAGGTGATCTGTTTGTTTTTGTATAGTCCAGATTATTTTCCCGTTTGATTCTCCTTGACGGGTTTTAGTTTACGCATATACCATTTGATAATATGGTCAAATTTAGATTTCTGGTGCAATACCGAATAGATTACCTTTCCCTCTCAGTCGTGTATAATTTTATACCCCTTGGAGCAAGTTTACTGAATTCGCTTATTATATGATTAATAATTTCAACTCTATCACCGCATCATCTACATTTGTATTTTCTTACGTATCATCGATTTTAGCTTTAATAAAATCGATCCTAATGACATTGTTTTGTGCTGATATTAAAATAGATCCAGTTTCTTTCTAAAGATTTCCCTTTTTGTTGCCATGTTCAGGTCTTTTCGTGTGATATTTTACTAATTTGTCACTTGAAATACCAATAGAGTTGTTTTTCTTCCCATTTTTGTTGCCTAGTCGGCTAAGGCTGTCGAAGGCACCACTTGCCTCTTTGCAAAGGGGTAAGACCCCACCTAACGATTGTCCTGAATATGACATTAAACAATCTAATTATGAGGCTCCAACCTTGGAGATATGGGGAATCTGGAGGAGCCCTTCACTGCCATTGCTTCCAGATCCACTCTGGCTCGGAGTGGTAGTACCTTAGGGTCGTATCTATGACTCAAACATAACCGCTTGTCATTTAAACTGTGTCTAAGCAAATGAATAATGCAAAATTGAATTATTAGGAATAGAACTGTTTGATCATTTAACCATGATGAAATGAATAAATGATGTTTGATTAAATTGTTAGTGATACGTAGTAATAACAGGAATCATTTAACTGAGAACAAATAAATGAGAACTTTTAGAATTTTAGAATTATTAGTATTAAATGGTAATACTTGAAACTTCATCTATGTGCTTAAATCAAATAATTGGTATTATATAGCCATAATTGGAATCATTTGACTGTGTGCAAATGAATGAACAGTTGTAACGTAATGCCTAAGGGACTTCGGTTCATGCTTTTGAGTTTAGTTAGGCTGAGAAACTTTCGGCTCAGCACATGGGTTAGTTAGGTGCAAACATTGATGCAGGTGTTAACGCAGGCGCGCGCAGGCGGACGAAGGTGTCACTCAGATGTCACAATAGTCCGAGACGAAACGGGTGACGGAGTGCGAGTGACGTCACGCACAGGAAGCGCGCAGAGGTTTGTGGAGAATTGAAAGAAATTTAGAGAGTTGAGTACTGGACGCCAAACGAGGAGGATCGACTTTTGTAGCTCGCAGACGCGAGGCGAACTTGCGCCCTATGGGGGCCGCTCGAGATGGGAACCAAATGAATAAAACAGCATAGCAAGATTGTGTCTCTCCTCCTAATGTCGAAACCTTTAACTCAAAGTTAATAAAAAGGTTTCGTACCTGAACAAGAAGTCGTTACGTGTTTACGAATTTTGAGATTCCTATGTTCTTTATATGTTCTATCGTTATGAACATTAAATGTCTATTTGGCACATGGCGTTAATTTTGGCCATGTAACACAATGTTGAATGGAATACTTAGTTTTAAATGGCAGTATTTGTGTAACATAGCCAAATATGTAGCCATAATACGAATACATAAAACATACTGGATATGTAAAATGTTCATTTGCATAGAAATCCCGTAACACTAACAACATTTTGGTACGAAACTTTTATTGACTTCTTGAGTTTAGTTTTTCGACACGAGGAGAGAGAGAGAGAATTTTTCTATGCTTACCGTTCCATCTGACCCAGCAAACGCGTGGCGAATCCCGTAGGCTACAAACTGGACTTGCCTCGTCCAGCTTCAAATCTCAACTGGCCTCGCCCAACTTCGGATCTCAACTAACTGCTTTTTTTCAAAATCACCAATAATCGCAGCCCATCGCTTCCGGGAAAGACGTCATTCCCACCCCAGTCTCATTTCCTATATGAAGTTTTTATAATGACATCTGTGATTGTCACATCCTCCCTGCGCGAGCGTGAACACCTGCACTCAATGTGTGTACCAGCACGTGCACAAAGCAAAATAGTTCTAAGCCTAACTCAACCGAATGATAAGATATAACCAACGAAAAATGTATTATATATATAAAAAAAATCCTTCCGCAATTATATAACATTTGTAACCATTTCACTGTGTGGAAACGAATGCTGTACGGAAATGTCAGTGTAAAATAGAAGTAATTGAAACTATTTAACTGGGTAGAAAGAATAGCAATAATAGTAAGAAAATAAATTAGTTTTAAGCCATTTAAAAATGAATATACAAACAAAATAAGTCTGAAAAAATGACTGTTGTGACAGTTTTATTGCAATACTTGAAACCACGAGGACAAAATGCACTTAGACCTGTTTAAAAATTTTACCTATGATACGTATTTATTGTGTAATGGTAATCGTCGTAGGAAATGAACACGGCGATACGAGTTCAAATCCTGGACGAGACTGATTGCATTTCACATAGCACTAATACCCCTGGGAAAGGTATGAATCCAATAATTCTCCCTCCAGATATGGGTAAATAGTAGGGCAGACTAGGTTCTTCAGCCTTGGTGAGGTAACTAGTCAAGGAGAAGGAAAACTCTGAATTCAAACCTGTTAAACTTAAAAATTGACCTTGTGTCATATCCTGCCCGAGCGGAGGGGTTGGGTAAATATCATATGATAAAACGTATTTATTGGTCTGAATTTCTGAGACGAAGCATGATGATTTTTATCATTCAGGATTTTCGGACTATTGTCTTTATTGTTATATTCGTCATGTTTTATACGATGTCTCCGCCAGCCTTTATTAGGTGTTTCTTGTCGGACTCGGAACTTTGAAACAAGTCTTTTTATCTAATCCACGGGCGTCACTCGCTCTGATCCTGTTAACCATAACGAAATTCAAGAGTTAAGTATTCGTATATTGTTACTCACCTGCAGTCAGGATTTGACAGCGCTTCCTTTAAAAATTAAGCTATGAATTCTACGATTTGTCATTCGGGGACTCTTTTTTTCTCATAAGCAGCCTTTTCAAGATGATCTCGGCCATTCTATTTTTGCATTCTGGTACAAGAGAACATCTAATAAACAACATTTTCAAGACAACTTGGTGCCCAACTATATTTAGTCTATGATTGCTGAAACTTTCCTGTCTTATAATTGACAGGCTCGTTTCACTTGTTTGACTTAGTGTTGATTATTATTATTGTTATTTATTTACTCATTACAGTTTTTCAAATCAGCATAAGCTGATGGTCTTTCACTGGAGATTGAGTGACAGCAGGTCTCCTCAAGTCTCCAGCACTCTTCTCAGTATTCTGGCCGTTTTCAATAATGCTATTGTTTGGATGGTCTCTACTCAGCCGCCAACTTCCAAATCCTCCAGGCTCTTTCATAATCCTTTAGTTATCGTGCCAAAAGCACCAATCACAATTGGTATAATTATTACCTTCATCTTCCAAAGTTTTTTTCAAAGTCCCATAGGAGTTTATGTGTGTCATTTTCTAGGACAGGTGCTGGGTTGTGCATATACAATTTGTTAGCATGGTCAAATCATTATTATTATTAGTAGTAGTAGTAGTAGTAATATTTTACCCCTTGCTTGTTTTTCACATCAACGTTGCTTGGTGGGTTTTATTGAGTCTGACTAAGATCAAGTCTTCTCACGTCTCCAATATTTCTGAGTATCCTGCCTGATCTCAACAATACCGTAATCTGAATGGTCACGACTTTTCTTCCGATTACCAACTGTTCCATTCCCGTTGGACATACTTTGAAGAAATTCAATATGTCCATCTATAACCTTCACTCAAAGGCTCCACATTTTTAAAAGTTCTTTGGCAAAGTCCTATTATTATTATTATTATTTCTTAGAGAGATTTTCCCGCTATCGTTAGCTGATGGTTTTCCACTTAAGACTTCAGGACTCTTCTCAATATTCAAGCCGATCTTAATGCTGTAGTCTGAATGGTCTCCTTTTCTTTGATTCCTAATTTATTTAGTCCCTTTACCAAAACTGTTGGCGATTTTTCCGAGCACAACTATTACAATTGATATCACCGTCACTATGTCCAATCCTTTTTTTTTTAGTTCCCTACACAGCTCTTTTCTCTTTCTTTTATTTTTGCTTAGTGATCTACTGGGACAGCCAAGTCGACTATGGTCCAGTTTCTTTTTTATTGACTATTGCTCAGTCCGCTCGTTTGGCCGAGATTAAGTTATCTGTTTTAATCTCAAAATTAATGTATAATTATTTTAATATTTTGAGCATTTTTCACCTCTGTCTTAACTGATAGCTTTTCATTGGAGTTTAAATGACAGCAATCTTCTTCAATGTCCTGGACTATTGTCAGTATTCTGGCCGATCTTAAAACTGCAGTTGTTCCCTCTCCTCCTCTTATTTCTAGCCCTCCACTCCCCGTACCAATCCTTTGCTGTCTGTACTGTGTGCTGAGATTACAACTGGTATGACCGTCACCTTCATATTCCACAGCTTTGTTGTTTGTTTGTTTTTTTTTAATTCTTTATCAAGGCCTCTCTTGGTATTTACCTCTCTTTTCGTCTTCCTTCAGTTCTAGCCTTTGTTCAGCCGGAACGGTAAAGTCTGATATTCGTCCATTTCTCTTTCTTTTTTTTTTTTTTCTGCTGACTATCACTCGGTCTGGTCAACTATAAGGTGATCCGTTTGGTATCTCAAAATTCCAGAGAATTCTGTGCGTCTCATTTTACCGGGGGGATTTTGGATTGTCCTCGTATCAATTTTTCGTATGGTTAAATTTAAACTTGTAGCACATTTTCTAGTTAATCACCTTGTCCAGCCGATTTTGATAATGTTGTTGTTTGGATAGTCTGTACCCTGCCTCTCATTTCAAAATCCTCCAGTCCCTGTACTAATCCTTAATGACTGTACCGAGCACACCAATTATATTTGGTATCATCGTCAATTCCGTATTTTTTTCAGCTCTCAAGCACGGTCTAGGTACTTATCTCTCTTTTTGCTTTCTTTTTGCTTTACTTTCTTTAACTTTTTTTTGACTATCACTTGGTTTGGTCGTCTGGCCAAGATTAGGTGATCCGTTTGTATCTCAAAATCCTTGAGAACTTTCTGCGTCTCGTTCTCCAGGGCGGCTTCCGGATTTAGTATATACTATTTGTTCTTATGGTCAAATGTAAATTTCTTGCACTGCTTCTAGTGGATCACGTACCTCAACTGGTCATCTTAAGTCTTATAATCTCTTTGTGCTCATTTGCTGCATTCGCTTATTATGTGATTGATCATTTCATTTCTATCACCACATACCCTACATTTGCTATTTTGTTGCGACATTATTATTATCATTATTATTATTATTATTTTAATCTTTGCTAGTTGTCACACCAATTTTAGCCAGTGGCCTTCACTGAAGTCTGAGTGACAGTAAGTCACCTCAGGTATCCAGGACTCTTCTCAGTATTCTAGCTGATCCCAAGAAAATTTTGGTCTCGATGTTCTCGATTAATCCTCTGATTTACTAGATTTTTTTCTGTGCCTTTGAGGACCGTTCCAAGTGCTCCAATTAAAACAGGTATCACCGTTAACCTCATATTTCTTACTAGTTATTATCCTTTGGCTAGGTCAAAGTACATGTTAATCTTTTCGTGTGTTTTTAATTTCATTTTCTGCTCTGTAGAAACGACTAGTTTTTTTTTAAACTTTTTTTCCTATGTTTTTTTCGTAATTACCAGCTCAATCAGTCGTCTGGCCGAGATTCGGTGATCCCTTTGTTTCTCAAAATCCCAAAGGATTTTTATACGTCTAATTCTGCAGAACGGATTTTGGTTTATGTATATACCATTGTTGCATACGCATAGATAAATGAATGACGAGACCATATCACTTTGTAATAAAAGTATAAGGCTCATTATTACTTCTTGTGGTCGAAACTGTGTAGGTGTTTGAGAGAGACAAGGAAACGGAGGCAGACGGAGGACTGCTATAATGCTCTGTAACTTCTTCCTAGCCACATTGAGCAATAATCGAGACCTTACATCTCTCTTGACAAGAATACTCAACCAAAGGTCGCCTGTGTGCTGCTGTCCTCCCACTGGGCGCCCAGCTACTCGGTAGCGCTCTCCGGCCGTCTTGACTGCTCAACCGTGTATCCGAGACTGATTGAAAGATTGACCATGTCTGTCGTGGGTGTGTTCATATATCATTTCACAACGCCTGCACATTTCCGGTTAAACACGTGTGATATGCTTACACCTACGTATTGGTTGTTCTTCAAACAACTGGAATATGACGGCTCTATTGAAGGTCAATATGCAACACGATTCAGAAGTACTGTTAAGTTTCATTTTCTTGTGTATGTCTCAGTGGATCTTATTTCTTACACTGTCTTACTAAGTCTTTTATGTTTTTGTTCGTTTGATTATTATTATTATTTACTCCTCTAGAGTTTTTAACATCAGTATTAGCTGATGGTTTTTCACTGGAGTTTGAGTGACAGCAAGTCTCCTCAAGTCTCCAGGACTCGTCTCAGTATTCTGGCCGTCCTCAGCAATGCTGTCGTTTGGATAGTCTCTACCCGTTCGTCAACTTCCAAGTCCTTCAAGCCCTTTAATAATCGTTTAATTACTGTGCCTAACGCACCAATTACAATTGGCACAATCGTTACGTTCATGTTCCACAGTTTTTTAATTCTCTAGCAAGGTCGAGGTACTTATCCTTCTTTTCACTTACCTTCAGATTTATTCTGTGGTCCACCGGGACAGCAAAGTCGACAATTTTGCAGATTCTCCTTCTTTTGTTGATTATTATGAGGTCTGGTCTTCTGGCCGGGATTAAGTGATCCGTTTGTATGTTAAAGTACCATAGGAGTTTATGCGAGTCATTTTCTAGGACAGGAACTGGGTTGTGCATATACCATTTGTTTGTATGGTCGAATTGAAATTTCCTGCACATTTCCCAGTGGATTACTTTGCCGACCCAGTCGCGTCTCGCCTTGTACTCCTTCTGTGCTAATTTGCTGCATTCGCTTATTATGTGATTGATCGTTTCATCTCTATCACCGCATAGCCTATTATTATTATTATTATTATTATTAACCCATGATCATCATTTCATATTATCATTGATTTACATAGTCATGTTCCCTTTTACAATTATAATCATCTCGTTCTTCATTTTCTTTCTTTCTTTTTCTTCTTCCTTTATCATCATTTTTATTATTATTATTATTATTATTATTATTATTATTATTATTATCTGAACGTTAGATTTTCTTCCTAGTTGACATTACTAATGCCATTCTTGCAATTCCTCCTGTCAACCATTTTTTCTGCAACTGTCTATGCCTAAGCTCGCGTCAAACATATTCTGTTCTTGTAGCTGAAAATGAAAAACCCGCGCATGCGTATGCGCATGACAGATTCAGACCTCATTTTGATGTTGTGCTTGATTGTTCTTCAGAGCGAGAGAGAACTGCACAACTATTGACTACTAGTGTTTTCATAATAAATCGGCAGTCGACGAACAATGTCCATTGTTAAATCCTGCAAAGCATCATAGAGTATTTGTGTCTGTGGATATTTATAACTTCTGAGTTTCAATTATTTGAATTCTTAAAGCAAATCTCTGCTCGTGTCTTAAAGATAATGTCAGAAAATGAAAAAAAAATTATTTCAAAATTTCAAAAACAACAACGACAACTACATTTCTATTTTTAAAAAACTGGAAAAATAGACGTAGTTATGTTGTTGTCATTTTAATTAGTTCCTTTGCTTATTTTTAAGCAGCTAGATAATATCCCGAAATTCAATAATTCAATGAACGTCTGATCGTACCACAAATGCTTGGTCGGTTATTAACAGATTTTAATCAAACTTTCAACAATTCCGATGGACCATCCCTGTATTTTTTTAAACTCTAAGGGGCCAAAATTATTCAACTACTTTTGCTTCCCAAAGTTAAACAATTTCCCATTAAAACGGTAAAAAATATCAAAAGTTTCACAGGATTTGTAAATAGACACTTCCCATCCCAAAAATGTAACTCTAACTCTTCTCTCCACATCTAACAGTAAATATACAGACAGACAGCGTCCTTTTACAATGCTATTGGAACCAGTCTAACGGAAAAAAAATATCTGAATTCAAAACAGTAATAATCATCTCCAAAAGTGACGTTGTGTTGCATTTTCTCGTAGTGTAGAGTTTTGGTAAATACATGTATTTAATCATTTTAAAAGAGCTGCATTAATTTCCAAAGCTCCTCACGAAAAAAAAAAGTTTGTCTTAAAAAATTAAATAGCATAAATTATATTATGTTTGTTTGTTTATGTTAGGGGTTGGTAAATCCATGGAATTCCTTTTAAATTCACAGAGAAAAATACATTTTATCGTTTTTATCCCTTTAGTCTTCCATAGATAACCGGGAAACACATAGAAAAGTAGATAAATTAATGTTTGATTTAATGGTGGATTTATTCTGTGAACCGAATATCCTCTGAGTTGAGAATGGGTAAAAGGTCAGAGTCAATTTTAGTATTACAAAGTACGCTATCCCTCAAACCCATATTTATAAACCTTTCACGTGCTTCACTTTTAACTGAACTTGAAAAGGGAATATTCCTCAAGGAAATTATGTCAATTTATTTACTGAACTAAAGGTACTACAATAGAAATAAATTTTCCGTATGAAAAAAGGCACTTTTTTTAGCTTAGTGAGCATTATCAACTGAGGAGAAAAGCAATATTATCTATTCAGGAATTATTTCATTATGAAAATATTTGTGATTGTAGATCTTGAAAAATGAGAAGGAAGTCACGTACAAATTAATATATTTAAACACAAATTATGGATTTACTACAAAAGCTTTACTATGCGGTCCCTCCAATTTGGATAATAGAAAGTCTGAACATGAGCGAAATATCTATTAAGATATAAAACACGGTAGTAAAGCAATGGAAAACTAAGAAATGCAATAAATAGCAGGTATACAAATCCAAGAAGTGAAAATTCAAACAGACACCTTTCCGAAAGATTCTCTCTAATCACTTCTTTCTTTTTTTTTTTTACAGTAATGATGCAACTCAAATATTTACTCAGGAAATGTAAAGAAGGCTATAAATTTACAAAATCACAGAAAAAGATTTACCATTTTATGTACATGGAGGATATTATAAAAAAGAATCAACGGAAAAAATAGAACTACCAAATCAAGAAATCATCGGAAAACCAGGTGAAAAGGAAATGAGTATCTTTTAATATTGGAAGCGGACAACATCAAACGAAAGAGATAAAAGAAAATATAAGAAAGGAGCATTTCAGAAGCACAAGAATCTGTTTAACAGTTTTTTTTTTTAAGTAAAATATTCAGTAACATTCTAACAATGTGGAAATGAGAGACAAACCGACCTAAGAACAAGGAAAATGGTATCAAGACATCAGGTTTCGTTTGGTTTCTTTGTTTAATGACATATCAACCTTTGTATGTCATTTAATGCCAAATCAATTATCCTAGAAGAACATTAGTGATACTATTTAACCCATAGCTGGGAGTACATACCTTTCCCAAGGGTATTTGTCAGAAAGTGGACGTAATAGCGCGACTGGAGTTTGAACTTGCTTACTACGATTCCCCAATCCATCGATTTAACCATTACACCACGAGGATACCCACCGACGCATAAGAAAACACACAGAGACAGTCTATATTACGAGAAAAAGAGGTAGAGGGACTTGCTTTCATTGCAGATAACATTGATGCAACAATTTGAGGATTCAGAGCAAACAGAAAAAACAAGGAAAAATTTATAGCAGCAGCCAGAAACAGACATATCAATTAAGGAGAAAAAAACAACGGGAAAGCAAAATTTGAAGTAAAACAACTGCATGGATATTTCAAGCAGTAAATTCGGAGATTGCACACCAGATGCCATGGATATATCTAAAATAGAAACCCATGAGAGAAACCAAATCTCTTTTAATTGCAGATCAAGGTAATGTTATCAGTAGCAATTTCATTAAAGCGAAAATCGATTATATACAATAGAATATCAAGTGTAGATAATTTAGATGAGGTGGTTAATTATATGATAAACGAATACAGTAAACTATCACAAAGGATTTCAAGACGAGGCTTGACTGGTTGGGAAAAGTGATCCACTGGGAATTATGCAATAAATACAAATTCGTTCATGCTGACAAATGGTATATGACTGAACTAGACACTATCAAATCATTGGAAGGTTGTGATTCAAATGGGTCACAGATTCCCTGCCAGAAGATCAGACCTTATGTAAATTAATAAAAATGAAAGAACTCGTTATCTATAGAGTTTCGCTGTTACAGGTGATAATAGAGAAAATCAAAGAAAACAAAAAGATTAACAAACACTTGGATAATGTTGAAAGGCTGTGAAAGAAGAAATTGATACAAATTATTATTGGCGAACTTGAAACGGTACCTAAGAGCTTTGAAAAAAGAAAGACGACAGGAATTAGAAACCAGAGAAAAAATTGAGACGATTGAGACCACAGGATTCCTGTGATCTGTAAGAATTATCAGGAGAGTCCTGTAGAGCTGAAGGAATTTGCTGTCATTCAGTTCCTACGTGAAAGAACGACGAGTTAAAACTGGGGTGAAAGACACACAAGGAGAGAAATACAACACACAACTGAATGGGGAAGGAGATTCCCTTGGAATTTTGCAAGTAATTGAGTTTTAATCATATTTGCAAATGGTATATGAACAAACTAGCATTCGTCCAAGAGAAATAGACTCATACAATTATCAGGGATTTTAAAAATGGAACAGATCTCTAAATACCGACCAGACGACCAACTGAGTGATAATTTACTAAAAAAGGATTGGGCTTATAGTGGACTTTGTAGAACATGAGAGTGACAGTGATTCCATTAGTCATTGGCATACTTGGAACAGTCCCCCATAAATTTGGTAAAGGGGCTGAAAGATTTGAAAATCGGAAGACGAATCGAGAAGATCCAGACTATAGCATAGTGTAGGTCAGAATACATATGTGTTCTTGAGACCTGAGGAGACTTGTTATCACTTAGACTTCTGTGAAAAATTATCTGCTAAAGCTGAGGTGAAAAACCCGAAAGGAGTATAATAACTATAATAATGGAGGATATCTTTAATCATTAGTAAGCCGCAGATTGGTTCCCGAAGAAGAGGTATGATGCCCCAAGGAATAAGAGTGTAAATACGGAAATTTGTCGGCATATCCTCAAGAAGAGGATAGTGTGGCGAAAAGTACGATTTGATCCTGTAAAGCTTGATTACAGACTGCCTATGTACTAGTTATGCTACTAAGTCGTTTATTTCATCACGGGAGCAAAATTAGAAGATGGAATTGACGGCAATAGAGACAACTTTAGCTGAGGTGTAAGTCTTCCGAGGCATCATCCAGGAAGATGCACTTTTACTATTACTATTTGTAATAACAACAATACCATTTAATCAAATAGAAAATGTAAAGCGGGCAATAAATTTACTAAATCGCAGGAAAAGATATACCACTTAAACACTTGGACGGCATCAAGCTGTTTACAAAAAATGAAAAAAAATCTAGAAAATGATACCCTTAAAATAATCTGAGATATTGAGATACTAGCAGGTTACTTACTCCTGATCTGAAGACCATACCTAACAAGAAAAAAAATTAAGAGGGGACTTGTTGAATATTGGACTTTGCCGTCATGGCAAAACATAAAGTAAAAATCAAAGAAAATTACAATAGGAAACAAGTGCTTGGAATTTGCCAGAAAACTAAAAAGCTATGGAACAATTGTAATTGGTGTTCTTGGGACGTTCTCTTGTTACTTAGTAAGGGTCCTGGAAAAGTTTGAAATTGGGAGACAATCCATTGTTAAGATATTTACGAACATATCCTTTTGCGCCAGTTAGATTTGAAATTATCCAAACTATTACAACTGTAAGATCGGCCCCAAAACGGAGAAGATTCCTGGAGACGATAGGAGACTTGCTGTCACTCAGACTTTAGTAAAAGACCATTGGTTTGGTTTCTTTGTTTAATGGCATATCAACCTTTGTAGGTTATTTAATGCCAAGGCCATTTTCCTCGAAGAACGGTAGTGTTACTATTTAACCCATAGCTGGGAGAATAAGGGGGTTCATACCTTTCCCAAGGGTATTTGCCCGAAAGTGAACGTAATAGCACGACTGGAGTACGAACTTGCTTACTACGATTCCGCAGTCCATCTCTTTAACCATTACACCACGAAGACACCCTAGAAATGACCATCAGCTGATATGGAATAATGTAGTAGTAGTTGCAGTAGTGTTACCTCCTATAGGCCCCCTCTTTAATTTGGCCTTGGGAGCAGACGTCATGTCTCCTCAGTAAACTAAGAGTGAACATTTCCTTGCCCTTTGATCTGGTTCATTTTGAATAATATCTTGCATGGCTCATTGTTTGTTGTTTCCTCAGCTCCCTTTTTGGCCTTGTCGTTTAAGTACTTCTACTATTTTGCCCAGGTGACGCTTGTGTCTCTGGGTGTTTAGTTAGAATGATTCCAACCTCTCTCAGAGTATGACGCTGCTGAGATTTCTCACGGGAAAGGAACATACCGGTAACCTTTTTACTTGTTGTATTCAGGTTTTTAATGTGTTTGTTTTCGCTGGCCAGACTTTGAATAACCTTCTAATTTTTAATCCAAAATACATTTTATGTTGGTTATAGCCTATGTTTTTACTTTCACCCCTTCCTGGCCACGTGTAACTATTTTGTTTTTACCTTTGCATGCCTCTTTGTCCCCTGTACATTGCCTGTAAATAAATTTTGGTTAGTATTTACAAACCTCTGTTTTTATTTGACTATTTTGCGTATGACTTATTTTTAAGTTATGACTGCGTAGGACCAAAACTACCCCTACGCACCTATCCTAAATTCACCGTGGTTATAACAGTAGTTGTAGTAATAATTATAATAAAGTATCTGTCAACTAGTGGATTTTGCCGTCTTGATTGACAACAAAGTAAAATTAAAAGAAAGCGAAAAGAAAGATAAATACCTTGACCTAGCTTGTGAACTAAAACATTCTGGAAAATGAAGGTGATGTTTGTAATTAGAGCGCATTGATTAATCCACAAAGAATCGGTAAAATGACTGGAAGACTTGGAAATAAAAGGACAACTTAAAACAATCCAGACTACATTGATATCAGATTGAGAAAAGTACTGATATCCAATGTAGAATTGTTGTCACTCACACTCCAGTGGAAAACAATCAGCTAACGTTGGTGGAAAAAATCACGAAAAAAATCTTTTCTAATAGCAGCACAAAACAACGCCATAAGAAGGGTTCATATCAAAGCGAGAATTAGATAAGACGCGACAAAAAAAGCAAATGTTGACTATGCGGTGACAGAGATGAAACAATCAACCACGTAATAAGCGAATGCAGCAAATTAGCGCTGAAGAAATATAAGAGTAGACAGGATTGGGTGTTGGTAATCTACTGGGATATGTGCAAGAAATGTAAATTTGATCATACAAACAAATGGTATATGCACAATCCAGCACCTGTCCTAAAAAATAATACACATATACTCCTATGAGACTTTGACATACACATGGATCACCTAATCCCGTCCAGAAGACCAGACCTCATAATAATCAACAAAAAGAAGAGAACTTGCAAAATTGTCAACTTGCTGTTCCGATGGACCACAGAATAAAACTCAAAGAATGTGAAAAGAAGGATAAGTACCTCGACCTTGCTAGGGAATTGAAAACCTATGAAACATGTAGGTGACAATTATACAAATTGTAATTGGTGTTTTTGGAACAGTAACTAAAGGATTACTAAAGGGACTGGAGGACTTGGAAGTTGGCGGACCATCCAAACAACTACATTATTGAAAATGGCCAGAATACTGAGAAGAGTGCTGGAGACTTGAGGAGACTTGCTATCACTCCGACTCCAGTGAAAAACCATCAGCTGACGCTGATGTGAAAAGCTCTAATGAGTAAATAATATTAATAATAATAATAATCACAAAAATCAGATAAAAATATAAATATTTAGGATCACTTGGAATTCTGGAACCTTGCATATGTATCCAATAAAAATCTTTAATTTATATTTTCAAAGAAACTAACCTTATTTACAACACTTACCTTCTAACATCATTTCTATCGTCATGTTTGAAATTATTATTATTTTGTCTCTGTACTAAAATTTGACAACAGTTGAATTGAAGAAAATTACAATATTCTATCGAGCATGTCATAAAAAATATATTAATAACGTTATATTTGATTGTTTTGTATCATAATACATAACATTACACTAAGATATAGCACTAAATCTATTCAGGTGGTGAGGCTCCACATCTGAATCTCTGAGTCTGTTGCTCCCGAGTCGATTTTGGCCAATGTGTCACATAGATTTCCGATATCTAAAATGATTTCAATTTATATTCATTTTGAACATGTATTTTTGAATGAATAGATCACATTTTGTAAACTGATTTCTGTATGAAATAACTCAGCAAGGCTTGACAAGACGTAAGTAAAGTTGGCGACTGTTATCGAGAGCGACCCGAAGGCTCCCTTTCCAAAAGCTACTACAACTTTTCCTTAATTGCTCCACCTTATGCTTGATGCATACCTTATAAAGGTGTGCATTAAGCAAAGAGTTATCATATACCATTTTTTGAGTCTTTGGTATGACTTGACCTGGGATTGAACCCCTGTCTCCCTGCTCACTGGTGAGCACTCTACTCACAAAACCCTTAAATTATTGAGAGCTTTATTAATACATTAACTCTTAAAACGAATAAATAGGAAATGTTCAACTGGGGCTGTAGAATACACCGTTTGCATCTCTGTAGAGGGGCTTCTTACCCCTCTACAACAAGTGTCAAGGATATGGCACTAAACAATCTAATGGTGATGTTCCAGTGATGCTGGATCTTTGGGGAATGCGGAGCATCCCTTCATCGCTATCGCTCCCATGTCCACTCTGGCCCGGATTGGTACAACCCGATGGGGCCATATCTATATATAGATATGGCCCCAGTTTAAATATAACTAAACTGCATATTTATGCTAAACTGAATTGTTTCAAATAGAACTGTTTTGACATTGAAACTGTAATTACACTAAGCTGAATTGATCGAAGTAGAACTGTTGACATTTAACTGTGTGTAAACAAAAACTATATTCATACTAAACTAAATTTCTTGAAAAAGAACTATTTGTCAAAACTAAATAACTGGAAATAGAAATGTTTTGATAATTGAATTGTGTACTTATGCTAAACTGAATTGTCTGAAATAGAACTGTTTATTAGTAAAAAATGGATTTGGCATTAAACAACCTACAAAGATTGATATGCCATGAAGCCCAAATAATCAAACAACTGTTTTAAAGACTGTGAATACACAATAAACTACATGAAAAATACATTGATATCGTTTCAATAACAATTTGCAAATTAATCATTAATTAAATTATGCAAATTAATCATTAATTAAATTATGCAAATTAATCATTAATTAAATTATGCAAATTAATCATAATAACTTGAATTATACGCTCTTATTGTAGATGGCGTCATTTTTTATTTACTTGCATTTATATATTATGATTTCTATAAAAAAGAATATGAGTTGAAAATGAAATCAGCGGCTGTCAAATATGTTTAATAACTTTATCATATTTACCCAACCCCTCCGCCCGGGCAGGATATGACACAAGGTCAATTTTTAAGCGGAGTTTAACAGGCTTGAATTCAGAGTTTTCCTTCTCCTAGACTAGTTGCCTCACCAAGGCTGAAGAACCTAGTCTGTCCTACTATTTACCCATAGCTGGAGGGAGAATAATTGGATTCATACCTTTCCCAAGGGTATTAGTGCTATCAGTCTTGTCAGGGATTTGAACTCGTGTCGCTGTGTACATTTCCTACGACAATAACGATTACACCACATAATTTTATGAACGTATTCTTAGGTACCATAGAATTGTTGGACTTGAAAAAATAGACGCGTTTCGACGTCAAGGTTAACAGCTGCTCTTTCTTTGTTTATTTGTTTCAAAGAATTCAGTTCAGTATCAGTCAAGTTATCGTTTACACACAGTTAAATGTCAAAACAGTTCTATTACAAACAATTCAGTTTAGCATACGAAAACAGTTCCATTCCAAACCAATCATTTTAGCATAAGTACGTAGATTTTTAAATGTCAAAACAGTTCTATTTCAAGCAATTCAGTTTAGCATAAGTACACAGTTTAGATCTGTTTGATCCATACATAGGACCATATCAGGTGCAACCACTCAAGGCCAGAGTGTTGCTGGGAGCGATGGCAATGAAGTAGTACACTGCATTCCTCAAAGCTCAGACATTACGGGAAAATTACTATAAAATTGTTTAGTGTCCTATCAGAACACTCGTTGTGTCTGGGTCTTACCCCACTGCAGAGAAGCAGTCAGAGTTTTCTACAACCCCAGTCAAATAGGAAATAAGAGTATCTGAAGGCTGCGTTTAAGCAATTCATAAGAAAACTAAAAAAAGAAATTGTTTTAATGCAGATTTTATTTTAAATTTGTTAAACGTATACCGTGGGCGCATAGTTATATACATTTTTTAATCTGTTCATTTTGAGACAAAGACATAATGGTGGTAATAAAAAACAAAGAGAAACAAATTTATTAATCGGGCAGAGTAAAATCTGATGGTCGTAGTGATCTAATGGTATAGGAATTAAAAATTGGCGACAACAGGAAAGGAAAACAAAAGAAAAATGTCATTACTTATCACATTCATAGATATTCAACAGCTGGGTAAAATAAAAGCATTGAAAGTGGAAAGAGAAAAAAAGAAAGATTGTTTTTATAACGTAATTTATTGTTACTGTTGTATTTTTACATACATCGTTATCTTTGCTGAAATTGTCTTTGTTTTTGTTTTCTTTTTTCTTTTGCTTATAATGGTGGAGGTGCTATTTTTGTTTGATATTCAAAGTGCACTTGAGTAACAAGGGAGTATCGCCAAAGCAAAATGGCCGAAAACAACAACGGTAACAACTAGAGACGTTCCCGCCTTTTTTCCTGGTCGAACGCTTCTGAGGAACATGCCAATTTGCTTTGCTATCCTGCGGCTTCATCCAATTTGTTATATGCGTTCGAACCAATCCTGTGTTGCCGTAATGAAATGAGATTTTGGCCGCCAGGTGTTCCACGGAGTAGTTGCAATACGGGAGTGGAGATTTCTGTTTGATAAAAGTAAAAAAAAAAAATGCAAGCACAAAAGGATTTATATAAATGAATGGTGATGAAAAAATGGCGTAACAGATGGAAAGAAAGAAAGAAAGAAAGAAGTTACACAATCAATAGGAATTGAAGGGCTAATAAATTACGTTTCGGTAAAGGCAGCGGCAAAGAAAACAATCAGAATAGAAAGACAGACGGATGAGAAGAGACGTGAATATGGAAAGATTGCCAGAATGGTGGTAGTTGTGTAACGGGGAAAGGAGAGAAGCAATCGACAAAACAGAAATGCCACGAAAACATGACTAGTTTGTTTTTTTTTTTATTAAAATGAGGGAATTTGCGAGATGTAGCATCACCAGTGAAGAAGAAATTTATTTTCATTGCGTCGGTTGATATTGTATATTTCCAAAATTATGTACACTGATTTTGATTAAATTTGTTAGAATTCTTCCCCTAAGAAAATCCACCAGCTGTGGATTAAATTGTACCAGTACTGTTGTTTGGCATTAAATAACACACGAAGTTTACTATGCCATTTAACCAAAGTATCCACAGAGAACAGTTATGATTTGTCATTTTTTATTAAGATTTTGAGCTTTTCGTAAATTTGAAAGTAGTCTTTTGAAATGTGTTCTAAAAAACTTTAATCAGAGAAATTTCATAGAAGATTTCTTTTATTAATTAAATAGTAGAATCAGAGTTTCGCGTTTGTTTTGGACTTTTTTCATTGTTTAATGGCATATGAACTTCTGAGGAGTATTTAATGCAAAGCTTTCCTGGTAGAAGAAAAGTAGTTGTGTTATTTAATCAATTGCTGAGGAGGAATAAATGGTTCATACCTTTCCAGCGGGGCATTGGTCCAAAAGTGAACGTAACAGCGGGATTGGAGTTCAAACACCCAGACGACGAAGTACTGCACGTTAGTATGCGAGGAGTCCATCTTGTTTGGCTTTTAGCCTAGATCATGAACACATCCAGGGCACCTCGGGTAGCGTAATGGTTAGCAAGCTAGACTAGCAAACCTACACGGGTGAATTCGAGTCTCATTGGGTGCCCCATTCATATGGCCTTGTGCCACATCTAAGCAAAAAGCTTAGTAAATTACTAGATCATGAACACATCCAAACGCATTGCAGAACACGTTTGGTCAAAAACCCCTAAAGGAATTGCAAATAAAAACGGAAATAGTAAGTGAAACAACAAAACCAAACAAACAGAAAACCAAAAAATTAAAAAAAAGAAATGTCATTATATATATGGAAGTTGAAAATACATATATCATCATCATTATCATCTAGTTGCACTTAGAGCCAGGAGTTCCCTTAGTCTATCTCATTTTCAATCCCTATCATTTATTGCTTTTGGCAGATCTTCTAGACTGCATCCTGTATCTGTACAAAATGTAAGTCATTGCTGGTCAAATAACATTGTCACGTCTATGTGTAAGAGATCATTGTATATGATTTCAGCCTTCTTTCTCCAACGGTGCTTTCATATCTTGATCGTCTAACTTTAATGGTTGTGAGATGGGAAGCAAGTCGCCTTACAGCTGTTCTTTTGGCGGTATTGCTCCGAAACGCCTTCTTTGGTAAACACGACAACGTCTCTACAGGGAAACAAACCCTCGCTATAGAATATCCGTTTTAAATCCGAAAATAAAGGTACTTCGTCTCTTCCTGTCATTCCTCCCGTAGTTCTGTGGCAGCATTCACAAAGAAAACAACAAGTTAAATAGGGTAAAAAGAAAACAATGAAGTCAGGTACCTAACCCCAAATTCCATGACCACAACGACTATAACCCACAACCTACGTACAAAACAAATAACCAACAACTAAATCTTCTATGCCCCATAAATAACTGTATTTAAAAAAAATAATCCAACCTCAAGCAACTGTAAATGCAAAATGAATACTTCAAAGAGACGAGATTTTTTAGGCTGAATGCTGGTTACCAAGTGATTGTTAAAACTGAAAGTGAACCAAATATGGTACATACTAGAGTTGTTGAGATAACTTAGAGAAACAATGTTTTTATAATCATAAGTATTTTAATGCGTTTATAATATTCAATACTTTTCATTTTAACAATTCAATACTATCAAGGTATCACCAGTATCATGTCGTGCCGCCAGCACGGATATCCCTGACCCTCTCTCGCCACTTCCCCCTATCGTTAATCACTTCTGACAGGTCTTCTGGGCTACATCCCGTATCCTCACAGAGCTGCTGTATGTATGTATGTATGTATGTTCGAGCTGGCCGTCCTGTTTTGCTCGGCTACATGTGGGGGTCCATAGGAGTACATCACTTATGAGCTCGTCCATGCTTCTCCAGCAGTGTCCTACATGTCTAGTACGTGAAGATCTAATCAACCATAGTCTAGAGGAAATCTATCAAAAAGATAAACGCATGTAAAGCTGATTTTTTTAAAAAAATTGCAGGTTTTGCTTAGAAAAGAAGATGAATATAAAATTTTCCAAATCAGTATAATTTTTTAAGGAAAAATTAGAGAATTCGTTTCAAATTATAGGAATGGGAATGAGTATTTAAGCACCTAATATGTTTCCTCGAACGAGAGAAAAATAAGAATTGATGAAGGCTGAAAGAGACTAAGAAAAGAAAGTGTATTTGGTGAGGAGTTATGATGTTAAGAAACTGTTGGTTGTCTAAATTTCTGAGAGGAAGCTTGATGAGTTTTATCATTAAGGGTTTTCGGACTATTGTTTTTATCTTTATTGTTATTTCCACAACGTTTCGGCCGATATGCCCTCTGGCCTTCTTCTTGAAGAAGGCTGGAAGACAAATCGGCTGAAACGTTGTGGAAATAACAATAAAGATGAAGACAAAACTCCGAAAACCCTTAATGATAAAAGAAATTGCTGGTTGTCTTTTAGGACACATCGATCCTATCAAATCAAATTATTCAACGCCAAATCCTGTTTACGCATACACATTTATTATATTTTCTTAAAGAATAATTTATAGGTAACATTATTTCTCAGCGAGCTAGAGCTCATTTGTTTGCACCCAGTTAAAACGTTTCAAGTATAGATTGCATTTCACATGGCACTAATACCCTTGGGAAAGGTATGAATCCAATTATTCTCCCTCCAGCTATGGGTAAAAAAGTGAGGCGACTAGTCTAGGAGAAGGAAAACTCTGAATTCAAACCTGTTAAACTCCGCTTAAAAAATTGACCTTGTGTCATATCCTGCCCGAGCGGAGGGGTTGGGTAAATACGAAGTATAGAAAATGACTTGGTAGTTCTATTGGATCAATAGACAGGACACCAGCAGGTACTACCACTCAAGATTAAAATGAACCAGTGAATTATAGCAATGGTGGGGGACTCCACATTCTCAAAACCTCTGGGACTGCTGCTTCAACATCAGATACAGTTTACATATCCAGGACATTTGATGGAGGGGTGTTACTCCTCTGAAGTGATGCACTTGGTATATAATACAATCCATGCCGACTTGGCTACTACATCAAGTGTGAAATTCTATTAGTCCTATACGTTAGACGTTTACAGGTACTCTCGTCCCTGCTTCTTCAGCAGTGTCCCGTGTGTCTGGTTCGTCTAATTTTGATAGTTTTTGTAATGGGTGGTTGGTGGCCGTATATCTGCTGCTTTGTGGGGTGTTGTTTATAAGACCTGTTCAATGTTGCGCGCAGCATTGTTGTGTAGTTGCCGTCAAGCTTTTTCTCGATCCGTTTAGTTCGCGTCCATGTGGTGCATCCATAGATCAGTATCGATGCGATCGCTGCTTGGAAGAAACTGTGCTTCATTTAATCGGTCAGGTCTTCGATATGACCGAAAGTCTATCGGAAGCTGTCCATGCCTTTGCTAGTCGCGTGTTGATGTCTTGGTTGATGAGACACTGCTCCCTAGGTAGGTGAACTTGTCAACTAGTTTCAGAGTGCTACCGTTTAGTGGGGAGGTGTCGCCTGTTTGATTAAAGCCCATATATTCCGTCTTGTGTGCATTGACATGGAGGTTGATGCCTGCAGCGGCTCGTTCTAGACTATGTAGCAGGTTTTCGGCTTGGGTGTGTGCATTTGCCAGAAGCGCTATATCATCGGCGTAGTCGGCATCGGTAATTGTTTTTGCGGGGTACCTTCTGCTTCTTTACTTTGTTAGCTTGAAAGTGTTTTAGAAATAAACCAACAAATAAATAAGGGGACATACGAAAATGACATTAATACGTAAAGCGATACATAAAATACTGAAAATCAAAAGCTCCCTAACTGAATTAAAACGCAATATGATAAAGCTAACACAAAAATATAAAAGTATAAAATAGTTAGGGTGATTAATTAATCATATTAATTATTTTATTTATTTGGTTAAATTATAAGTTTGCAAAGGACTTTGAATATTAGTGTGTTGTATAGCCATATACATATATAAACATATATATATGTATATATATATATATATATATATATAAACGGAAACATAATCAAAGATAAATGACGATCTTCAATGAATGAAGAACACACTTCTTTATAAATATATGTATCTCTCACACTTTATTCTCGAAAGGGTTAATGCTTCTGTAGTGTGTGTGAGATAGGGACAGACTGCTATATTGATCCAACTTTTCTCTTATCCATAGCACGCTGTGTTATCTTCAAGAACACACTTAGCACTTTTTCCGCATCTTGGTTGGGGTTGTTCAACCGGGGGTTGCAAGCTGGCCCTCGCTCTGGCCTTCCTGTCACCAACTAAGTCAACTGCCGCCGGTATCTGCCTATATTCTTTCATAACGCCCACTTCCTTCGGCTTCTTTTTCCGCTTTTTTACTCAGATGTCTCTTGATTGACGGCTCGGCCAAGGGTCAATATACAAAAAGTGTTGTTCTTCAAAAAGTTCAAACCCGTGCACAAAGTGGCGACCAGGTTTAACACCCCATGTCAAAATAACTCTGGGGAAGACTTGAGAGGAATAATAAACAAATCAGGGCTTGTCGACCGGCATGGGAAAATAAGGATTTGTGACAGAATGTGATGATTCTAGAACGTATAATGCAATAAGCAATTAAAATAGACAATATATAAAAATGTGATAATTTGAAAATTAAAACTCTTAAGTGTTAAACTCAAAGAAAAATGTTTGGGTTAGACGTTGGTATGAATCAGTGAAAGATGGCGTGGTTAGGTGACTGCAAATGAGATATATAAATAAACCCTTCCTTTTTCCTCATGTTTGCCTTGGAAATAGAAAAAAAGACCACTTTACCATGTCTCAGGAAGAGAAAACGGGAAAAAATTAAGATGGAAATTGAAAAGATAAACAAATTGTTAACAAATATCCCAACGGAAAACATCAGGGAATTAAACTAGTTTGCCTCTGCATGAGGTAAATTAGTCTGTGATAAAAGGAAAATGAACAAAAATTCAAAACCGGAATGGGGAATTAAAATGGAAACACACATAAAGAAATTTCGATCACAAGCGAAGATGCGAAGGAAGGCAAAAATACGGGAATATGTTGGGATGAAAAGACAAAAAAAAAAAAAAAAGACAAAAAATAGCAAGTAAATTGAACAAAACAACTTGAGGAGATGAATCAGAAAATATTAACAAAAGAAGGGAGATTTAAAAGATTCAGGCTCAAGCATAATAAACAGAAGAGGATATTTAAAACTAACGAAAGAAAATTTTACGACGATCATTAAATACTTTGATCCTATTTACCCAACCCCTCCGCTCGGGCAGGATATGACACAAGGTCAATTTTAAGCGGAGTTTAACAGGTTTGAATTCAGAGTTTTCCTTCTCCTAGACTAGTCGCCTCACGAAGGCTGAAGAACCTAGTCTGCCCTACTATTTACCCATAGCTGGAGGGAGAATATTTGGATTCATACCTTTCCCAAGGGTATTAGTGCTATGTGAAATGTAATCAGGCTCGTCCAGGATTTGAACTCGAGTCGTCGTGTCCATATCCTGCGACGATAACCATTACACCACGGGCACCTCCATCATTAAATACTTTGATGACTTATGTTTTAAAATCACATAATTCTTACATAGACAAGGATCATTAAATAAGTTTCCAGACTCTTTTCGTATGGGCACTTTTATTGATAGTACACACATGAAACTCTCGTCCTCTTCGAAGTAATCTCCTACGGCTGCAATGCACTTGTTATTCCAACAACTTCTGGAAGGCCCCATTGAAGTCCTCTTGTGTGAATGTGTCAATGATTTTCGTCACCGCCTCTTTCATCTCCTCAGTTGTCTCATAACGACAGCCTCTGAGCTTAGGAAATAACCAAAAGTCACAGGGAGCAACGTCTGAACAATAGGGACGGTGAGGAACCGCCTTGATGCCCATCTTGGTGAAATAGTCTGTGACAAGGATGGTGTTGTGGACTGTTGCATTGTCCTTGTGGAAATGCCACTGACCCGATTTGAAGAGTGCCGGCCTCTTCCGATGGAATATCTTCCTGAACTCCCTTAAAACCTCAACATAGTATTCCTTACTGACTGTGCATGTAGACCATACCAGTACTGTCAAAAAAAGGTATCATTAAAATTTTGTGGGTGGATTTGTTCTGTCTGGCCTTCTTGGGTCTGGGAGAGCCAGTATGCTTCCTCTGGGAATTCTGTCTCTTGGTCTCTGGGTCTTAGCAGTAGATCCACCTTTCATCGCATGGCATTTTTTTTCAAATTTAAAACAGAATTTTATTGCATATAGTCCTTCTAAAGTCCAGATTGCATTTTTAAAATTCACCAGCGGTGACAATCAGGCTTTAGTAGAGTGTATCCCAATCCCTGTTGTAACTGTTCAATTGAATCTGAATTCATAAGAATTGGTAGGTAAAGTCATCTCATAAGATGTATAGCAATAACATACTGAATTTTCAAGAGTCTACGACAATTTTAAATGCCTATACAAAAAAACGTCAGGTAATTAATTGAATGCACCGCGTACCAACAAGAAGGCTGAAAATGCACAAAGGTACACCCACAACTGGATTCAAAAGAAGAAAACAAAACATTGGAATAAAATACTGAAACAGAAATTACGCAACAGAAAAGATAACTGGATTAATGGAAAAAATTAAAAGGATACTTGCTGTCAATTCACCTTATAGTTTTCCATGGCTTCCGTGATGATCTTGACGAACTTATCAGATATCTAGTGAATTTTTAAACCGTCTATTTTCCAGCATTGCCGAATCATATCGTATGCCTTTTTTAATTAATCCACATCATAGCTACATTTTTCCGTCACATTTTGCTCTCTTTGATGATATGTTGATCGATATACTGTAGATGAACTGTTCCACTTGTTCCATCTTGGCATCCTTTCTATTATTCCCGAAACTCTCTACGCTTTATCGGTTAATAATAAATATTCTCCTTAATCTATGCTGTTAGTATTTTCCATATCCTAAATAGACACGTTATCAGTGTATAGTTTTTATGGGGCGGTTCTTTGGGGGGTATTTGGATTGACGTTGTTTTTCCTTTGTTCAGACATTTTGATATATCTGTTTCTTCAAAGCATCTATTCATTTTTGTTAGTCTATCTGTCGGAGATGAAAGTGAACTTTTTAAAATCAGAATTTATTTATACCATCAGGGGCAGGCGTCTCCCGATTTGTTACTTTTTTGAGTGTTGTTCTGAGTGAATACAAGTATATTCATTGAATCCTTATAATTTCTTCTCGTCTCGAGAAGACCTCACAGATTGTTCCACAAATAAGAAAAGTTTTCCTATCATTCGCTGCAAACCAGTATATGAAGGGATACCCAACACGTGGGAACCCTTTGTGCACTGATTATTGAAACTGTTTACTTTGTTTCTACGTTATTTCGAACTTTATACATATATATATATATATATATATATATATATATATTGTCACCCACAGACAGACTGCTTCGTTCTATCAGAACTCTTCAGTGTGGCTAAACACGTAGGACGCTTGAAGCTGGAATCGAAAACCGTTCAACTTTACATACGTTAGACTTAGTATCAGACTGCTCGGCCAACAAGCATACCACGTTGGCTAAGGGAATTATAAGGTATTATGTAGCAACAACAGCAGCTGTGTTCGTTTCTTAACATTTTTATACCCGATCGGCTACCAGAGTGCTCAATTTTTTCGAAGAGCTTTGCATTATGCGAGCGGCGGCCGAAAATTTCTTCGTCAGAGTGCTCAACCCCCACGGAGGAGCGTATATATTGTCATTCACAGACAGACTGTTTCGTTCTATCAGAAATCTTCAGTGTGGCTAGACACGTAGGACGCTTAAAGAAGGGATCGAAACCCATCCAACTTTATGTTAGACTTAGTATCAGACTGCTCGGCCAACATGTGTGTGCATATGTTTGAGAATTTTAACTCTATCTTCTTTATCTAAGAGGAATCTAATATATTAGAACCACCCAAGCAATTTTCTTGAAAGAAAGATTTCTTAAAATCATTACTAATGTTCTTTTCATTGTGGTTTGTTTTGTTTCTAAAGATTATTATTATTTATCTCTTCTCAAATATGATGAAATTGATTCCTATCATGAATTAATATACCCATGTATGGATGTAAGTTTTATTTTTAAACGATGTCTTCAGTCAAGAGTGAAATAAGACTTTTATTATGTTCTATATAATTCACAAAATACGTATTGATCTATTGTCGGAAATCTTCAAGACACAAAATTGAATATCAAATAAGATGTTAGCGGCAAAAATCGCTGCAAAATGCCTAAAAAACACCCCTGACATATTTATTGGAAGTGATATGGACGTCAGTAAAATATTGTAGCGCTAAACACATTACCATGACTGACTATCCGAAAACTGTAATTCACAAGGTACGATGTCCAGAAATTCCCGTATTTGGGGAAAAAATAAAACAGATGTACTTGTATTTCAAAACCTATGAAAAGTTCCACTAGCAGTAAATAATGTTCAGACGAAAATTTATATTATTAAACAGACTTCCTTTATTTTGTGCCCGGAGCCACATTGCTGTATATTTACAGTTATTTTGTTCAGTTTCTTGAATGATAGGTTCCTGTGCAATCATAACTAATCTGAACAAAAAAAAATATTACAGATAGTCAAGTCGTTTTTGTTTGCACCCAAGGCGACTGTCCCTATAGAACTTGTATTAAATTCACATTGCATTGTTCTTTTGTTTATCTCATTCCTTATCTCATTGTTCCTTTGTTTATTGCACTTATTTCTACACTAAAAATACTAATTGCAAAACAACGTTTCAAATCCTCTTTACAGAGTCCTACCAGCGGCTGCTACTTATGTCCCGTTTTGTGTTTTTTTAAAAGTAATTGCAATTATTTAGAAGTGAGGTCTTTGCTGCTTGAGGGAAATCACCGGTCTTTGTAACATGTGTCTACATTAACGTGGACAGATATATGTTTGTTTTATTTACTTGCTTTTTCATAAAGTTCCCCAAAATAACTCCATTCACTTGTGTAACAATTGTTTGTTTGCCTACTTTATTTAATTATTTTTTAATAATTGAAATTAAAACGGAAATGTCTGGAAACTTTTATTAAAAAAAAAGACAAGAATGAAAGCGATAAACGTTTATTCAGCAGAATATTTACATTCTTTTAAAGATGGACACTATTTCCATTAAGAATTGATTGATTGAAACTGCATGTCACATAGGTTGTTTTATTCTGAGAATTCGGCCAATTGCGCTCATTCTACATACATACTTGAATTCTTTGGTTTGGTTTGTATTAGTTTAATGGCACATCAATCATTGTACGTTATTTAATGCCAAAACCAGTTATATAAACACACACACACACACACACACACATATATATATATATATATATATATATTATAAATACGTGTTGCATTCAATTCGTTTCCAGACTATTTGTACAGGCATTTAAAATTGTCTTAGACTATTGATAATTCAGTATGTTATTGCTATACATCTTTTGAGATAAATGGCCACTTTTTACGACTTCAGATTCAAATCAACAGCTACCTCAGGAATTTGAATACACTCTACTAAAGCCTGATTGTCACAGCTGGTGAATTTCAAAAATGCTATCAGGACATTAGAAGAACGATATACAATAAACTTATGTTTTAAACTTGGAAAAAATGACATGCGATGCAAGCTGGATCTACTGCTAAGACCCAGAGACCAAGAGACAGAGTTCCCAGTGCAAGCATGCTGGCTATCCAACACCCAAGAAGGCCAGACAGAGCAAATCAAACCACAAACTTTTGATGATCCCCTTTTTTACAGCACTGGTATGATCTACATTCACTGTTTTCCCACTGGGCAGACAGTCAACAAGGAATACTATGTTAAGGTTTTAAGGGAGTTCCGGAAGAGATTCCGTCGGAAGAGGCCAGCACTCTTCAAATCGGGTCAGTAGCATTTCCACCAGTACAATACACCAGTCCACAACTCCATCCTTGTTACAGACTATTTGATCAAGTTGGGCAACAAGACAGTTTCTCACACTCCCTATAGTCCAGACATTGCTCCCTGTGACTTTTAGTTATTCCCTAAGCTCAGAGGCTGTCGTTATGAGACAATTGAGGAGAGGAAAGAGGCTGTGACGAAGGTCATTGACACACTAAAAGAAGAGGACTTCCATGGGGCTTTCAAGAAGTTGTTGGTACGGTACAACAGATGCATTGCAGCCGGAGGAGATTACTTCGAAGAGGACTAGAGTTTCATGTGTGTACTATCAATAAAATTGCCCATACGAAAAAGTCTGGAAACTTATTCAATGATCCTCGTATATATAAGAATTATATGATTTTTAAACATAAGTCATCAAAGTAAAATAGTTCCAAGTGTGGTTATGTATCAGCCATATGAACTAAATAAAGCGATGTTTGATTATGATATTTATTTCATTATCTAATTTGGTCGGGTCACGTGTTTTTCGGTCAGCTGTTAATCTAGCAAAAACCTTTGAGTGGAAATGTGAGTCAATTTGGAATGTTCAAGCGAATGCACCAGTGACCAGGATAGATGACCAGTCATGTCCACACAGGAAGACCAAATGTAAATAAAATTGATTAATGTTTTGTCATAAGTTTGATTGAGGAAATAAAAAATATGGTAAAAATCTGTTTTGACGTGAGAGATGACGCAATAACTTAGTGAGATGACATCAAACTAACGATATCCTAAATTTAGATATATAGAACTTGGCGAATTTCGAAAAAAGAAGTCGGTTGGAGTTCACTTAGATGGAGTTGAAGAAGTCGTCATTCGTGTTTTGTTTGGTTCCTTTGTTTAATGGCATATAAACTCTTTTCATGTTATTTAATGCCAAAGCCATTCTCCTAGAAGAACCGTAGTGGTACTTTTTAACCCATAGCTGGCAAAGATTAAGGGGTTCATATCAAAGGATGGCTTTGGCATTAAATAACCAACAAATGTTGATATGCCATTTAAAAAGAAAACGATTCACTGTTACTTACTATCAGTCATAAATTACCTCATCTCAATTCTTATGAAAATGTTTATTTTCGGCTTTGCGTCACTTTTCTGGAAGCTTTACAGTAGCACTTAGGCACTAAAAACATCAAAATTTTTTAGGCATTTTTTTACAGCGTAAAAAGAAAACTATTCATAAACAGTTTAAATTTTTTGAAGCGGCAACACTATGTTCCTGGCTTTAAAAAAAATATCTAACAAGAGAAACTTGAGGTCTTGTTCAAAACCATTGTTATAGAGTCATTTACACGTTCATGCATCACAACGACACAACAGCAAAGACAGACGCATGAACAAACGACGCATGATAAAGACGCAGGAAGGATTAAGATGCAGGAAGGAAGACACAAGAAGACTTCTTTAGAAAAATATTCACCTCTCGTTTTATTGCAAGGGTTCGAAAGGTTTGTTTAAGTGAGAGGATGCTGGAGACTGAACATAAACTTCATATTTTGACCCCACTGTTATGTGCGTCACGTTGTCTTTCTTGTTCTCTTGATGTTGGGGTCTACTCCATCGGGGGTTTCCGAGGTCCCCATCGGTCGGGTGTGGCCTTCCCTACCACATCTCGTCTCTAACTCTCTGGGAGTCAGCTGGCAACTGCATCGGGGTTTTCCGAGGTCCCCCTCGGTCGGGTGTGGCCTTCCTTACCACATCTCGTCTCTAACCCTCTGAGAGTCTGCTGGTAACTGCTCTGGGGGTTTTCCGAGTGCCCCGTCGGTCGGGTGTGGCCTTCCCTACCACATCTGGTCTCTAGCTGTCTGGAATTCTGCTGGCAACTGCTCTGGGACCCAAACTCAACTGAGTTAAATAATAACTCAACGCCCACACGATCGCCTACTGGATCTTTGAAATCGAATGTTTAATCGTCATCAAGCGGAAATAACTGTCATGCAGTTCAGAGGTTACTCTCTTTCGGTGCATGACTGTAATGGCTAAATAGGACCTTCACCTTGTCCCATATCATAAGCCTTAATCCGCCCACGCGATCTCTTTCGATTACTGGCCGTTGGAATGTGTCACTTCCTTCCGGTGTATTACCTTGGAATAGTATTTTTGTGCCGGGTCGAAGGTCAAAATATAACACCATTATAAATGCATCAATTATGTCAACGCAAAGAAAAACAAGGCAAAAATATAAATCAAATATCACATTTGGAGCAAGAAAATTGGGAATAAGCTAAACATCAGGAAGAACAAAATTCAAACTAAATATAAACAGAGGACAGAAAAGAATAGAGGCAGGAATATTTTAAGATTTTAATGGCAGGTCAAACCATCTAAGGGGATTTTATGCCAAGAACTAATAGAACTGCATACATTGTGGATTTACATTACAGATTGAGAATTTTGCAATTTCTATAGATATTTTTTGGCTCAGGGTTATATAATATCAAGTATTCCTATCTAAAACAAATAATTTGAATGAACTTGTGTGGCTTCATGTATTCTTATCTAACACTAATAATTATATGGCTTCAAATAATTATTTCTTTTTGATAAAATAATTTATTTGCATATATTTACATATTTTCAAGTAACAAATAATGGCCTTTAGTTATGATTATAGCTTCAAGCAACCACAGTTTATACAAACAATTCCCAATCATATGAATAATGTTTAAAGGTAGACATTTAACTCATAGATGAAACCCTTACAGGTACTATGAGAGTGGACCTCTGAATAATGACAACAAAAGTATACTCCACAACCAGAAGCATTTTATTACCATACCCAAGATACCACTTTTTAAGGGTGGTCTTACCCCTTAGTAGCGGATAAAACCATGATATTCAAAGCCCCACTGACAGCACCGGGAGAGTGATAATGTTGCAGGCCAAATATTCAATTATCTTCCATGACAAGAGGATTAAACGTGGTCGTTGCTACGGAAACCAAGATTAAATAAAAGCAGAACCCGGTGAAATTCTAACCGTTTTCGCTGTAGTGGTATGAAAGAATCGATTTGGGTTCTGTCGAGCCACAGCCTGGGCATCGGTATAACCACGTTAAATAGTGTCTTTTCATTCAGAGAAACGATTAAAATAACATAACACCGAATAAAAACGTCCCATTTAAGCAAGGTTTCTTCTCTTACAAGCCAGGTGGAGCTCATCGCGTCTTGGTCAAGTCATTACGATGTCATTAATATCAATATGTGAGGCAAAAATCTTGGAAGATAATCATATAAGATATAAACACTGCTCTTTCAAGCAAAAGCTGTGAGTACAAAATAATGTTTCTACCTACGAGCAGTTCGCCTCTAAAATAGCTCTGCTTATTTAGGTAAACCGGCTCATTGCCCTTGTGGGTAGTGTTCGCCAATGGTCCGGGAGACTCAGGTTCAATCCCGGGTCGAGTCATACCAAAGACTTTAAAAATGGTACTTGATACTTTCTTGTTTAACACTCAGCATTATAAGGTACCTATCAAGGGTAAAGTGGAGCAATACAAGGAAAGGAGTAGCACCCTTACATACACCTCGGTGTAGTAGCTACTGAAAAGGGAGACTTCGGGTTGCCGTTGACTACAGTCGCCAACTTTACTTACTTTTATTTTGGTAACCTGGTCTAAGTTCTTCGGAACTAAGTTTCTACAGCTGACTCGTAGAGCTACCTGGAGATGTTCACATATTGAGTCAAAATAAAACCAGTAATATACAAATTCAGTATTATCAACATTGGTTCAAATAAAACATTTTTCTTCATCACAATTTATTTGAATAAATATATTGCTCGCGTTGATATGAACGTCACACAACAACTTAAGATAATAATTTTCTAATCAAACGTAAAGTTCTTGGATACAATGAAATACATAAGATATAAAAAAAAATTATTAATAATGTTAAAATAATACTATGACACACCGATTTCACGAACGAGAATAGAAAGATTGTTTTTTTTGTTTTTTTGTTGTTTTTTTTTTTGTTTTTGTTTTTTTGGTGGGAGTTATAAATGAAAAAAAGTCATTTGGTTAAAATAGAAAGATCAAAATCAAAATTTTCTATAAAGTTATTCTTCAGACAAAATTTACAAATTCAAGCAAAGATAACAGGAACAAATAAGTCGATGAGTTAAGGAAAACTATAAAATGTTGCAGGTGCTACCTTTGAGTCGAAGGCATAACGCACACTGCGTGATTTTACCAAATCGCATCTGGTTAAGAGGCCTCGAAATCAAAAAGAGGCCGAGGGTTAGTTTCTGTTCCTCCCGTTCGATGTTTATGAATGAAAACTAGGTATTCATTCATAGCTATCTAATGGGAATGCGATAAGGAAATGCTCTGTCCAGTCAGAGAGAGGCTCTTCCTCAATCTATCTCACTGGTATCTAAAATCTCATTGGCTGATGAACAGGTCTTTAAGTCTACAAATATTTTCCATAGAATATGAGCTCCGAGTCTTCTTTAACCAGGGGTGATAGATCACACTCCTAAATTCTGGCGAAGTTTTAAGTTACATATGTTCTTTGGACCGCATCAAGACGACCTGTTCGTTTGAAAAGCTCCATGCACACTAGTTTTTAAAACATAATACAAATTCCACACCCTGTCTTTTCGATCCTAACTAGAGAACAAAACTGTTTCTTTTTACTATTGTATACTTTTACATATTCATATTGCAATAAAATTTATATTGCTATTGTTAACGGTGAGTAGTCTCGTTCTTCGAGTTATCAAAACGTTCAGTAACTAATTCCTACTAAACTCCCGTCAATACACGTTCAAGTACTCATTAAAAAAACAACGATTGCAAGGAAAGCATTGACAAAGCAACCAGTCGGAAGACGCAAGTGGTCATCTCTGTGATAACATTGCATCACAGAGTAAAAGAAAGCGAAACGGAGATTTTGATAAATAACTGGAACGTGCCAGTGAGTTAAAAGTTAGGTGAGACATGAAGGTAACAATGATACCCACTCATATCTTGAAATCTTTATACAGTTTTGAAGAATATTGAAAAAAACGAAAGACTGAGATCCGAGGAAGAATTGGGGTTGCTCAGACCACAACACTCCTGAGATCAGCTTAAATATTTCAAGGAGTGCTGGAAATTGTTGAATTGATTTTATCATATTTACCCAATCCCTCTGCTCGGACAGGATATGACACATGGTCAATTTTAAAGCGGGGTTTAACTGGTTTGAATTCAGAGTTTTCCTTCCCCTGGACTAGTTGCCCTGCCAAGGCTGAAGAACTCAGTCTACCCAACTATTTACCCATAGCTGGAGGGAGAATAATTGGATTCATACCTTTCCCAAGGGTAGTAGTGCTATGTGAAATAAAAAGTTGAATTGATTTTATTTGGACTTTAACGAACATCATCAGTTACTACTTGTTAAGAAAACTTGCAATGAGTGTTTCAATAAAAATAAAAACCAAAAGAGAGACAAATACTTAGACCTTGCCTGAGAACGAAAAAAAACTGAAGGGGACGTTAATAACTGTTGTAATTGTTTCGCTTAGAACGATCCCCAAGGGCTTGTTAAGGGAGCTGGAAGAGGAAGAAATCAGACAATCCATGATAATCTACTCTACAGCATTGGTGGATTAGGCCGGAATACTGAGAAGAGTGATTAAGAATTAAGGAGACTGACTGTCACTTTATCTCCAGTGAGAATTCATCCCCTAACGCTGCTGTGAAAAACTTTTAAAAGAGTAAAATAATAATAATAATAATAAACCCCGCACCTGTCCTAGAAAATGACACGCATAAACTACTATGCGACTTTAACATACAAACGGATCACCTAATCCCGGCCAGAAGACCAGGCCTTATAAAAATCAACAACAACAAAAAAAAGAGATTTGCAAAATTGCTGACTTTGTTGTCTCGGCGGACAACAGAATAAATCTGAAGGAATGTGAAAAGAAGGATAAGTACCTCGACCTTGCTAGAGAATTGAAAAAACTGTGGAACAAGAAAGTAACGATTGTGGCAATTGTGATTGGTGCGTTAGGCACAATAACAAAAGGATTATTAAAAGGCCTGGCGGACTTGGAATTTGGCGGACGGGTAGAGACTATCCAAATGTCAGCATTGCTGAGAACAGCCAGAATCCTGAGACGTGGCCTGGAGACCTGAGGAGACTTGGTGTCACTCGGACTCCAGTGAAAAACCATCAGTTAACACTGATGTGAAAAACTCTAAAGGAATAAATAATAATAATGCCATCACTACCACTTTTATTAAAGCAAAAATTGATAACAGACAACGGAATAGCAAATGTATGCATGTGGTGATAGAGACGAAACGACAAATTGCATATTAAGCTAATGGACTATGAAAATCGACAAAACTGGGTAACGAAGATTTTTTACAGGGAATTGTGCAAGATATTGAAATTTGACCATACTACTTCAAATAAGAAATTTTACCAGCCTATGCACAACCAAGCATCTTCAAGGAGAATGGATCCCTTAATTCCAACCTAAAAACCAGAGGTAATCATAATAAAAATCAAAAAAGCTGAAGATAGAATAGAGAACCTGCCGAGTAGAGGACATTTTCGTTCTGGCAATCTACAAAGTAAAATCAAAGAAAGTAAAATGATTGACAATTACTTGAACTTTGCCAAAGATCTAAGAAATCTGCAGGACATGAGAGTGACAGTGATTCCAGTTGTAATTGGCGAACACAGAACAATTTTCAAAGTCTTGGAAAGAGGACTAGAAGACTTGGAATTCGGAGTTCGAATCGTGACCATTTAAACGACATCAGAGTTAAATACGGCCGGAATTTTTAGAAGGGTGCTGGAGACAAAAGGGGACATGCTGTCATTCAAACTCCAGTGAAATAACACCAGCTAACGCTAATGTGAAGTAATTACAAGGAGTGAAATAATAATTGCAACTAAATGCAGCATAAAAAGAATACTAGGCAAAGCACAAACGAGTAAGAATTGTGATCCACTTGGATCAAAGTAAGAGTTTAAAAAATTGACCATACGAAAAAATCGTATATGCACAAAGTAGAATGTGTCCAAGAAAATATGATCCATGAAATTTTATTGGATTTCCGATCGCCCAATCCCAGCTAGAAGACCGGACAGCTTGAATTGAAGAGGAAAAAAAAATTCTCATCTTGTGAATTTTGCAGTTATAGTGGACTACAACGTGAAATTAAAAAAAAAAAATGATTGACAAATACTTGCATATTGTCAGAGAGCTGAAATGGCTGAGTGAACACGAAAGTGATACCAAACGTAATGGGTGCCCTTGAAACCGTCTCCAATGATCTGGGAAAATGACCGGGACACTGGAAAATAATGGAAAAATCGAAATTATAGCACTTTTAAGATGTGTAAAAATACTCCGAAGAGTCCTGGAGAAGATGAGAAGATTTGTTGATACTCAGATTCCACTGAAAATCTATCAGTGCCGGTGTAAAAAAAGTCTTGCAACGAGTAAAATAATTGCAGAAAGGATAATGATCCTTAATATTAACTGCGAAAATCAATCATAATTGACGAAAGGGCGAGAAGAGTAATTAGTTAAAGGCATGCTTATTGAAGTGCTGATAATTGTCTCTGGAAGAATGGTAAAAACAAAAGTCAGGAATAAAAGGTGGGTTTCAACGAAGAAAGAAACGAGAAGAGTACAAAAAATGAGAAAGATTACAAGGTCGATGAAGAAATCAGTCATGAGGATGTGAATAGAAAACAGAAAAAACATAAAAAGGAAAGAAAACAAGAAAAATCAAAGATAGCGGATATATTAAGAATAAGGTGATTTCAGAATGGATCGAATTGTATATGACAAACAACAGAGGGAAGGAAACAAGAAAAACAGGTGGAAAAAAGAGGTTGGTTGGTTGGTTGGGTTTTATGGCATATCAACCTTTGTTGGTTATTTAACGCCAAATCCATTTTTATGTAAATAATCAGTTCTATTTAAAACAGTTCAGTTTAGCATGAGTACACAGTTTAATTGTCAAAAACATTTCTATTTCAAACTATTCAGTTTATTCAAACAGTTATATATAACAATTCACTTTAGTGTAAGTACAGTTTCAATGTCAAAAACAGTTCAATTTCAAGCAATTCAGTTTAGCACGAGTACGCAGTTTAAATGTAAGTACAGTTTAATTGTGAAAAACATTTCTATTTCTCCCTACTATTCAGTTTAGTCGAGCAGGTCTTGTTTAACTAATTCAGTTTAGTATAAGTACAGATTTTTTTATACACAGTTAATATTCAAAATAGTTCTATGTTAAACAATTTAGTTTTGTGTAAATACAGTTTCAATATCAACAAGCAGTTCTATTTCAAATAATTCAGTTTAGCATGAGCACTCAGTTGAAATGTAAGTACGGTTTAATTGTCAAAAACATTTCTATTTCAAGCTATTCAATTTAATCAAACAATTCTGTTTACCATAAGCATGCCGTTAGTTCTATTTAACCCATAGATAGTACCCTTATCAGGTGCTACCACGCCGGACCAGAGTGGACCTGGGAGCAATGGCAATGAAGGGATATTCCGTATTCCCCAAAGCCCCAGCATTACTGGGACCTTACCATCAGATTGTTTAGTGTCATATACTTTTATCAGTACATGTTTAATGCCAGGACACTCGTTGCGGGGTCTTACCCCTCTGCAGAAGTTCAGTCGGTGTATTCTACAGCCCCAGCCAACAGGGCAAAAAAAGAGGAAAACGAAAAAAAGAAAAACAAGAATTTGATGAAGAAAACAAAAAATGAATCAATTCAATCTAGAAGAATCAATAAACTATTCAAATCGAAAGAAAAGATCACAATGATAAAGAAAAACAAAACCATATCAATTGTGTTGGGTGAGAAATTACTTATTTGCCTGTGACACTTGGACTTTAAATGCATATTTCTTGTGAGTCTTTCAATTTGGAATAGTGGCGGTACACAATCTTCCTAAGCTAATTTCCTATCATTTGGTCTACTGATGAACTAAGATAAACTTGGTAATACACAGAGAAAATAATTTGAAATGAGAAATGAAACTATAAGATGTTTCAGAAAAATGAAAAAAAATATTCATTTTTATTTTTTCAGGTGAGGAAATGACAAGGGGAAAATCATCATCATCATCATGTCACGCTATCACCACGGATATTCCTGACCCTATCTCGCCACAACTCCATATCGTCAATTGCTTCCGGTTGATCCTTAGCGCTACATCCCGTATCGGCATAGAGCTGCTGTACGTAGGTTCGAGTAAGTCGTCTTGCCTGTGCTCGTCCATGTAAAGGGGTCCACGGGAGTACATAATTTATGAGCACGTCCCTGCTTCTCCAGCAGTGTCCCCCCGTGTCTGGTTTGTCTAATTTTGATAGTTTTCGTGATGGGTCGTAGGTGGCCTTACAGTTGCTGTTTTGTGGGGTACTATCTTCATGTCTTGTTAAATATTGCTCGAAGCATTCTTGTGTTGTTGCCTTCAAGCTTTTTCTCCATCCCTTTAGTCAGCGTCGATGTGGTGCATCCATACAGCAGTATCGACATGATCGCTGCTTGGAAGAGGCTGCGCTTCTTTTTATTGGTCAGGTCTTACTTCTATATGACCGAAAGCCAATCGACCGCTGTCCATGCCTTTGCTAGTCGCGTGTTGATGTCTGTCTCGGTTGATGAGACATTGCTCACTAGGTAGATGAACCTGTCAACTAGTTTCAAAGTGGTACCGTTTAGTGTGGAGATGTCACCTGTTTGATTAAAGCACATATGTTCCGTCTTGTGAGCATTAAAATGGAGGTCGATACTTGCAGCGACTCGTTCGAGACTATGTAGTAGGGTCTTGGCTTAGGCGGGTGCATTCGCCAAAAGCGCTATATCATCAGCATAGTCGGCGTTCGTAATTGTTTCAGGGGAAAACAGAATACGTTTAAACATTACAAATATGATTCTGATTTGTTTTTACGTTTGCTGTTAATATTTGAGTTAATTTGAATAAAATTTGGTCAGGTTATATGGTAATGAAATAACGTAATTTTCATTTTTTTCTGAAAAACCGGTATATTTAAGAACTTAAAGGAGTTACACTCCTATATCTTAAAATGGCCCTGATGCCACTGGTTCCCGAAAAAAGATGGCGGTCGTCGGTAAACTAATCTTTCTGTCGAACCTATTGGCCAGGAAAACCACGTGGTCAGTGCTCACAACTACGTCCGCAACTTTGATTTTGTCCCGCGATTTTAGAGCCGACTGCATGACAAGAATTGCCTATATATACTCTCGTCTTTCATTTTTTTCCTTTTCGACTCACAGAGACAACACGTTCATTTACACTGCACTTACAGAGACAACTCACTCCTTTCCATTTTGACTTCCAGAGACAACACACTCTCTCTCTAACATTTGACTTCCAGCAGTGAACCCTACGAAATGTATACTCTCTGCAACTATTTTCTTCCTTGTACTATCTTTACAGTTAGACTTGCTCCAGCCTCCAAAACAACCACAGAAATTTCGTCAAACCACCAAAAGAAACAAACGAACAACATGGAAGAAGACACGTTTCTCCGAACATACATAATTAAAATTCTGTAGAAATACTTAGTCAACATGCATTTTGTAATCATCTACTGGACACTTTTATTATTTAGCCTATTTTATAGTATTCGTGTTAGTCACACACACACACACACACACACTGAGGATTATTTAACAGACAGTAGTAGAACATTCGTAATGTTTTGAAATATTTCATTTAATGTACTTGTTGATATATAAATTTAATTTTGTTTGTACTGCTTTGTTTTGAATGTTCTTTCGTACGCGTCGTTTCACATCTTACTTCAATTGACTTTTCAAATATAAAACCAACTTTAAATGGTGGGGGAACTAAAGACTAAACAACATGTCACCCTACAAACTATCACTTGAAATTTTACATCTCACTTTATTCCTAAAAATGGCAGGGTTATATAGAAAAATACTCTTAGCACCAAGAAGGCTACTAGTGGAACAATCCATTTAGGCTAGGTAGGTATCTCCTCCGCTTTACTTAGATATAACCTAAAATAAATACATGAAAAATAGATGTTGAAAATATTTTTAGAAAAAAAATCATTCAATGAGGCCGAAACTTGTTCTTCCTCTGTGAATTTGGACGTTTCACTCGTCGGAGTAGATTAGTTTTGGTCTAACATACATGTAGCTTGTGAGAAATCAATATTTGGCAATAGTGGAAACCATTTAGCAGATGGCTTGTTATAAAGTGGTTTGAATGATGCATGAACCATGCCAAGTCGGGATCTTTTCTCGCATTTTCATATTCTTTTCAGAAGGTTCATAATTTTCTGAAATCCTTTCAATAAACCCATTACTTTACGTGTGTCGGATAAGGAGCTTTTATAATGAGTTATGCCCCATAGATGAACAAACTCGTAATTTCTATATTGGGGTGAAGGCATTAAGGGGATGTCACATTTGGTGAACATAAATACTGACTTATTAAACTCGTTAGAGTATTTGTAAGTTTTCTAATCGTTGAAAATGTTAGAAATCCTCTACGACTACATACTGATTACTATTATATACACCATATCATAAGCCAACTTTTTCCCTGGAGTTGCTTTGCGTACATGTAGATTTAAAGGCTCAGTTTTTTTTCTTTTAGCCTACTCTTGGTGGCTGGGATTGTCGCATATTGCACCGCTTGACAAACAACGAAAAATTCTTAGATATATAAAAGAATAACTTATATTTTTATTCTTCGACGACGACGTTTGTGTGAAGTAGGAATACAGTCATCAAGCGTTCGCACATAATTTTCCTTTGTGGCTGGAACCCTTTTTGTGAAGTAGTGCGACGGCCGGAGAACTCACACGCAGGAGCTGACAGGTTTGCTTGAGTGACCAGTGGGTCCCCTCCTTCGCTTGAGTGGCCAGTGGGTTTCTGCTTTCTGTCCAAAATTGAAGACCTCATTATGTCTCTCAAGTCCCATGCAGATATATGAACATCCTTTTTGCCTCACGTATTTTCTGTTTATGCCTGGTCATCGGAACTTACGTTATTCCGATTTTTCCGGTGGTTTGTTGATCTTAGCTGCTAACGGAAATATCTGTCATTCTATCCACAGGCAATAAATTACCTTTTTCTCTTTCCTGTGAAACCACCTTGTTGATGTTATCTAGCGACCGCATTGAATCTGCTAAGTTCATTGTCGCTACCTAAGCTATTATATTACAGGATATGTATTCACTATTTTATTGATATCTCAAGCCATGCCATTCTCAAATACCCAAGTAAAGTAAAGTTGGTGACTGTAGTCGAGGGTGACACGAAGGCTCCTTTTTTAAAAGCTACTACACTGAGGTGTAAGTGGTGGCGCTACTTCCTTCCCTGGATTGCTCCACTATGCCCTTGATACGCATCTAATAATGCTGAGTGTTAAGCAAAGAGGTATCAAGTACCATTTTAAAAGTCTTTGGTATAACGGGACCTGGGATTGAACCCAGATCTCCCGGACGATTGGCAAACTCTCTACCCACTATACCAATGAGCCGAATACCCAAGTAACTCTAGTGTATAATATTAAAGGTCTGATGCAGCTCTAATTTGGGGATAATTGTGTGTTTTCGACACACAGTTAAAAAAGATTTTTAAAAAAAACTTACTTTCTTTGGTATAGAGTGGTATAGTCAGACCATCCAAGTAAACTTTGCCAGGGTTGCATCTTTGGCTTTATGCTGTAATATCCAATATTGTGTCTGCTACTGGCAGTTGCCTCGTTATCGTGTCAACGGTTATCTCATGAACAAATGATTCTGGTGGGAAATGTTTCCATCATACTCATACGTAATAGTGCATCGCCAACAACATTTGCTTTACTTTTTAAGGGATTTTACATTGATGTCGTGTTTCGACAGGCTTTTAGATATAGCAATGCTGAGGCAACGGTCATTTTCTATAGGCTCTGGATTTAGGATCATTTTTTCTCCACTGATGTAGTGATTATACTTTTGCGTTGTATGTTGCGTCAGTGTGTGCATGTTTTTTTCACTCTCAGTAAGTGAACGACTCGACTAGCATACGAACTTTGGGTCCTGCTATTGGTCAGTCAAGGTACTTTTTTCTGTAGCTCGCATTTTACTATTTTAAATTAACTTTCTATCAATCAAAAAAGGCTAAGACAGAATTAGTTTTATCTTTTTCTTGGCAGCATTGTTCTTTTTACCAAACAAATTTTACCGTTTTGTTTTTTCTAACAATATATATATATATATATACATATATATATATGTATATATATATACGCACACAAACTCCTGCGTACGATCCAGATGCGAATCAAGGTCAGTTTCAAACGGAATTTAACAGCTTTCGATTCAGTTTTCTTTCTAGAGTGATTGGCATACTTTGGTTAAAGAGTCAAGCTTCCCTTACAATTGATCCATTGCTAGAGGGAGAATAGATGTATTCATACATTTCTGAAGGTTATTAGCACTACATGAAATCCAAATAGTCTTGCCCAGGATTTGAACTCTGGTGGTCATGTGAATTTCCGACGACGCTAGCCATTACACTATAAATGCCTCTATATTTTTCTCTTGGTTTTAATACAATGGTAAGTAAAAACATGTTCGTGTAGTTACTCATTCACATGATTAACCGTAATTCTACAAATGTCTTAGGAGGATCCATCGTTATGATCAATTTTTATACGTTCTGGAAATCATATCGTTCCAAATAAATTAACTTACGGGAGCACAAATTGCAACATTTTGGTTTAAATATCAGGTTCTTCTTGAGTTCACAATCAAGAATTTTTGGTTGTTCAGCTCATGTTCATCTTCACATTTACCTAATGCAAATGTATCACCAGTGGTCCATGTGCAACCTTTGATATCTCCTAAACTTAGTCCATTTTCCATTGAAACACATTGACAGTAAAAATGAGACTAAATGGAATACGTGTAAACTTGAATTTTTCTCCTTGGTGGACAAAAAAGGTGCGTAATTTACTGCTGGCTTTATCTGTTCTTATTAGGCAAAAAACTATTGGGGGTTTTCCAAAATACAGGGAGAGTTTGCTTTATTAAACTTTAGAATTAAGTAGTTGATAATTATTAAGTTATAAACAGTTTGTTTAGTTGCACGATTAAATTCTGCCGATTGAAACTCGTTCCAATTCTTGGGTAAAGTTGTGTCACCACAGCCGAAATTACCCACGGAAGTTGCCTAAACTTCTAAGACGAAGCTTGATGATTTTTATCATTAAGGGTTTTCGGACTATTGTCTTCATCTTTATTGCTATTTCCACAACGCTCCGTCCTTTTTCACGGAACCTTCACGGAACTTCGAACTACGTCCTTTATTGAATCCACGGGGGTCGCCTGTTCTGATGCCGTTAGCAATGACCGGGTACAAACGTTAAGTATTCATGTATTGTTACTCGCCTGCAGGTGAGTTCGACAAACACCTGAAGAAGGCCGGAGAACATATCGACCGAAACATTGTGGAAATAACACTAAAGATGAAGACAATACTCAGGAAACCCTTAATGATAAAATTTACACGAGGAATATTTTCATTATCAGCTTCTTTTAGAATTCCATGTTTATTTTTTGTAGATTCCATGCATGTCGTTTACAGATGCACTGAGGCTCGTCAAGGTAGACGTTGGATTTGTTTTTTTTTTGTTTTTTTTATTTCAGTATATCAGGGATCACCGAGGAGGTAACCGACACCAGAGAATGTTTCACTGTATTATTTAATAAGGTACTGCGATGTTTGTTGTTGTTTTACCATAAGTGACAAACAACTAGGCCGTATGCGTCATTTGTGGATAAAGAAGAATACATTTCCTCCACCTTACCTGATGCTAAAAGTTTAATTCAATAAGTTTCAGCTTGGGTCCAAATGTATTGCCATTTAATATGATATTGAGTTCACGTCAGAATATTAAGCTTTAAGCAATTTAGGAATTTTCTTTTGTTCTGGGCCGTGTGTGAAGATTACACACGTCACTATTTTAATCCTACACAAAAAAATTGTTTTACTTTTGTAACTTTTGGGAGGTGAAATATGGGACTTTTACGACTTTCCACCAAGTCGAATTTGACCTGAAGTAATTTTCTTGTAGTGGAGCCAAGCACGAATCGAAACTTAGCATGGCCCATCATAAAACTGCTTGATCTCCAGAGATTATACCAAGACATTTTGAACAAGTATTGGTCAAAATATTTGCCTCTATATTTTAAAGACCCCACCCTTGTATATCTCAAAGGATATCATTTTTTTAAACAGCCTGTTGAAAGAATATGAGAAAGACAACGTGTTCAGGACGAATAGATGAAAAGGATAATTAAGGAATAAGCACGAATTAATGGAGCCAGAAATTTTATTAAATAAATGCCAAGGTTCGAAATGATAAAATATGTAATGAAGCGGTGCTTGCTCTGTTGCGTTCAATAAGAAGCAATTTGCAGTAAATGGAAAGAATAATCCAGCTTCTTAATGGCAAAATATAAGCTCATTAGAAAGATGTATAAGAGGTTGATGACAAAAGAAAAAAATCATATAAGTATAAAACGGCAGGGATTTACCTCCAAGCTAACAAATATTACGAAGAAGCCCATTAGCCTCAGAATGAAACAGATAAAGTAGGGCTTATATTAGACAGAAATCCTAAGTACAGACTCTCGCTTTCAGAAAAATACACATCGAAAGGGATACAGAGAAACATATATATATATATATATATATATATATATATATATATATATATATATATATATATATTAACTTTTTTATTTCTTCAGGGCAAGGCTAGGTTAACTTTCAACTACACACACACATATATATATATATATATATATATATATATATATATATATATATATATATATATATATATGAAAAAATGGAAATAAGTTTGACGATATCAAATACAGAAATCTGAAAACAAAGTATTTCAAGAATGTATTTTTATATATGATGATGATATGCCAAAATACGTTGCGTTTATCTCATTATGTTTTTCCTTTTTTTTTTTAAACCATCTTCAGGGTGATTAAAAGTTCCTAATAATGCTTTATCCGAAACACATTTTCAAATAAAAATGAATGAAAAATATGGAAAAAAACATTGTTTTCTATAATTGTTAATAGCACTTCATTTTTTAAAAAATTGACGTTACTTGACTTGAAAAATGTTTTTAAAAAGGATAAAATATATGCAGTCGACTTCAATATTTAAAAAAATTGTAAGAACTATGAATTTAAAATGTTCTCTTCAAATAATCTCAGTATAAGTTAATTTTAATAATTTAATATAATGAAACAAGAAACCGGTTTTTCAATGGATCTCCTTATTTCGTAAAATTGTATCTAAATAGTTGTAATATATCAAATCTATATTTTTATAATTATTAATAAATGATCCTAAAATTCATTAGATTTTTTACGGTTTTTAATGATTTTTTTTCTAAACTAGATTTCAGATCGCATACGTCAATAAAGACAATATTTTTTTCATTCAGAGACTATTTTAAAGAAGACACATTTTAAAGAATTTAAGCAACATATATATACGTTTTCTTTTTAAGAAAAAAAAATTATAATCCTTTTAATTTTTCAACTTGAGTCTACTGAAAAGGTTTTATCCTTTTTGAAAAAGAATTTTCGAACTCAAGCAGCGTCAATATTTTTGTTTTAATGGGGTGTTTACTTATTTTGGTCCAGATTGTAATTCGAAAATGTGAAATATAAGGATGAAAATTATTGTTGTGGATGTAAAATCAAAAAAAATGTCCAAACTCGGTTACACATACAATACCTATCATTCAGGATCTGTCGACCAAATGACCCGAAAATAATTTAACTTTCATTGACTTGCAAATCTATATGGACATTTTATTCCGTTTCCCCAATAATTCAATTAAAACAGACGTAGGGATTATATATATATATATATATATGTGTGTGTGTGTGTGTGTGTGTGTGTGTGTGTACCATTAATTTAGATAATATAATCTACTTTGTTAAAGATATGTGTTCAGGAGTAACGATGTTCGGTAATTTGATATATTCTAGCGTCTTATTTGTTATTAGTTTATTTGCAGCTAAATAAGTAAAGATAGATAGCCTCCGCTTAGTGTTCTCTTAAGATAATTTTTGCCTGGAGTACATCATGTACTGCTCCTGCATAACTTATATATAAATAAATACATATTCCTCTTATATATATATATATATATATATATATATATATATATATATATATATATATATATATATATATATATATATCAGCTCAGTCGGATGGGGCTGTAGAATACGCTGATCGCAGAAGAATAAGACCCCATGAAAAGATTGTCCTAGATATGACGCAAAACAATTTGATGATGCAACTTCATTTCTGAAAATTTAGGAAGGTGGTATACCCGTTCATTGCTATTGAACTCCAGGTTCATTCTTACCCGGAATGCTAGTACCATTTCAAGACAACTCTTTGGATCAAACAGAACTATTTAAACCTATAAATTTTGAGCAAACAAATAACTGATGTCAAATTGAATTTGAAGTGTTACATATCAATTTTTAAAACCACTTAACTGTGTGCAAACAAATGATTAATGCTTAATAAAATTATAGGCATTGGATAAAAATACTTGAAACTATGTTAATGTGTGCAAACAAATGAATTCTGATTTGTTTAATATGTTTCATACAGCCTTTTCCTTTTGCAAATAATATATTTTGTGTGTAAACGTATTTAGTATTAAATAACTTACAAGGTTTGACATGCCATAATAAACAACCAGGCAACCAATTATATATATATATATATATATATATATATATATATATATATATATATATATAATTGTATTGGGGAATTATTCCTTTGAATCCTTTTTATTTTATGATTTTATCAATGGAGGGGTCTATTCAAGAGAAGTTAGTAAGACAGCAGAACTGAGGTGAATCCGTTTTATCAAGTAAAAGTGTCTATTGAATCTTGGGACTTATTCATGGCCCTTAAGCGCATCTTCATGCATATTAGCTTTCTGAAGATCGATAGCACTTCGAACCCACTTGACGCTCACATTTGGCGCCAGATCTACTTTCCATATCAACTAGAATCGTTTTGATTCCGCAAACACACAGCAACCACATTATTCACAGCTTGACTTGTGGCTGTAAAACTTCAGTTCAATATCCTTTACAATTATTACACAAAGTGAATACAAACCTCTTTGTATCCAATTTGATCTTCTTTTCAAAAGTTAGACGTTTATACAACATAGCTTAGGAAACAAACATCGGAGCCTTAGAAAAGGTTATAATTAAACACACGTGTAACAGTTTCTGTGTAAGCATATTTTTCCTCTTTGCAATATACTAGAACAAATCAAAAGTTTTGCAATTGTTTTTTTTTTTTTTTTTAACGAAGGTTACGAAACACTAATTACTGTGAGCAGGGCTGGTACTTTCTCTTAGCTACTCTCTGGATTTGAATATATTGCTTGGAGCACTGCCTAGGAATCTACGATTTTAGGTCTCCCTGACCTTGTTTAATTGTCGAAGTTCTTGCAACTGGAGCGAAGTTTCTATAACCATCTGGTTATTGAACTGTAATCACCTGCGCCTTCATCTTTTGCACCAAGAAGGATTTTACTTACTTTGCGACAGTATGGCCAAGTTCGAAATCGTAAAGTTACCAAATTAGACTATGTTGCACATTTATCAATGCAGCTTTCAAGTCTCAATCAAAGTGAAGGAATACACAAAGTGTCACTGTACAAACTACCACTATACTACCAACCACAGCAGGCAGCTCCCACGGCGTAAACTACTTCAGTCACGTCATATCTGACTGTCAAATTAGCCCGTAACAAAGATTTTGACTCACTCTTGTATTATGAAGTCTTTTTGCCCAGATAGCTGAGGCTGCAGAATACACTGACTGCTTCTCTTTTAGGGTCAGGACTCTCCCCAACAAGTGTCCTGAATATGACACGAAACAATATGATGGTGAGGCTCCAGTAATGCTCGAGCTTTGGGAAATGCAGAGTACTCCTTTATTGTCATCGCACCCGTCAACTGGGGCCTGAAGTGGTAGCACCTGAAAAGGTGCATTTTATGGGTCAAATAGAAGTAAACTGCGTACCAATGATAAACTGAATTGTTTGAAATAGAACTGTTTTTACATTTAACCGTGTGTAAAAAGATCATACGTATGCTAAACGGAATTGCTTGAAATAGAGCTGTTTAACTGTGTGTAAACAAATTATTTAGACTAAACTGATTTGTTGGAAATAGTAAAGTTGTAAAGTTGGCGACCATAGTCGAGGGCAACCCGAAGGCTCCCTTTTCAATAGCTACTACACCAAGGTGTAGGGGAGGGCGCAAATCCTTTCCCTGGATTTATCCACTTTACCCTTTATTCGCATCTTATATTGCTGAGTGTTAAGCAAGTACCAATTTTGAAGTCTTTGGTATGACTCGACCTGGGATTGAACCCAGGTCTCTCGGACCATTGGCGAACGCTGTATATATTTTGCATAAAATATCCTATAATGGTTGATATGCTATAAATCCAAATCAAGCTTAAAAGCATTAATAAAGAAATACAGATTCGGGGTTTGTCGGACAAAAGATTAGGTCACCGAACAAAAATTCTGATTTAATATAACAGCAATGATTAGCGGCATTTTTTGATTCCGTCTTTTTGAGTGCCCTGTTGGGGGATAGCCTACAATAAGATGCTTGTATCTGTTGCAGCTGAGTTGCCCCCCTCTCACAAAAATGGAGAAGTCTGGGTATGACACTAACCTGCATCTAATCATGAGGCCCCAGTTTTAAAGCTATGAGAAGTTAGGTGTTCACCTTCATTTCCATTACTCCCAGGTCCACTGGGGCGGGGCCGAAGAACCAGTTCGAGTTCCATCAGATGGTTGAATAGATTTATCTTAAAAGTCATTCGTATCCGATAAAAATACTTGATGCCATAAAAGTGAGGAGAAATTATTTGTATCAATAAAGTTAATTGAAGCGATTATTGTTTCAGAAGGATTATTATTAGCCGCTTGAAACTATATAAATTTGTGCAAATTATTTAGAATAGTAAGGAATAATTTGCAAAAATATTTTAATAAATAGCGATAGAAATGTAAATATAAAATGAACTCAATTTCCCATCTTCTAGGCAAAAAAAGTCCCAGATAGGTTGATATACTGTTAAAATCAATCAATCAATCATTCAATGAATTAGATACCCTTAGATGAAAAGATGCCATTTTTCTGCTTCTCTAATGCTTCAATAAATTTTAAGCTGAGTTGGAAACACTTTTCTCCAAGGTAGAAACTTCCCGTTTATCATTAGCGTATTCTTGAATCTTGACTTCTATATGTGTCGTTAACTCATTGTAGAAGAACTGATTGGTTTGGTTTGGTTTCTTTGTTTAATGGCATATCAACTCTTTGTAGGTTATTTAGTGCCAAAGCCATTTTCCTAGTAGAAGAACAGTATTGTTACTATTTAACCCATAGCTGGGAGGATAAGGGGGTTCATACCTTTCCCAAGGGTATTTGTCCGAAAGTGAACGTAATAGCGCGACTGGAGTTCGAACTCGCTTACTACGATTCCGCCGTCCATCGCTTTAACCATTACACTACGAGGACACGCCCTAGAAGAACTGATGACCCAAGCGAATTGTAAGAGAAAAAAAAAAGATTTCGGAAAATTAAGAATAATGATAATAAAATAAATATACTTTTTTGTGAATTATACTTTATAGGTTATGAAATGACCCAAAAAAGAAATATGTAAGAAATAGGGTTTAGTCTTTTACGAGGTGTCATAAGAAAATGTGCCCTTAGCGAATATTATAATGTTCTCTTCTTTCTATTAGGGATGAACTTAACCCATAAACATTTTCTAATTCCTACATATAATCCCCTGGAAGTATTTCTTATTTATCATCGCTTTGGCTGAACTTTATCTCTGGCTCTTCTGATATTTTACTCGGGTGAGCAATATTTTGCAATATACAATTATCAGATCATTTCTATGGCTTCCCTTAAATCAGAATTATCAGAAAACCTGATTGATTTTAAACTTGGAACATGTCAAATATTAAGAAAAAGGGAGTCAATAAAGAGACAAATCTCTAATACCTACTCAGAACCAAGAATAGGATAAGGTTCTCTTAGCTGACCTGTCGGTGAGACTTCAGATAGGTTGACCGTTCCCTTTGTCGAGTGGTTTTGTTTTGTTTGTATTCTTTGTTAAATAGTATATCAACTATCATCAGTTATTTAATGTTAAAACCATCGTGGTAGAACAACAGCTGTGGTACTATGTAACCCATTTCTGTAGGAATATTAGGGTTCATATCTTTTCCAAGGGAACTTGTCAGAAATGAAGGTAATAGCGCAACTGGAGTTCTAACTCACTTACTACAATAGGACAGTTCAGTACATAAACCATTACGCCACGGGGTAAGACTCAAATGATTGCCGTGGGTATAGCACCCTCTAAAGATGACGTTCTAGTTCTGTAGATCATGGAAGTATGAGATAACGCTTTATTGCTATTACTCCTAAATACACTCTGTCTCAGTAAGTTAGTTGCTGTTTGGTTCTCACATACATATCAAATAGATATCTTTTTAAAATATACGTATTTAATAGGACCGTATGCGAAGAACACTTCAGAAACAATGACATATAAATTGCTAATCTGACATACGATATAAACACAACTCTTTAACTTTTTGGCATAAAATAACCTTAAACGATTTTACGTGCCACTAAAATCAACTGATCAACCAATCGTCTCTACCAGATACAAATCAAATTGATTTATAATTATAATCGTAATAATCCTTCATCTTGAAAAATCAGAAAACTCTAATTGATACTTGTTTTCACAAGACGATTGATCTTCTGATGCATATACAGCATTACCTCTACGGCACTGTCTCATTTTCTACATTTCTATTGAAGATTTACTTAGTTATTAGCTGAACGTTTATTCCATGCAATCCACTGATATTGCCTCTCATCAAACAAACAAACAAACAAGTTTTCTGTTCAGATCAACATATTCCTTTGTCAAAGAAAAGATTACACATACCTAACCCCATGTACAAAGCTGCTTTGAGTTTGCCGGAAGATACAAGATCTTTCAACGGAGGTGGACAAGCTGAGTTTTTCAATAGGATACCAAGCAATAGACATGGTTCTTATTCACTAGAATTGTTAGCGCGATACATCTTTGTCTACTCATTGGCCCTGTTATACGTGCAACGAAGCTGCTAGGGCCTCGGCGAATGTTTGAAATGTCTGATCTTGATTCATTTTAGTTTCTTAAGTTAATACGGAATAATTCTGCTATTGTGGTCAGTTCACAGCTGGCCCTTTCAAGCCGTCTTTTTATCAACAGCTGCTGAAGGCACATCAAGGCGACATTCGTTTCTGCTGAGAGTAAATGTGTTCAGAGATAGATAGATCGACGAGACTGTAAGCCATATTCGGAAAATAGCTAAGCAAATCGAATATTTTTATCGAGCGTGGCCATTATTTCTCAGTGTTTATATTGGCAGACACAAATGCTGAATAATTCCGCCTGACCTTTTTATTAAGCAAAGAATTCTTGAAAGGTTAAATCAGTAACAACAGATTTGGTAAGAAAGTGAAATGTAAGAATTGTTCGATTATTGCGTTTTCAAGAAAATATTTTCTGTATCTCTATGACAGAAAAATGAAATTAGATAGAAGAAATTATATATTGAAGCAAAATTTCATTTATAAATCACAATCGACTTGAAAGTAAATATATTTCTCTTATCGTTTTTCTTTTATTTGACATTCCTCTTAAGGTCAATGAAATTAAATCTAAATTTCACTCTAACTGCTTATTTTCTTTCAAATTTCGATAGGTTTACACCGTGGCCTTCCACAAATGTAAGTTTAGTTTTTTTTAAAGCCGAATCTCGTTTTGTTAGTACTTGTGTTGTCCTTCCCAAACACGTTTTCTGTCTCTGGATTTTTTCAATTCAAAAGTGGAATTAATCTTTTCTCTCTGAAAAAGTGTTATCAAAACTTGTTCTGTTATCCACTTTTAAACATCGGATGTGGGTAGTTATTTTCAACTACATTTTTCTACTCGTCTACTTCCTACCAGTTGATTTGGCTGTTTCACATAAATTTTGATAATTTCTGTTCTTACTTTACACATAACCAGTCATTCTTCATTTAGACTTTTCTCACCCATTTGCAGCGGAAAACAATTATAGTATGTGGCCAATTAGATGAAAGTGATATTCAGTTGGTTTGGTTTTATGGTATATCAACGATTGTTGGTTATTTAATACCAATTCTGTTTTATATGAATATATTATATGTACATGATTTGTAAACATAAGTCAACATATTTGAATAGTTTCAAGTATTGCTATATATCACTAACAATTCAATTAAACATCAGTCATTTGTCTAAACACCGTTAATGTTAAAACTGTTCTTTTCTGATAATTCAGTTGAGCATATGTCATTTGTTTGCACTCTAATTAAAAGTCATACAGTTCTTTTAGACCCGTAGATAAGAACCTGTCAGGTGCTACACCCTCAATAGGCTGTGATATTCAGTGGTAAATGACTTGTATAAACTTAAGGTATAATTCTCGCGCTTCCGTCTGATGCTGTTCAAATAAAACGTTTAGATATGACTGCCAGAAAAAAACAAGTACATGTCCACAAGTCATTCATTATATGAGACTGTATTTCATTTAAAAGACCAGTAGAGATAGCAATCTTTACCACAACAATCAATGCACATATTTTCAGTGAAATCCTGGGTAATTTTTTTATTACATTTATTGAAAACTGATTTGGTGATGATGAAGTCATTTTCATCTTATCTCTAAGAAAATGTGATTAAGATTTTCTACAGGAAAGCAATATGAAATCAATGTCATGGCCAGTAAACAACCTGAATCTAAATCGAAAATATTTGGTGGAATTTATGAAAAAAAAAAAAAAAGGTTCATGAGAAGAGACTCTCAACTACAGATCAATTGTTTTTCATAATTGATGAAACAACTTTTAAAAAGTATATTGTTTGAAATTAATAATTTTCATGTCTGAAAAAAAAATAATGCAGTTATAAAAGCCAAAGGACGGGCACTTAAATTATAATTTCAAATTATTTTGTGAATGAATTACATAATCTTTCTTTAATAGAGTAAGTATAAAGTAAAGTTGGTAACTGTACTCGACGGCGACCCGAAAGCTTCCTTTCCAGTTGCTACTACATTGAGGTGTAGAGGAGAGCACTACTCCATTCCCTGGATTGCTCCAATTTACCCTTGATACATACCTTATAATGCTGAGTGTTAAGCAAGGCGGTTTCAAGTTCCATTTTTAAAATCTTTGGTATGACTCGACCTAGGATTGAACCCAAGACTCCCGGACCATGTTCGAACACTCTATCTACTCCTCTGAATTGCTTCAGAAAGTCTTATATATATATATATATATATATATATATATATATATATATATATATAGAGAGAGAGAGAGAGAGAGAGAGAGAGAGAGAGAGAAAGAAAGAAAGAAAGAGAGACATTGACAGATTGATAGACTGAATGAGAGGGTCAATTTTATGCAATTATGCTAATATGTTTGCGCATAAATTAATCTATCTTGCCTGCTCTCTCTCTCTCTCTCTCTCTCTTTATAGAGAGAGAAAGAGACGGGTCGCTAGGTAGAAAGAAAAAACATTATTTATGTATAAGCCTTGGGCTGCAGCTTGAAGCACAGTGGTTAGAATCTAGTAAGTTTCAAAAGGTTCCTAATGAAGAGGAAGTTGAATGCCAAGAATCGAAGAGTTGCCTGTGAGGCTTCCTTGAAAGATGTTTCCAACTGATAGAACCAAACCATAAACCCAGCAAATAGTGATGCTGGAACAAGGGAACTTATTGATATTTTTCATAAATCCACTTTTCTCTCCTTCTAATTCGTTTCACTGCCCGTTTATCCGTCCGCCATGATTTGATTGAGTACCTTCAACCAGCTAAACATCTTGAATGTTAGACTGATTTCTTGTTTTTTAGGATGTACAAATCACCATGTAAATACGTCATTCAGGTGTTTAATGATATCCAGCAATTAAGCGAAAAAACATAGATGAAAATGTTTTCAGACAAAAAACAAACATTTTGATAATGATAGCGAAAGTGTTCTTTGTAAAAGGAAGCAGTAAGTTTCGTTTTATGATTCAACTATACTAACAGAAACTTGCCAAACATTATGATAGATATATAAGAAAGGAAATATATTTGTTAATGGTTCATATTTCTAAATAGATCTACAAAAATTAGGACCGAATAAAAGTATTATGATACACTTTTAATGCGACTCGTATTTCCTTAGCATTTTGTTCTGTCACTTTTTAAAAATTGTCCACCTTACTTGGATATTTCCAATTTGTTTAAGTCTCTGAATATTTACAAGCCTGGATTAATAACCCAAATTTATAAGTATTTTAAAATGTTAGTTTAGTAGCATTAGGTCAATCTAAATATTCAGCCTCCTTCAGTACCTCTTATTTTATTTCAATATGTAGTAAATTTGACTTCGTCTCCTCAATTTTATCTAGATATTTGCCAACTTCTCGCTCAATGGGTCACCACCGTGCCATTGGCCAAATAGGTTACGTATTCGACAATGGTCCAGGAGACCGGGGTTCAATCCTAGGTCGAGTAATTTCTAAGATTCAAAAAATGGTACTCGATGCTGATTTTCTTAATGCTCAGCGTTATAAGGTACGGATCAAGGGTAAATTGGACCAATCCAGAGAATGGAGTAAGTGCCTTTCTCTACACGTCGGTGTAGTAGCTATTGAAAAGGAACCTTCTGGTCGCCCTCGTCAACGGTCGTCAACTTTACTTTATAAAGAGATAAGAACATCCTCCTATAACGACAGTCCAGGTAATAAGCCTAAATTACATTTGATGGTGAGGCTCCACTCATGATGCCTTTGAGAATCGTTATTGCTCCCAACTTAACTTTAACCCGCATTTTTAATTCCAGTTCGGTCCGCTAAATGAATCAAATAGAAATGTTCAATCAATTTATGTGGATAATAATTATCAGTTGTTTGAATCTATACAGCTGTGTGCAAAATATCTAAATTACATATGATTACTTCATTAATAAAAATATTAATCTTAAATACCAATTCTTGAAACAATTTAACTGCGTGCAAAGAAATGATTTATATCAAATATGTAAAATATACATTTTTATATCTGGGGTTTTTATCATGACATTTGTAATTGTCCTATCCCGAGCGCGCTAGCGGGAACTGTACACAATGTGTGTGCACCTGCACTAATAGCCGAATAGTTCAAAGCCCAACCAAACCGAATGATAAAATATAATTAACGAAAAAATGATTAATACAAAAAAATCATTCCGTAATTATATAACAAATAGAATAAGGAGTGTTAGATAGATATACTTGGAACAATTTAACTGTGGGTAAACAAATGAGATCTAATAATTCGTTTAAAAATAAAGTTACCAAAGAATTATTTATTGCACGTCACACACACACACACACACACACACACACACACACACACACACACACACACATATATATATATATATATATAGAGAGAGAGAGAGAGAGAGAGTTGGTTGGTTGGGGTTTATGGCATATCAACCTTTATAGGTTATTTAACGCCAAATCCATTTTTATGCAACAATTCTTCTCTATTTCAAACAATTCAGTTCATCATGAGAACACAGTTTAATCGTCAAAACAGTTATAGTGCTACAAATTCAGTTTAGTATAAGTATCGATTTCGTTTACACCCAATTAAATGTCAAAAAGTTCTATATTAAACAATTCAGTTTAGTGTAAGGACTGTTTCAATGTCAAAAACAGTTAGATTTCAAACAATTCAGTTTAGCATAAGTATGCAGTTAATTCTTTTTAATCAATAGATAGGTCACTATCAAGTGCTACCATTCCGGACTAGAGTAGACCTGGGAGAAATGGTAATGAAGGGGTGCTCTGCATTCCCCAAAGCTCCAGCATCACTGGAACTTCACCAACAGATTGTTTAAAGTCATATCAGGATACTCATTGGGGGATTTTACCCCTCTGCTGAGAAGAAGTCGGTGTGTCCTACAGCCCAAGACAACTGGGGATATATATATATATATATATATATATATATATATATATATATATATATATATATGTATATATATATATATATATATAATGATATAAACCAGAGTAGGCTCTAAATGACCCACACTTGTTTATACGCTATAAAAGAATGTTGTAGACCAGTAAAGGGTATGGAAAAATAACACAACTCGGGTTTGCGTTGAACAAAGTATATTAACGAAGTATAACATAACATATGTGCAAAGTCAATCCGACTGCTACGTGATCACCGCGAATAAGTACAGTCCCGGTATTAATAGTCACGGAAGAGTTCAGTACCGACCACAGGTTGGGTACCATAACAAAGAACAACCGCCTGACTCTAAATGTGAGGCACACATAGTGTAGCGATGATCATCATAGAAAAACAGAATGAAGAACTCGATATCAAAACCTAGATAAGGTTGTTCGCGTTTTCCCTAACGCTAATATCTTTTGGAAATATATAAATCCATTTCCTCTCCTTATCCTATGGGTATATAGCAGGTCAGACCGTGTCTTTAATCATGGTTTGGTTAGCAGTATATGGAAGGAAACCAGCTCTGCCCTGCTTATCAAGTGACCTTGTGTCACACCCGCTCATGGAGGAAAGTTGGATAAGTATATACTTCTTTCATAATACTAATATTAATATCTGTAATTCAACTCTCTTTTAGTTACCGGAGTATTTTCTTTTAAAGTGTCGTCTTAGTACTTTTAAGAAATCAATATATAATCGGTTTGATGTCGGAAAATCAGAACATGATATGCTGAAAAAAAGTAAAGTTTGCAAACTTAGTCGAGGGTGACGTGAAGGCTCCCTTTTCAATAGCTACTACACCAAGGTGTAGGGGAGGGCGCCACTCCATTTCTTTGATTGTTCCACTTCACCCTTGATACATGCTTTATAATGCTGAGTGTTAAGCAAGGGGGCATCAAGTACCATTTTTTGAGTCTTTGGTATGACTTGACCCGGGATTGAACTTGTTCTGCCGGACCATTGGCCTATATCAAGTAAAATATTTACTTGATATAGATCATCGCATTTTCTTTTAATGTTATCATTTGAAAGTTTCTCTCTGGTCGACTTATACTATGTGAATAAACCAATGAAAATGAGGAAGATTTCCAAGGAAAGGTATTCAATATTAACCAAAACTTGTTTGTTTTTTTTCAATAAAGAAATTTTAAAACTTTCGTAACTTTCTACTCGTTCGAGTTTCATGGAGAAAAAACAAGTATTTTTTATTCTCATCTATTGTGATTTTATTCTCTAATCCCTCAAACTCACAGCAATTATCTTTTTCTTTTTCGAAAAAAAAAAAAACAAAAAATAAACAATCATTGTACATTTTATAATAGGGGTACACTTTCACATTTTAATTCAATGTAGAATAATCCCCCATTTTCGTTGAACAAGGGAAGAAACATGACAGGTCGACGGCTGTATCTACAAAATGTGCCCACTGCAAATCTGCAGCGGGTTGGGACCTTCTTCAACGCGTGTCATCGATAGGAAAAAAAAACTGAATCTGATAGTCAGGCTCTAATCATAGAGCTTTGGAAAATGTGGAGAACCCCTGCATTTTTGTTACTCTCTAGATCCCCTCTGACTCGGAATAATAGGGTCCCATCAATGGGTCAAATAAAACTAGTGTCCTGGGTATGACACTAAATAGTAGCGGGTGTTACAAGTTTGAGGAATGTTGATTTAGTTTGGTTTGGTTTTGTTGCACATCAACGATTGTTGGTTGTTAATGCCAAATTGAATTTTATGCATATAAACAGTTCTATTTCAAACAATTAAGTATAGCATAAATATAATTATTTTTGTTTACAAAAAGCTAAATGGTCAAAAACGGTTCTATTTCAAACAAATCAATTTAGCATAAGTACGCAGTTTAAATGTCAAAACAGTTCCACCTCAAACAATTCAGTTTAGTATAAGCTCACAGTTTCCTTCTATTTGAACCATAAATAGGATCCTATCAGGTGCAACAACTCCAGGCTAGAGTGTACCTGGGAGCTATGGAAATAAAAGGATAATCGCATTCCCCAAAGCTCCATCATTAGTTATATGTACCAACCCCTCCGCTTGGGTAGGATATGACACAAGGTCAATTTAAAAAAAAAATAGACAGTACGTACCTCCCCCGAAATATGTTTGGTACCGTTTTTCTTTTTTACTGCAGTGGAAAAAGATTATTTGTTGCTTTGGTCTGCATCGGATTCTGGTCTACATATTAGCATATATGTGGAATATTATTCAGTCCAAAAGGATATTATCCGTTATTATTAATTTCTAATTTTCACGGCTTAAATCTTTTGCCAAATTTACAACAAAAGATGTGTATTTGTTTTTGGACGGCTAAATATTGATAATTTTAGTTACGATACTATAGAGTTTAGTAATATATAGTATACTGACTTATTTGGTAACTTATGGTAGCTCACAATTCCATTTTTCCATGTTCCACTAAGAATAATAAAATATCGGTATCTTTAGTTTAGAAGGATATTAAATTTTCACTACCAATTACTTAGGTTGTACTTATTTAAGTGGAATAATGTAGATAATACCCACCCGTTTTGATTATATAATGATCCATAGGAAACTAGAAAACGCTGGTATCTCTGGTTTTGAGAAAATTCATTTTTCATCAAAAATTAAGGTTGGATCTTTTATGGATGATATCATAAATAAAAAAAAAAGTAGGGAGTATTTGAATATGAATTGTGAACACACATTTTATTTGCAATGAATCATTTGTGAATATTCTCCTTACAGAAAGAAAACAAGGCAACAATCACAAATATTTCTGTTTAATTTATTCCATTAAATAATGCTTTTCTGTTTTAGTATGTTCTTGAAAACACCTGAACTAGTTACTCAAGATTTTGTCACATTTCCCGGAAGTAAAATATTTAATCTTAAAAAATTAAACGTTTGTAGGTAAACATATTTTCATTGAAAGATTCTTCCAGCTTAAGAAATATTAAGGAAAGCTGAACATCAATATATGCGAAAAAAATAAAGAAAAAGAACAGAAAGCTACTCGTGAAATATAGCGTTGCGGGCGTCGGTGGAGTCAAAAACAAGATGAGTGGATGACAACGAATCGAAGTTGTTCATATCCGGAAAGGAGAAGTCAGAGATGATATGAGAAAAAAATCTCACTGACTTTACTGGCGATATCAAATCTTTCTTTTACACGGGTTTTAAAGACAGGAAGATGTGAACGGACATTTTCAAGCTGATCAAATATAGATCAGTTTCAAAAAAGGTAGCCTTCCCCCAATAGAAGACGGTTTCTCTTTGCCTTTAATCCAAGGTCATGACTTGTCGCTATATCCCACAAACTAAATTTCTGACCTACTTTAAAAATCACCATGTTTAGTGTTTGACTGGCAATAGTGACAAAAGCAATAGTTCTTGAGATTGAACTTTTCTTGTTAATTGCACAGATGTGCACCATGTCATTAACGATTGAGAACAGCCACTATATTACATAAATCAATACAAAAATTAGGTCTAAGTTTCTATTTTTACGACTATAGTTAAACGATTTTGTTTTTACTTTTTTATTATACAATGATTGGGATAATAATTTCTATGCAATTTACAACTCCAACAACAAGAACACCCTCGCCAACAACAATAACAATAATAAGAAGAATAATGATAGCGTCGATGAATCGATACAATAACTAGAAGACTACAGAGTATAACAATACATCGCCATAAAGAGTCATAATGTCAAAATAAAAATAGACAAAACTCAGCAAAATAGCAAATGTACATTATTGGTTGATGGAGAGTAAACGATCAATCATGAAATAAGAGAAAGCAGTAAATAAATGCAAAATGATTATAAGACTAGACATGACTGGGTGGGAAAAGTGATACGCTGAGAATTGCGCAAGAAGTTTAAATTTAAGCATACGGACAAATGATATATGCACAACCCAGAATCAGCCCTTGAAAATGAGGCGAACAAAATTATCAGGGATTTTGAAATACAAATGGATCACCTAATCTAGGCCAGACGACCAGACTTAGAGATACTCACCAAAAAAAGAACCTACTGAATTGTGGGCTTTGCTGTTACAGCTTATCTCTGGGTAAAACTGAAAGAAAGTGAAAAGAGAGAGTGGTAATCAGGACTGAAAAACTATGGAACATGAAAATGACGCTGATACCAATTGGAATTAGTGCGCTCCGTACGGTCACCAGATGATTGGTACAGGGACTGGAGGACTTGAAAATAAGAAGACGAGTGGAGACCTACCAAATTACAGCATTGTTGAGATCGGCCAGAATATCAAGAAGAATCCTGGCGACTTGTAGAGACTTGCTGTCACTCAGACTTCAATGGAAAACAATCTGCAAACACTGGAGCTAAAAACTCTCAAATGAGTAAAAATAATTATGAACAATGGTATACGCACAAACTAAAATCCGTCGAAAGTTCTATGCTATTTTGAGACACCAACGGATCACCTAATCCCCGCCTGAAGACCCGACTTAGTTATAATTAATAAAAAAGACAACCTATCCGAGAGGGGATTGTGTCGTCTCGGCGGAACACAGAGGGAAACTCAACGGAAACGACGAGACAAGTACTTTGACCTTGCCCGGGAACTAAAAATGCTATAAAACATGACGGTGACAATGATACCAATCTAAATTTGTGCGCTTAGATAATAAAACGCTGATGAATATCAAGTGTGAATTATGCTGTGACAGATATGAAATCCCAAACTGGCACAAAATGAATTCCAAAGTTGAATTAACTGTGTGGGAATGGTAATCCTCTGGGAAATTTGTAAGTAACTATCAAATGGTTTATACAAAAACCAAAATGTCTCTCACCAAGAAAATTCGACGTAATATATTTTCTAGGATTTTAATATACAAACAGATGACCCAATTCCGGACAAAAAGCCTGAATTTTTTTGTTTAATGGAATATTTCCTCTCCTGCGGATCATAAAATATGACAGAAAGCGAAAAACTCAACAAATACCTGGGGTTCGCTAGAGAACTGGTAATGTAGCAGAACATGAAGGTGACGGGGGTACCAATGGTAGATGGAGCCCTTGGAATAGTTATCTAAGGCCTGGAAAAAGACAGGAAGGACTGGAGACTATTCAAGACTATCCAGACTATAGCAAAGTTGAAATCAACTATAATACTTAGAAGGATCTTAGACAACTTAGGAGACTTGCTGTTACACTAAGTCCAGTAAAATGTGTGCCTGTTAAAACTGATTTAAAGAAAACTTGCAAAGAGAAAAATAATGCTGATACTAAAATTTAATTTACTCATTCGATATAGCTGTTAAACAATTCAATAACAGATTAAATATTCTCAATTTGAATTAAAAGTCGAATTTTTGTCAGTTTCAAAGTAACTCAAATATGAATTTTCCTTTGACAGTTTCAAGAAAGTGTGCTGTGTATCGCTAAATAAAATAATTCGCTTCCCTTTTGTAAAAAAAAAACAAACAAACAAACTTATTGTCCAGTCGGCGTCGGCAGTAGAATACGCCTACTGCTTCTCTGCGGAGAGGTAAGCCCCCTCCACCACCACTAACGAGTGTCCGGGATATGACACTAAATAATATGATGGTGAGGTTCCAGTAATACTGGTGCTTTTGGAAATGCGGAGCACCACCTCATTGCCATTGCTCCCAGGTCCACTCTGGCCCGGAATGGTAGCACCCGATAGGGCCCTATCTATGAGTTAAATCGAACCGAATCGCTTAAATTAGAACTGTTTTCCTAAACTGAATAGCTTTACATAGAAACGTTTTTGACAATTAAACTCTGTTCTTATGCTAAACTGAATTGTTTGAAATAGAACCATTTTGACATTGAAACTGTACTTAAACTAAACTGAATTGTTTAATATAGAACTGTTTTGACATTTAACTGTGTGTAAACAAAATCTATATTTATACTAAACTGAATTAGCAGAATGCGAATTGACAAAACTCAATACTTCAAAATCAAATGTTTTTGACAATGAAACCGTGTACTCATGCTAAACTGGATTGTTTGAAATAGAACTGATTATTTGCATAAAGATGGATTTGACGTTAAATAACCTTCAAATGTTGATATGCCATACAACCCAAACACCCAACCAAGAACAAAAAGGTTAAGAAATAAAACATAATCGACAAAATTAGGTTAATAATCCATAAAGATTTTTTTTCTCTTTATCCTCTATAACAATAAACAATTATCAAGGGGGAGTAACCTTGGTGCAAATGATAACTAATTGTTTAGAATTTCAATTTTCAAACTTCAAAAAGAAAAAAAAAATAGAATGGATTGTATTATACATCTTTAATTGACTATATCTAATGATGCGTATGGATATTTTTTCAAGCTCCTGTTGTGAAATAGTAAGTAAAGTAAAGTTGTCTCCCTTTAGCCGAGGGTGACCCAAAGGCTCCCTTTTCGATAGCTACTACACCAAGGTGTAGGGAAGGGCGCTACTCCTTTCCCAGGTTTTCTCCACTTTACCCTTGATCTGTACCTTATAATGCTGAGTGCTAAGCAAGGAGGCATCAAGTACCATTTTTAAAGTCTTTGGTATGACTCGACCTGGGATACAACCCAGGTCTCCCGGGCCATTGGCGAACACTCTAACCATTATGCCAATGTCTGGTAAAATCCGTTGTGAAATAGTTGCATATAATTTTTCTTTTTAGTGAAAATATCAATTGATACAAAAGAGAATGTTTAAACTATTAAATCTCAAAGTGTTTGTCAATGAATATTATATTAAATAATAATCGAGAATACTTTATTTTTTAAGGAGCTTAGCTGTGTATTTTAGCTCATAATTTCATAAAAAAAACTAAAGCTTGGTCGTCTTCTCTGAATATTTGGTTAGATTTGATATTTCAAAGAATGTTAGGAATTATTTTGTTTAAAAACGAGTTAGAATATTCGTCTATACTGGGTAACAAGTAAAGTGTTCTTGATATTGTTTTATATAATATTATGTGACAAAAAGATTTAATAAGTTGAATATTGCCTTTTGTGTGCATTATTTTACTTGAGAAATTAATACGATTGGCTTAAGCGGTTTTCCTGATCCTATTTTTTTTATTAATGAAGCTGTTTATTTTCTTTCTTTTTTTACAATAAGGAAGGCACAAGGCCTTTGTGGGGAGGGGAGGGAGAAGCCATGATGTGTCTATATATAGTAAGGGAACCCAGCTTGCCACATTCGCCGACCCATTCAACAGTACAAAATATAGACAATCATCCATCACCATGTGCGCTGAAACCACCAAAATACCACATTTTCTCTAAGAAAAGACCTACTTAAAACCCCGAATATAATGTATGATTTTATTTACAAGTGTAGATTTATTTACAAAAGATGTAGCATGATGGTGATGGGAGAAAAACCCCGAAATACGAAAACGAATACGAAAACCAAGGTTGCCCTCCGTCTACGAAATGGACGCCGACTGTTTTCGGGTCCTTAAACATTGCTGTGTTATTTAAGTAAGGGCATTGTTAAAATTAACGCATTTTTTTTGTATGCGGTGCCATTTTTTTGTGGGCGGTGCCGTTTATTTGTTGCGATATGGTAACTTGCTTTCAAAACTCCTATTATTAATATATTGATACAGAACATCCTGGTAGTAATTTACATGGCAAGGTGGTACTGAGTTAAAGATTAATTTTCATAGATAACAGCTGAACCTCAGGAAATATTCTATTAAGATATTACAATCCATAGCGATGAATTTGAATTTGAATTTAAACAAATTCAAAAATGGTCATCAGCAAATTACTTGCCACGCTTTCGTTGGGAAGAAAACGGCATTATTTTTTTTTTCGAATTACAAGCATATCCGAGTCTATCAAAATGTAGGGGAATAGTTCCCGTGGCGTGTAGCGTACGTAACATGGACTGCGACATCGTAGTAAGCAAACTCCAGCCTCGTTATAATGTTCAGTTCTGGACTAATTCCTTTGCGAAAAAATGTTTGTTACACCAGTTATGGTTTAAACTGTAAGCCAAATATTTTTCTCCAAGGATAGCTTTAGTATTAAATAACCCACAAAAGTTGATTAAACAAAGTAATCAGGCTAAACCTAACCAAAAGCCAAGGTGACTGATGCTTTGTTTACGAAGAAAAAAATTGACCATGAATAAACGATATTATCATTTCACTAACAATTATTTAGGCTGTACCTATTTATAAGGAATAATGTAAATAATACCTACCCGTTTTGATTATATAAAGATCCACAAGAAACTATAAAACCCTGGTATCATATTTCGTTGAAGTAGTCATCTTTAAAAAAAAAAATATTTTACTTACAGTCGGCAGTACATACTTTTGAGATGTCTGTATTCTTTTGTGATAACCAATTCATTAAGTTCAGAGATACTCTTTTTAGTTTTATGTACATCAAATAGAATATCTGTTGAACAGAATTGTAAAACTTTGCTCTCTCGATCAAGCTAACTATACACTGAATATCCCTTGCTGAGGTATGAGAATCTTCAAAGGGGTATCCTGGGAATGGCACTGAACAACAGCTGATGGCGAGGCTCCACCCCTTGGGTCTATGGTGTACTTCTTCATTGTCATTATTCCCCGACCTACTCTTTAGTCGCTACAAAAGTCCCATCCATGGTTCAAAAAGCTCTGTTTAAAAATCATTCTATTCGACAAGAATACTTGATGCCATATAATTGTAAATTATTTGTATAAAGAATAGTCAAGTGAAACTAGACCTGACCGATAAAATGTAACGAAGTTTCTTCCAAGCAGCAGTCGTATAAATACTGCTATATGGATGCACTACTTGGACGAGAACTAAACGGCTGGAGAAAAAGCTAGACGGCAATTACGCAAGAATGCTGCGAGCAATATTGAACAAGTCCTCGAGGCAATACCCCTCAAAGCACCAACTTTACGGCCACCAACCTCCCATCACGAAAACTATCCAATTTAGACGAGCCAGACATGCAAGACACTGCTGGAGAAGCGGTGACGAGCTCATAAGTGATGTACTCCTATGGACCCCCATATATGGCCGAGCAAAAGCAGGACGACCAGCTCGAACATACATACAGCAGATCTGTGAGGATACGATGAATGATAGGGAGAAGTGGCAAGAGAGGGTCAGGGATATCTGTGCTGGCGGCATGACATGATGATGATGATTATTATTCTTTACTACTTTAGTGTTTTTCTCATCAGTGTTAGCTGATGGTTTTTCACTGGAATTTGAGTGACAACAAATCTCCTCAAGTCTCCAGGACTCGTCTCAGTATTCTGGCCGTTCTCAGCAATGCTGTCTTTTGGATAGTCTCCAACCTTCCGCCAATTTCCAAGTCCGCCAGGCTCTTTAATAATCCTTTAGTTACTGTGCCTAACGCACCAATCACAATTGTCACAATCGTTACTTTCATGTTCCACAGCTTTTGTATTTCTCTTGCAAGGTCGAGGTACTTATCCTTATTTGCACTTTCCTTCAGATTTATTCTCTGGTCCGACGGGACGGCAAAGTCGACAACTTTGCAGATTCTCTTTTTTTTTTTGTTGTTGATTATTATGAGGTCTGATCTTCTGGCCGGGATTATGTGATGCGTTTGTATGTTAAAGTCCCATCGGAGTTTATGTGAGTCATTTTCTAGGACGGGTGCCGGGTTGTGCATATACCATTTGTTGGTATGGTCGAATTGAAATTTCCTGCACACTTCCCAGTGGATCACCTTGCTGACCCAGTCTTATCTCGCCTTGTACTCCTTCTGTGCTAGTTTGCTGAATTCGCTTATTATGTGATTGATGGTTTCGTCTCTGTCACCACATAGCTTACATTTACTGTTTTGTTGTGTCTTATCTATTCTTGCTTTGATATGATCGGTTCTTATGGCATTGTTCTGTGTTGCTATTAGGAGGGATTCCGTTTCTCTCTTAAGGTTTCCTTTTCTTAGCCAAGTGCAGGTTTTCTGGTGTGAGATGTTTTTATTAGACATTTAAAGCGGCCATAGAGTTGTTTTACTTCCCATTTTTATTTCTGAGTTCTTGTCATTCTTTCGTTTAACGTGTTGTCCGTAACATAGTAGGTAAATTAGCCGACCTTAGTCAAAGGTGACTCGAAGGCTCTTTTTTGTAATAGTTTCTCCTTTTCCTGGATTTATTTACTTACCTTTGATCCGTAGCTTATACTGCTGAGTGTTAAGCAAGAAGGCATCAACAACCATTTTTTAAGCTTTAATATTAGTCGACCTGGAATTTAACTCTGGTCAACTGGATCATAGTAAAACACCCGAATTATTATGACAATAGGCCGATTAGAAATCACATAACAATGGAAATACAGATTATTATAACATAGAAATAATTACTTGAAATCATAATTATTAATTTTCGGTAAGAATGCCTGGAACCATACAACTGTTTGCATATTATTTGTATTAGATAGGAATACATGATATCATAGAATTCATTTCAAAAGAAATTCAAAAAGAAAAATTTCACAAAAGATGCAAATATAAAAAAAAGATTAACTAAAAAGTAAATTTGGCGCCTTAGACGGGGAGGATCCGGAAGCTCTCTTTTGAATTGCTACTAAACCAAAGTGAAGGGGAAGGTGCTACTCTATTCCAAGGATTGCTCAACTTTACCCTTGATCGTCACCTTATAGTGCTGAGTGTTAAGCAAGGTGGCATCAAGTACCATTTTTGAGTCTTTTGTATGAATCGACCTGGGATTGAACCCCGGTCTTCCGGAGCACAGGCGAAAACTCTACCCATTAGACCAATGTCCCGGTTTCAAAGTAATTGGCCTCCCAGGCAGGGAATCGAACCCCAGTCTCGCGCACGACAGGCGGGGCTACTTACTACTATATAAACAAGGATTTCCGATTACGTTTTACTAAGCATTACTAATTAGGTTTATAGTGTTTTTCAAGCAAGGTTTATAAAAAAGATATGCATGGTATTTTTTAGTTCAATTCCTTATCCTAAAATAATAGAAGACTGGTAAAATGCAATCAAAATAAAGAAATAAAATCGCAAAACTCTTTAATAGAAAAAATTTAGCCACAAAACAGGAAAAAGATAAAACAATAGCTATTAAAACGTCAAATTTGGGAAAATCTATAGAGGCGGAAGGATTTCAACGACATTCTCATTGGCATATTTCAAATCAATTTGAAATAATAATTAAATTTGATTAATCTATCATAAACTGAAAACTAGACAAACTTGTGATAACTTTTCACTGGCTACATAATTTGAATGATAGATTTAATGTGTAAAAAATAAATTTGTAATGTAATTCACATTTTTTCATAAAGGTTAAGACGAAGACACTTTATAAGATGTGTTACTGACAAAAACGTCAAGGTATCTAAACTGTATAAGGCCATCAAAAATCACGTTAGTTTCGCTCTTTCGACCGTTTACAGCGTTTTATGGAAGTTTGTTAAGTATGGATCAGTCAAGAATGATTCTAAATGAGAAAGAGAGTGAAGAAACGAACACAGAATTTTGGATTATTGTTTAATTCTTAAATGACATGTAAACCTCTGATCAATAAACACATGCATAGCTACTCTTTTTTATTAATCCATTGTAAAATTTCTGACAGTTCAAGGGTCTAATATAATCTCTCCAAAAATATCCTTTAATTTATTAATCTGGAGTGGAGTGTTTAATGCGTAAATGATAATGTTCATTCCAACTGTCAATTCTGAATAAAAGTCCTAATGGAATTTATCTGTGAAAGAATTAAGACCCAAGGTTAATTCAATTTGAGCACCTTCCCAAATTTTAACATTTCCGATTAACTGATTGATTTTAATGGCATATCATCTCATCTGGGGTTATTTTATGCCTAGAAGTTTTGGAACTGCGCATGTTATACGCTTATATTTACATTTTTTTGAAATTTGTAAATAGTCGTTTTCCCGCTCAAAGATTATGAACCAAATCCTGACCCCTTAAAATGGTTGACCCGGTTGGGATGTTTACTTGGTATTTATATAATTAAATTCAGCTAAACATATCTATCCTGTATAGGGTATAGTCTCACCGTTAGCCATGAAAATGTTGGAAAATTTAGATTTCAAATGAGCTCGAACACCGATCGTTGATTGCACTAACATAGCATTAAGCAAACATTGATAATAAAAAAAATAGTCATCAAAATAAAGATAAATTGAATGAATACAGATATAAGGACAGTAAGGTAACTGATTTTCTCGACTCTCACACGATTTTGAGTCAGTTGAATGTTTATGTGTTTAAAGAAAAAAATATCATAGAGACATGAATTTTGTTATTCATGTCATCTTTCTTCATATTTCGATTTTAGTTTTCACCAAAAAGAAAAAAACACGCTTCGAATAATAAGAACCAGTAAGAACACATATTGCTTAAGAAGTATTGAAAGCTTCTCGTAAATCAACGGCGTTTGCCTCACGGTCCAGGAAGAACAAGCGAAACATACAAGCAAGGAAAAAATATTAAGACCATGATGAAGTCGAATTGTTCCATCAATGAATTTTTCATGTTATTTCTCTCTCTCTCTCTCTCTCTCTCTCTCTCTTGATCTGTGAATTTTATAAAATGTTTACCAAGTCGTGGAACTGGTTCTTTAAAGAGACAATTTGCATGACGTTTTTTTCTGCTTTTTAATACGCAGTCGATGTTCCCTGTCTTGTTCCATGCACTGTCGTGACAGGAAATAGAAGTATTCACGTGACTAATACGTCAAAGAATGATGAATCTTTTTAAACTGAATCAAGTCAACGCGAGTAGACACGTTCACAAGAAGACGCCATCTATGTAGTTTTCAATAACATATAAAGAATGATATAATAATTAAATGGTTTAAAAATACTGACAAAGAGACGTTCAGCAGGCAAGTATCGTGTTTCCATAAATGAAAATGTCCTTGCATTAATTATGTGCAGGTGATTTTTCAAAATCGTTTTTAGTTTTCATCGTAACTCAGTATTTGTTATTTTATGATATCTAAAGCTATCATGGGAAGAATATTTGGTTTGGTTAATTGGTTTTAATGGCACATCGACCTTCAAGGGCATTTCTAAAAGAAACATTAGAGGTAAAATTTAATCCACAGTTTGGTGGGTAAAGACTGCACACCTTTCCCTTGGACATCTTAAGTGGACGTTTAGGCGTAACTAAAGTTCGTACTCGCAAACTAAAAAATAATCTGAAATTCTTGGAGCCAATTGTGGTATATTGACCTCCGACCCGGCCGAACATGTCATTCCAAAGACGGCGGAAGTGCATATTCCATTGGCATGGGCGAGCTTGGCTGACAATATGGGACAGGGCTAAAATCCCACGGTATGCATATTATAAGGTTAATTTTTAAGCGGAGTTTAACAGGTTTGAATTCAGAGTTTTCCTTCTCATAGACTAGTTGCCTCAACAAGGCTGTCCTGCTATTTACCCATAGCTGGAGGGAGAATAATTTGATTCATACCTTTCCCAAGGGTATTAGTGCTATGTGAAATGCAATTAGCTTGGTCCAGGATTTGAACTCGTGTCGTCGTGTCCATTTCCTACGACGATAACCATTATACCACGGGCACCTCCTAAAACACCATGGGCACCTCCTCGGTATAGTCACAAACTGATGCATTGGAAGAGAGTGACCTGTGAACTGCATGACAGTTATTTCCGCTCGATGACGCTCAAACATGCCATTCCAAAGACGGCGGAAGTGCATATTCCGATGGCCAGTAATGGGAGGAGATTGAGTGGGCGGTGAACTATTATATAACAGTGCATAGGAAAATCAAACAGTTTGGAGATCAGAGTTTTGGAAAATGATGCTGTAGAGAAAACAGCACCCGGCAGAAGGGGCCCTTGGGACCCCTGATTGAATTTTTGGGGATCAGACGAGTTGGAGATAAGATACGGTAGAGAAAACCAGCTGCCAGAGAGGCTGGGCCCCAGGCCCCTGGTTGAGCAGCCCAGGAGAACGGTAAAGAAACGCGGTTATATCCAATAGAGTGGGGGTCAATGTGTTGCAGTTCTGTTTGGTCTCCAGCTCCCTCTCACACACACCGCTTTCAAATAAAGTGAGATACATTTTTTTAAAGAACTGTGTCATCGTCTTTATTGTGTCGTTGTTATGATTTCGCATGCATATGTGTTTGTATAGTTGGTCATGGCTATATAACACAATATTAAAAAGTATATCTGCAATAAGTAAAAAAATCATCCAGTTGAAGAAGGGATATACTAAATGTATTCAATGTTCAAAGAATTTTTTTTTTAATTTTATGAATGTATATACTCTTGTTTTGACAATTTTTAAACAATTGTACATTATTCTCACTCATTCTAATTCGTGTATACGTAATATTATTTAAACAAAAATAATCTATATAACAAAACGCAATAGAAAAACTATACAATTTTCAAAATCTATCTACACTAATGACAAAAAGCATACCAGATGTTAAAAATAAAATTTGAAATAAAAATAACATCTTGAGTATACCCTCTAAAGTGATCCGAACCTATAGAAAATCCTCGTGAAAGAAGTCTGCCAGTTTTAATATAAAATGGAACCAAACTTAAAAAATTAGCAAGAAGAAATTTCCAATTAATAAAATGGCTTTTTTGCATGAGAACTGGCTAACTAGATTTATTAAAGTAAAAGTATTATATATCTCTCAACAGTTTATAGCGTCTTGGTTCAGGACGATATAAATTTAAAAGTAAAGAAACATAAATCTTTTAACGCATAATAAAGAAACTGTATATATTCAAATCCGTTTACCTTCTGCGCTAAGACATCTCAAATACAAATGCTAAAAGCTGATCTGTGTTATAAAGAAATTTAAAAAATAATAACGATCGTACCCTTGAAAACCACTAAGAGTGGAAAGGAATCGGAAATTTTGGTTAATCGATACATAATATCTAATCAAACTTTAGAATATTGTAAAACTAGAAGATCGACTAAAACTATGGATTTAACAGAACATTCTGAAAAGAAAGAGCGTCGCGCGAACACACACACACACACACACACACACACACACACACACACACACACACATATATATATATATATATATATATATATAACTGATCTTATATGACGGCTGTATTTTTCTCCTCGCTAAAATCTGCATGAAACCGACAGTTATGAGGCAACTACAGAGATGAAGGATTTTCATCTGACTTCCAAACAAATCAGAATTGACATGAAGTCATTTCATACTTGGGGCCATGCACAAATCCAGGCTGATGCGTGCACGGTCGTCGCAAAAATGCTTGATCCTCTCAGTATTCTCCATTGTGTGGTGCCCCAAGCGCCAAGCAATGAATTTAACTTTGCCAAGTAGGTATCGTATAAGGAAAAGCCCTTTGAGATTCAGCGATTCAATTCAATAATGAATGCCTGATTGACCCAAGAAAACCGGAAAGAAAAGCGGCCAATGGTCGGGTGAGTGAATAACAATTTTTTCGAGTTTTAATCTGGTCTACAATCGGGTATTAAGGTATTTCTTTAATTCTTTGAAGAAACGAATTTAAAACTTCTTTATTCATATATTGTTTTGGTATCTTTGTTTAATGACATATCAACCTTCGTGGGTTAATGTCATGGCAAACTCATCATTGAAAAAGAACAGCAGTTTTAGTAATTAAACCATTTATGGGGTTATTTACACACACACACACACACACACACACACACACACACACATATATATATATATATATATATATATATATAAAATTAACTTAAATTGCGAGTCGGAAATCTTCTACTAAATTTTCACCTTATCGGATCATCCGGGAGATCGGAGGTGTTAAATAATTGTAGACAAAAAAAGGCGTGGTCGCTCTATAATTAGGGATAGGTTTCGGAGTATTTATAACGATATCAATTTTTTTTAATAAAAGTAAGGTTTTTTGTTCATTTTTCTTTTTTTTATTTTGTTATATATATTTTTTAATGTAAATTCTAATCTAGGTGGGTTTTTGGTGAATATAAGACGGTGCTTTCTTCTTTAGCATTAGTCGGAGTTAGACTACCTGATGATCCGATAAGGTGAAACTTTAGTAGAAGATATCCGACTCGCGATTTAAGTTAATGTTATAATTGGCTCCACTCGTGTGGAGCACTCTTGTAATTGTAGCATTACAGTGTTCGCGGAAGGGTTTAGTTTTCTTTTGACCAACCGACTGCATATCCCTTGATTTTTTTCAAGGGGTCTGACGAGGTTGGCCTTTTCTTTCTTTTTGACCTATAATATTTTTTCTTTTGCCCCCGGGCGGTGATTCGAGATACTCTTATCTCTTGTTCCTGGCGTTTTTTTTTCTTTTTTTCTAGTACCGTGAATGCTGGTAGATATTAGATTAGTATATATATATATATATATATATATATATATATATATATATGTATACATATATATATGAGGTGTGTGTGCATAAATAGATATTTTCATATATGTAAAAACAATTACAAGAATGTGTATAATGGCACGCTTTTTTGTCTTATACGTCATCAGTACTTGCATACCCTCCTATAATTGGTTAACCGTCATTAACGAATATTTTACAAGAGGATTATTAAACAGACTTTATTACAATAAATTATTCCGGAAATTAAAATAATAAAATGTGAAATTCATTGCACATCAGTTTTAATTAATTTCTTTTAGCTAAAACTATAACTGAACACTTCAAATATTGAATTATACTAATTAAAATTGAATATAAAACAGAATTTTACAAATCCTTTTATTATATTCTTTTTAAATGTGTGTATTGAGGTAAAATCACTTTATTAAACTTGAAATATGCCCCTCTAAATTTTTTTTTGTAATTTTAATTCTATCGTAAAAATGTGGTAATATTTTTTTTAACCGAAGCTCTGAATGTCATTGCTAAAAACCGATCGATCAAATTTGATTTTAATGGCTTCTCCAGTTGCAGTGGAAGGCGTAAAGAGTAAGAAACGGAGAGAGGAGAGAGGAAAAGCAAGAAGTAAGGAAGCGAGTCGTGGAGGAAAGCTTCAGTCTTTACCGACAATCGGTTTTCTGATCACTTAACCAGGTCGGAACGAAAATAACGCAATTCAACGATAAATTAAATTTTGGCCCGTAATTTCGATTAGGCCAAAAGTTGGTGTGGCTTAGAATGCGCCGATTGTATTACCTGATGTGTGCTCTGGTTATGACGAACCTGTCTACACTGCTGAGGCTCCAGTTCTGGAGAACTTGTGAGTTTCAAGTATTGCTTAATTGTTATCACACCCTTGTCAACTCTGGCTCAGAGAGATAGCAACGTTCATTGTCCTTTCAATGGATCTCATAGATAATTTTTTTTTAAATTATTATTCTACTCTTTGAAAGCTTTTCACACTAACATGAGGTAATGGTTTTCAACTGGAGTCTGAGTGACAGAAAATCTCCTCAAGTTTGCAGGACTCTTAGTATTCTGGCCAATCTCAGCAATGTTCTAATTTAGGTGGTTTCCACTTCTTCTCTTAATTTCAAGTCCTCCAGTTCCTGTACCAAACCTTTTGTGACCGTACCCAGTGAATCATTTACAAGTGAGATCAACGTCACTCTCAGGTTACATAGTTTTTTCAGTTCTCTTGCATGTTTAGATATACATATCTCTTTTTTACTTACCTTTGGTTTTACCCTGAGGTCAGCCGGAACGGTGTTACTATTATTATGTACTCCTTGAGAGTTTTTGACATCAGTGTTAGCTGATGGTTTTTCACTGGAGTTTGAGTGACAGGAAGTCTCTTCAAGTCTCCAGGACTCGTCTCAGGATTCTGGCCGTTCCTAGCAATGCTGTCGTTTGGATAGTCTCTACCCATCCGCCAAATTCCAAGCCCTCTTTCCTTCTACTAATCTTACAGTTATTCCCCAGAAAAATACAATGATGTAAAAATTATTAGTATTAGACTGAAACACTTAAAACAATATAACTACGTGCAAAATATCAATATTATATAAGAAAATGTAATACTGTACACCTATAAGCAAATTATTTGTATCAAGCATATTCACTTAAAGACATAACTTCCAATGAATAGATACTTCTTGAGAGGTTTTCACATCAGCAATAGCTGATGGCTTTTCACTGAAGTTTGAGTGACAGCAATTTTCCTCAAGTTTCCAGGACTCTTCTCAGTATTCTGGCTGATCTCAATAATGCAGTAGTTTGGATGGTCTCTACTCGTCCTCTTATTTCCAAGTCATCCAGTCCTTTTACCAAACTAATACTGTACCAAGAGCAATAATACCAATTGGTATAAACGTTACTTTCATGCTCTACAATCTTTTTTAAATTCCCTAGCAAGATCAAGGTACTTATCCTTCTTTTCACGTTCTTTCAATTTTACTCTGTGGTCAGCCGGAATAGCAAAAACCATAATTCTAAAAATTCTCCGTTTTTTGTTGATGATCATAAGGTCTCGTTGTCTATCTGAGTTTAGGCAATCCGTTTGTATCTCAAAATCCCAGAGTGTTTTGGTGTAACACTATGTAGGAGGTCCCCCAAGCAGACGATTCCTTTGTCTATTTTGGCGCGAAACCAGACAAAGGGTTTTAGACTCGAGATCTCGGCGAGACTGGAAGTGGGTAAGGGAACGCAAGAAGGGAGTTGTACAAAGGAACTCGAAGAAGGCAGATAGCGACAGACGACGGACAGGGCAGTCGACACCGGACAGCAGAGAGACCAGTCGGATGAGATGAGGTCCAGAACAGTGAGGGAAGACGAGTCAAGATGAGTCAGCACTCCTCATGGGTTGTAGAATTTTCGCTAGAAATCCACGCTAGCGTTAGTCTATATATGCTCGCAGGAATGCAGAGTGTTACATAACTCCTTGTCTTGCACTTTGAATTACACCCAGGCTCGTATTGTTTGTTCGTTTGTTCTGTTTATCCCACTCCCTCGATTGTATTTCTTGTAGCCGTAAAGAAATGTGCGATGCCCCTATCGGGACCACTAGATGATCACCGGCCAAGAGAAGTGAAATGGTTCGAAGAAGTTGATGTAACGGGGGCAGAGGCGGGCAACGTCACATTGGTTTTGTGTTTCTCCAGGGAAGATGTTGGTTTGTGCATATACCATTTATTAAGATCATCAAACTTATGTTTTGCACAATTCCCAGTGGATCACTTTGCCCACCCAGTCGTGCCTAGTTTTATACTCTTTATGTGCTAATTTGCTGTATTTGTTTATTATGTGTCTGATCGTTTCGTTTCTATCACCACATCACCTACATCTGCGGTTTTGTTGTGTCTTATCTATTCTCGCTTTGATATGGTTAGTCCTTATGGCGTTGTTTTGAGCTTCTATAAGAAACCATTCAGTTTCTCTCTTAAGATTGCCATTTCTTAGCCAAGTCCAGGTTTTCTCGTATGCGATGTCACTTGTTAGTCTCTTAAAACGTTCACAGAGTTGTTTTTCTTATCACCTTTCTTTCTGGTTATTCTCGTTCCCTGGTCCTCGTGTCGTAAGTAATGTTTCTGATGGCTGTAATCAGTCTTTCCCCGCGCTTTTCTATGTCGTCTTTGAGTCGTTGTATCGTTGCGTCATAGCTGGGAAGTCATCTTCCTCCCCCCTTTCATGACACAATCTTTCAACGTCTTCTCAGGGTTGCAGTATCTTATGCATGATTATTAGCTTTCTTGTTTTCTGGCCTGCTTGTTTAAGATTTTCTCTGGTCCACTACAAGAATGGTTCTATGTATCTTATAAGGGCACAACCCCGGTATTTATCCCTTTGATAAGGTTCCTTCTCTAGAGTTTTGTCTTGGGTAATTTTCTGGTTCTTCTGAGACACTCTTTTTTTTTTTCTTTCATTTCCGCTGGTTTGAAGGTGTCAGCTTCCAATATCCCCAAGTATTCTTAGATTTCCTTTTCTCCGAGCGTTCACATTAGTACGTGTTTTGTAGTTTGACTCCGTCCGTCATGTGTCGTCTGCCACTTTACATTTCTACCATGATAAACTTTTCTATGCAAAAAATTTGATATCGTCTATGTACATCAAGTGGTTGATCTTTTCCTGCGATTTACTGGGTGTGTATCCGGCTGTGCATTTCCTAATGATGTGTTTGGGTGGGATCATGGCTATCACAAATAGTAATGGTGACAGAGCATCTCCCTGGAATATGCCTCTTTGGATCTTTACCCCTGCTAAGCTCTTTCCTCCTGTTGTCAATTCCACTCTCCTGGTTTATATAGTCTTCTCGATAAACTGTACGACTTAGTCGAGTATTTTATTCTTTGGAGACAGTGCAGTATCCAGCTGTGCAGAGACGATATCGTAAGCCTATTTGTCGTCAATCCAGGCCATAGATGGATTTTTTCGTCTCGTTTTACTCTCGTTGAGGATGTGCTGATCTATATACTGTAGATCCTTTGAGTCTCTGATTCTCTTACGGCATCCTTTCTGTTTGTTGGAGAAGATTCAGCTTCTTATCAATGAGTTGTAGATCTTCTCCCTAATTCATACCGTTAGTATCTTCTACATCATCGGTAGGAACGTTATGGGTCTATAGTTGTTCGGGAAGGTTCCTTTGAGGATGTCTTTTGGATTAGAATGGTATTTCCTTTCGTCATCCATTCGGGTATCTCAGTTTTCTGTATGCAGTTATTTATTTCCGTTGCAAGTCTGCCGTGTAGGTGTTTTGGTCTGCTAGGTGCCAGAAAGATGACACAGAAGAAAAAATAGAGGGAACAAGTGTATTGAATAAATAGAGCATATATACAAAAAAGAGTGTTAGCACTGCAGGTAGAAGTGTCCGTCCGAAACTGTCAGGTTCTACTGCTAGGAGGAAGTTTCCCCGAGAGTAGATATGGTTAGTATTTCTGAATGAGGAAGAGTTCAATTTCGTGTAGATATGTCACGATAACACCCACTCCAAGTCTTAAGTCCGCAGGAGTCTGAAGAAAAATATTTTTGTCTTTTTTTTTCCTTCTTAGATTAAACTTCTGAGACTGTACATGTAGGATTTCACAGAAATGAATCCTGAAGAATTTTTTTCGATCTCCAAGATGTGGTATTCCTCCGCTTGACTTACTTGTATAATTTATAGAGAAGCAAGAATTTATTTTTTTACAACTGGCTAGATGTTTAAAACTTGGCTGACTTTTTTTTACTAAGTTCAAAGTAGAAAATGTTTGAGAAATTGTTTTTCGATCTAAATACCTGATACGTTTTGGGTTGACAACTATTAAATCAGTTGCTTTCTTTTTTCTCTTAAAACGGTACATTTCGGGAGCCGCTAGAGGGGTCGGAATATCGAAAGTGTCGTATATGATATCCATAACAGTTTCCTCAGGAGGCCCACTATCACATCATCAGTTAGGCGTTTCCTTTGTTGCTTGAGATGTCTTTTATAAGTAAATTGTGGACATTTTATCATACCATGTTCCCAATTCTTTTTTCGACCATTCCCATCTCCCAAATAGATTTATTGTCTTTGGAGATTCTGAAAAAGACTATATCCGGGATTAAATCATTTTGGGGGTACGATGCACGTTCTTCCAGACTTCGTCTGTTTCGGGAGTAGTTTGTCGTAAACGGACCGTATCTGACGAGCGAACATCACCTTCGTGGAGAATGTGAGGCTGATGTTTTGTTATTAGGTGTAATCCTGTATACTTGTAGAAATTGTTGAAGGGCAATTTTAGTTGGGGTAGTCCTACCTTTTATCAAAGCTCTCTTTAAAGTATAAGCAAATCTTTCAGTATGTATGTTTGACCTCAGATGGTACGGTGGGATCGTGATGTGTTCGATCTGGTATGTTTCATAGAAATCGCTATATTCTCCAATCGTAAACTGACTTCTATTATCGGACACTAAGGTGTCCATGACTCCGAACCTGGCGAAAAGTTCATGTAGAAATGTTATCGTAATTTCGGTAGTTTCCTTTTTGCATCTGTGTACTTCACGACACTTCGAGAAACTGTTGACTACAATAAGGTAGTAATATCCTTCCTGAGGTCCGGCGATAATAGTTTGAATTTTAGACCATGGTAGATCCGTTTTTAGCCAGGAATTGAATTTAAGACTAATTTTTCTCCTGTGTATATTAAATCGTTTTGTAACGTTGCCCCCCTCGCCCCCACACACGTTACATTCTCTTTCTCGAACCTTTTCACTTCTTGGCCGGCCGGTGATCAACTAGTGGTTCCGAGGGGCGTAACGCACATTTCTTGCCACTACAAGAATACAATCAAGGGAGTGGGAGGAAAGAAGAAAAAAAAAAAAACGAACAAACACGAACAATATGCTTGGGGTTAACTCAATAGAAAAAAGAGGAGTTATGCAACACTACATTTCCGATAGCATATATGGACTAATGCTAGCATGGGTTACTAGCGAAAATTCCACAAAGCAACTGGAATGCCGACATCTTGACTCGATCTTCTTCGGTGGATCCTATCTTCTGCTGACTCGCCTCTCTGCTGTCCCGTCGCCAACTGCTTGTCAGCTCCTTTCTCCAACCAACTCTCTTCTCGTGTCCCGTTACCTCTTCCGGCCACGCCGAGATTTCAAGTCCAAAAACCCTTTGTCTCGTTTCGCGCCAAAACAGACAAAGGAATCGTCTGCTTGGCGGGCCACCTACATATAGTGTTACAGTTTAACTTCATGATGTCGTTTGTCGAGATATTTTTCAATAAGACGTTCACTTTCTCGGTTTCGAACTTTACTTTCTTCCAGTCTTGGTTCCTGAGAGAAAGCAATGTGATTTTCTTTTCAGACATACTTATTCTAATTGTATCCACATTAGTTTTTACCTCTTGTGTCAGTGCCTGCGTTTGTGTGTTTGCATGGCATGAGTCATTGTCATGTAGTGTTTGGTTGTGCATTTCATGCTTTCCTATATTTAATGACTAGGTTACTGTGTTAAGGATTTGTTGATGTGTTTGGCTGTATGTATATTGGTGGATTTCTTGTATTTCAAGGTCAGAAAATCAACCATTCTTTGTTATTATCCTAATCTGGTCATCGAACCTTTATTGCCTTAAATCTACCGAATTCTGTCCAGATTTCTATCATTCATTTTCTATGCCTTCTGTTTGCAGGGTGGCTTCTAAAATAACAGTATTGTGTTTGTTTGTTATTTTCCCTAGTCCATTTTCTACGTTGTGGACCCTGGTGTAAATGGTCGATTTGTTCCTCGTTTATGTAACTGAAATAAGAACAGACAACATTCACAGGATGCCGATTGCATCCCCCATGATGGCTATCAAGAGAGAACCTGCCGATCATGACACCCAAACCTATTGTTTGGGCCCCATGTTGATTTATATTTTGATTTGTCATTTTTCAGAACTAGAATATTGTGGCTATTCCAGACACAGGGGCTAATTATCATCTGCGCGCCTGACACAGATCTGACTGAGAACACTTATGGAAAATGGTCATGAACAGTAGGTCACAAAACTGAGCAAACAAGTTATCAAATAGAAATTGGTACTTGAATACATATAACTCTACATAAATTATAGGTATAAGATAGGACAAATTGAAAATATATGATTCTTTGCAAATTATTAATGTTCGTTAGAATCCTCTGACATATAACTTGTGCAAAAAACTATTAGGAAACTATACAAAAAACGTACGTTGTATGCATATCCCGGACATATTGGCATAAAATAACCCCTGTTAAGCAAGCAGAAATCGATATATATTCCGACATAAAACCGAAAGGAAGACTTCACATTAGACACTGATTTGGTATTATGTCAAAAGTAAAAAGGTATAAGACCAAGGAGTGGTAAAAGACCGGTATAGTCATGGAACAAGAAGAGATAATCGAAAACCTGATTACTGTAGCAGATCAATGCAAGTCAGACATTAAGTCAATCCCAAAGGGTGTTCGATTCCCAAGCGTACTGTTGTAGAGGATCGGAGATATACCGAATTACAATACACAAAACATGACTTCATACAGCCAATTAGAAGTAAATAGTTTCCCCTTAACGAAGAGGCTAAAGTGCTGGGCAGCGACATCGAAATGAGTTCAAACTACAGTAAAGCTACTACGTTCTCTTTCAGACAAATACTCTTGGGAAGAGTATGAAATCCTTTACCTACCACCACCAACTATTGGTTGAATAGCACGACTACTCTTCTTCAACAATAATGATTTGGCATTAATTTACCCACGATGATTGATATTGGCCTAGTCGGTTGAAGTTGCAGAATATTCTGACTTCATCTCTACAGATGGGTAAGACTCCCTCAATGAGTATCATGGATATGACACGAAACAATGCAATGGTGCTGCTCCAGTGATAATGGAAATTTCGATAATACGGAGTACCCCTTCATTTACATCGTTCCCACGTCTACTCTGATCTAACTGTCAAGTAGAACTGTTTGGCATTCAACTGTGTATTGACTTGTAAGTGTTAAATAACAATAGTTGAAAACACCTGTGTGTAAAGAAATAATTAATAATGAATTGAATTATTCGTATTTGACAGAAATAAATGAAACTATTTTACTGCGAGGTAAAAAATGAACTCAGTTTCGATTAGAAATGTTATCTACAAAATGTGTTAAGAAATCATATCTTTGATATATATGTACAAAAATGAATTTGGCATTAAATAACGTACGGTAGTTGATATGCCATTAAACTAAGAGATTGAAACCGACCAAATACAAGTGACTTGTAGCTCCTGTATTATTCCGTTGCAAGGTATTCAAAGTAGATCAACAACAAAGATACATTTTCGATGTAATATTTTAGTTGTCGTTGTCGTTGATTTGCTTTTCCTAACAAACCTCCATTACCAGTGACTGTTATTTAACGACAGGGAACTCGTAAAATTAGACGCAATCAGTATATTTAAATGCTGAAAAACGTTAAGTTCACACTTCAAACGAAAATTCCTCTAACCAAGAGGGTAGAGTGTTCGCCTATAGTTCGAAAGACCTGGGTTCAATTCCAGGTCGTGTCATACCAAAGACTTTAAAAATGGTACTTGATACCGCCTTGCTTAACACTCAGCAATATAAGGTACATATCAAGGGTAAAGAGCAGCAATCCAGGGAAAGGAGTAGCAGATTCCCCTACACCCCGGTGTAGTAGCTATTTAAAAGGGAGCCTTCGCGTCACCTTCGACGATGATCACCAACTTTACTTGTTATTTCTATATTGTTTTAGAACTGGTATGTCTCTTTCAGAATTGATTTGACGGCGTTCTTGAAATTGTCGCAGCCACTTACCACCATGGAACCAGGTCCTCGGTAGTGTGACTTATAAGAAAGTAATAATAATGAGATTTCTCGCGGTAAGTGCGATAAACAGTTACCCTCGATGTTGGGGATTTTTGGAAAAAGTCTTTGTGGTGGTAACCGGCTGTGGATAGAATAACGACTCAGATTTCAGGACAAGTGAAACAGTAGCCCTTCCGCTGTGAAATTTAGCAATTTCCCATCGACGCAAAAATGCTACAGGAAGTCTCCCTACTTTTTGAAACCTGTTGATAAACGAATAAAAGAGTGAGTGGTATTTTTAAGAGATTCTTTGTATGAGGTTTTCTTTTCCACTGATCTCGTCCACCCCAGTAGCTTGGCCCTGTTGAATACACCGACTGCATCTCTGCAAAGGGGTTAGACTTCCCCTTTACGAGTGTCCTGGATTTCATATTAAACAATTTGATGGTGAGGCTCTATTAATGCAGGAACTTTGGGGAATGCAGAATAACTCTGAACCGGATCGGAAGTACTTGATATGGTCCTATCTATCAGTCAAATAAAACCGTTTGGCATCTAATGTGGGAAAGCAAATGGCTTATGCTAAATTCAATTGTTTGAAATAAAACTGTTCCATTATTTAACTATGTGTAAACAAATGAGTAATGTTTAATTAAATTGTTAGTGATACATAGCTATATTTGAAACCATTTAACTTTGATTATGTTAACTTGAATTGTTAAAAACAGAACGATTTGATTATTCAATTGTATGTATAAAAATGTGTTTACAAATCAGGTATTTAGTGTATATATATATATATATATATATATATATATATATATATATATATATATATATATATATATAAAGACAGGATTTGGCATTAGAATGTTTGATATACCATAAAACCAAACCAAACTAAACTGAGCTCCTTGTCATGTCCTTTTATTGCATTTTTCTCGGTCAACCTTAGTCGAGACCCCATAACGCAAGATTAGCATCTAATTGTCAATTTTCTCGTCAGAATCGAGCGTTATTTCTAATAGTATTGTGTTGTTGTTTTTTTATTTTTAGAGAGTTTAAAATTTGCAACAGACCGGTGATAAAACAGAGAGACATGTAGGGCCATCTTTCTAAATAGATAAAAGAAAGATCCTCTTTTTCTATAAATTGAATTTGCAAACTTCAAAATTAAAGCTCCTTATTTTCCCTCTGCCTCTCATTAATTGACTAAACTCTTTTAAAGATTTTCTGCTATGTTATTTTTTTTCATTCAATTTGACGTTTATATTTTTAAAGATTAATTACAGTTGTTTGGCATATGATACGCTGAAATAAGGCTTAAACGTTATCATCTGGACGACGTTCATTAACTTATAAGTCCTCAAAAAATGATGACGATACTAATACCGTAAAACTGTGCCTGTGGGATATGCTCTATATAGTCTCAAATTACTATACCAAATAGTAGAAAACAAAGGAAAGAAAATGTTTCTCTTATAAAGAATGAAAGGTATTATTAAATGAAAACGTAAAAGATTTCGATATTTCTCGATAAAAAAAAATTAGACAAGTCGATCTACTAAAGTGAATAAAAGTTTCCAAAACTATATCCTCTGATTAAACAGAGCGATTTTTCCCTGCGGAGGATTCTTGTTTAATATGGGAAACGGAAGGTGTTGATGTTACGTTTTCTGATGTGTTCTTCAATATTTTGGTCTGTGGAAATTCTCCTCTATTTCCATGAATCTGGGAATCGGTCAGCCAAAAACACTTGTTCTCCCGGCCTTGCTACTGCAGTTATTGACGTGAATGGTCAGAACAGATTCTCATCCAGAAAATGCCTTCCCTCATGTAACATTCCCACGCTTTTAAGTGCAAACCTTGTTTCTTCGTCAGGCTCGAGGCAAACAATTTGGCCAGATTCCAATAGTCGTCAACTAAGAAAAAATTATTTTCATATATCATATACGTCCCTCTCCATATATATATATATATATATATATATATATATATATATATATACGTGTGTGTGTGTGTGTGTGTGTGTGTGTGTGTGTGGAGAGAGACATATATATATATATATATATATATATATATATTCATGTATATATATATATATATATATGGGTGTGTGTGAGAGAGAGAGAGGGGGAGGGAAAGAGAGTGTGTAAGTATTTTGTTGTACGTGGACAATCGAAAAAGTCCTTTTAAAAGCGTATTTATATTTAAAATGCATATATTTCAAAAACCGATTTAAAATATTATAAAAATAATTCTACAAAAAGGGTTTCCTTTGTTTTGTCTAAGTCTCATTAGAAATTTTTATACTGTAGGACTGGTACTTTAGCAATTCAAGACAGAAGTTGTTGACAGCAGCATTTTTCCCTCCTTTTTGCCTTGCTGCTGTCTTGAGGTGTTCCAGTACCGCTTCTACGGTAAAAAAATCTCTGAGGAGACGTATACAAAATAAAGGGACCACTTTTTTTAGAATCGTTTTGGGATAATTTAAATAGGTTTTAAAATATTTTATGCATTTTAGATATGAATACACTTTTAAAAGCTCTTTTCATATATATATATATATATATATATATATATATATATATATATATATATATATATATATATATATATATAAGTATTATTCGTTCCAGTTGGGAGTAATTCCATCAAGACAAGAAAACTATTCAAAAGTGAACGTTTAAATTTTCCTGGTAAAGAGCTCAATGTAACAGAAATTACAGAGCAATAATTTCATTAAGAAAAAAACACAAACCGGTCACATTAGGATTATAAATTTATTTCCATCCTGTTATGTGTTTTTGATAAAATCAAAAAAAACACCAAAAAGTTAACAGGTCTTCTTCAGATCTTATGGATAATATATATATATATATATATATATATATATATATATATAGAATAAAATAGAATTTATATATATATACATATATATATATATATAATATATATATATATATATATATATATATATATATATATATATATATCTTGAATTGAATATTATTTCTAAATATCTAGTTTTTAAGCAAAGATGTATACTTTGCTTTGTGGGTATATTTTGTATTAAATAGCCATACATTGAGCACTCTTTCTTTGGATACTCACAGTCATTACTTACTTGATATATATATATATATATATATATATATATATATATATATATATATATATATATATATAAAGTTGAGTATGTCTATTATAATCTGATATTTTTTCTAAATATATCTACGTGGTGTAATGGGTAGGGACGTGGGAAACGGTCACATCAATTCGAGTTCAAGTAAAAGATAAAGATGGTGTAACATTTGAGAGTGATGAAAATGGTAGTATAAGTTTCGTCACTGATGAAGGTCATTGTTCTTATATTTATTTCGCTTTATAAATGCATGTATTTAAAGAAAAAACAAACGAAAATGCGCTTCAAATGAAGAAAGGTTACATAATCTCTAGTGTTTTGTCCCTCATGTCGTCTATTCAGAAATGCATTTCTTTTAAGTTGACTAGTTAACTAAGAGCCTTTCTTCTTACTCCTTATCAGTTAGAGAAGAATATACATGACATGTGGGGGGTGTCTTCATGGAGTAATGGTTAAAGCGATGAACTGCGGAATCGTAGTAAGCGAGTTCGTAGTCCAATCGCGCTATTACGTTCACTTTCGGGCAAATACCCTTGGGAAAGGTATGAACTCCCTTATCCTCCCAGCTATGAGTTAATAGTACTACTACAGTTCTTCTAAGAAAATGGCTTTGGCATTAAATAACCTACAAAGGTTGATATGCCATTAAACAAAGAAACAAACCAACTTTACACGTTTTCTTAGGTTACTTTTTTCAGTTCTTTTTTATTTATCTATCTACATATCTATCTTAAAGAGAAAGATTCATATCTGGAAGCTTATTTAATGATCCTCGTATATATATATATATATATATATATATATATATATATATATATATATATATATATATATACCGCCAGCTCGTAGCAAAACAAACACGCGGAAAGTTCTTTGTAATGGTAACCAGTTCAGAATACGATTAGTCATGCTCGTCGACAATCGGCGAATCCATCTCCCACTAAATTATAACTTTCTTAGATTATCTTATTAAACTGTACGCAAATTAAGGCTTCTCGGTCTGGTTCACAGAGCAACGACTACCGACAACAGTATATATATATATATATATTTATATATAATTATATAACATTGTCATTATTATTATACATTACTCGTGATATTTCTATGAGAGCAAAACATTTAAAATTTTCTGATTTAGAAAACGAATCATTTGTCAGTAGGTTTTTCATCTAAATGAATGTTTGCTACCGGGTTTAGCGTTCGTGCTGTATGTCATTATAATCCATGTATCAATGTCTTACATATATGGAGGTGCCCGTGGTGTAGTCATTATCGTCGTAGGAAATGGACACGGCGAAACGAATTCAAATCCTGGACGAGATTTATTGCATTTCACATAGCACTAATACCCTTGGGGAAGGTATGAATCCAATTATTATTCTCCCTCCAGCTATGGGTAAATAGTAGGGCAGACTAGGTTCTTCAGCCTTGGTTAGGCAACTAGTCTAGGAGAAGGGAAACTCTGAATTAAAACCTGTTAAACTCCGCTTAAAAATTGACCTTGTGTCATATCCTGCCCGAGCGAAGAGGTTGGTAAATAGTATCAATGTCTTACATATTGCTCAATTTCTTAACATGTTTGTGTTTATTTATGTAATATTATGCAAACGATTCTAGAAATCAATAACGAGATTTTTATTCGAACAAGACACTAAAAATACACACACACACACGTATATATATATATTATATATATATAGTCGCTATATATATATATATATATATATATATATATATATATATATATATATATATATATATATATATATATATATATATATATATATATATATATATATATATATATATATATATATATATATATATATATATATATATATATATATATATATATATATATATATATATATATATATATATATATATATATATATATATATATATATATATATATATATATATATATATATATATATATATATATATATATATATATATATATATATATATATATATATATATATATATATATATATATATATATATATATATATATATATATATATATATATATATATATATATATATATATATATATATATATATATATATATATATATATATATATATATATATATAGCGACTCATTGGTGTAGTGGGTAGAGTGTTCGCCAATGGTCCTGTAGACCTGGGTTCTATCCTAGGTCGCGTCATACCAAAGACTTTAAAAATGGTACTTGATACCTTCTTGCTGACAACTCAGCATTATAAGGTATGGATCAAGGGTAAAGTGGTGCAATCCAGGGAAATGAGTAGCCCCCTCCCCGACACCTCGGGAGCCTTCTAGTCGCTTTCTACTACGGTCGCCAACTTTACTTACTTTACTTTATATATATATATATATATATATATATGTGTGTGTGTGTGTGTGTATCTGTGTGTTTGTGAGTGTCATCCACAGACAGACTATTTCGTTAAATCACAACTGTTCAGTAGGGCTAGATACGCGAGATATTTCAAGGTGAGATCGAAACGTGACTGAATTTATATCAGTTGGATATCTTACCACAACGCCATCGTCATTCTCTGCGTTAGTAAAGGAAAATTTTACCTATATTTTATATATATATATATATATATATATATATATATACATATACGTTATCTGCTCCAACGAGTGCTCAATCCAAACGAAGAGCTATTGCCTTTCAATTCATGTGTTAACCTAGAGTGCTCAACCCACGTGGTAAGTCGTGCTGACAACCAAGATCCTTCACTCTCTTTCGTCATACATCCCTATAATTCATTGCTCCTGGTGTTTCTTTTAGACTGCATCCAGTCTCGGCACGGAGCTGATATAAATTTTTGCGAGTCAGCAAACACTGGCGTGTCATATGTAGGAGTCTATTAGAGAATATCATTAATGAGTCCTTCATTACATCTCCAGCAATACTTCTCCTGTCTTTTTTATCGAAATGGTTTTATGAGATAAGATGTAAGTAGCCATACAGCTATTGTTTTTTCGGGTGTTGTTACCAGGATTTGTTCACCATATTACTTACGTACATACGATCATATATTACAATAACGTATACGTAATACAACATTAACACAATATATCTAATACAAATTATTATTGCTACCTAACAAAAAAACATATACCAACTAATATTGTATAATGCTCCATAGTATATAACAATATAACATGTCTCATCACCACGATATTTCAACCTCATTCATTTTTACGTTTTGATCCACCATACATCCTCGTCTGTTACGCTTCCAAATCAAAAGTTTATGTTCTTCGAAATGCAATGATGATGATAATGTGTTCCTTAGTTAAAATGATCTCGACACACACGCACACACGAATACACACAAAAAATAAGAATAAATAAATAAATTCTATTCGGTCAAAGCCTTGTTGGTCACGATTTTCTCTACACATCGCGACTCATATATACAGGAGACAACATCATATTTACCGAGCGGCGCATATATCATCATACACATACACACTAACAATCGCTCATATGATCACACACAATAATACGCAAATACAATCTACACAAACACACACACTCACACACACATTCGCACATAAAAAAGAAAAAAAGAATTTGTACATAATCCTAACATTCATTTGATTTGTTTTTCGGTTTTTTCAATTCTCTTAAATATCTTTTTTTCACAGCCTGATGATGTCGTATTTAGACAGCATGAAAGGTTTGGTTTCTTTGTTTAATAGCATATCAATCTTTGTAGGTTATTTAATGCCAAAGCTATTCTCCTAGAAGGACAGTCGTGGTACTATTTAACCCATAGTTGGAAGGATAAGGGGGTTCATACCTTTCCCAAGTGTATTTGCCCGAAAGTGAACGTAATAGCGCGATTGGATAACGAACTCGCTTACTACGATTCCACTGTCCATCACTTTAACCATTACACCACGAGGACACCCCTGCATGAAACCGATGGTCGCAGATAAGCAACCATGCAATTAAATGTATATAAAAACTAAAATATATTTATTTATTATTCATTAGAGCTTTATCACAGATATTGAATGCTCTCCAAATTATACCAAATTTGGTCTGCCACAAACCCACCAAGTGAGATAGTAACAATAACCCACGGTTATGATATATATATATATATATATATATATATATATATATATATATATGTGTGTGTGTGTGTGTATGTGTGTGTGTGTGTGTGTGTGTGTGTGTCCAAAAACCTACAGTGAAAAAGCTCAACCATTTTTTTATTATTGGCATAAATTTTAAGGAATATTCAATTGCGTATACACACATAGGAAGTGATTATTATCTTCAAAAACCTGCATAAAATCCATTAGCAAATTACTCATCCCAAATTAGGATTTCAAATCATGTAAGAAAAAAAAAGAAGAAAATTCACAGAAATTTCCAACTTTTTGATATTTATGAGAATTTTCTTGTGAGGAAATTATGACATTTTGCTACAACTAAAGGAATTTTCACAAAAATAATCAAGGAAAATAATCACTTTCCATGAATGTCTATGTCATTGAAGTTTCATTAAAACAAGTGGTAATACTTTATATATGTATATATATATATATCCCTAAAGAAAAATTGACAGCAAATATTGCAGGTGAGTATTTGATGCTCCCTCAAAGATCGATAAAAATATTGATAAACTCTTAACGGTTCTGACTAATCGATAATGTCTGAGACAGTGTCTAACAAGTAAATTAAAGAAACCTGTTAATAGAGACACAGAATTCGAGTTTCCTTTCCGTCTATAACAGAATCGAGTCGATTTGCCATTTTGGGTCTTCACTAAATATTTCTGACTTTTACTTCTGCTCTTAGTATGCAGCTGTGGTCAGCGGTCAATACTCTCTGCTTCATCCTTCGCTCCCCACCACATACATTTTGCGCTCTCCAAACCTTTTGCTCTGCTGACCGACGGACAATATGCCCGACACTCTTCTAAACAACTAGCGATCCATTGAGGCTCTATCGATCTTACAATCGCATTTAATTTCCGAATCTAAAAATAGTATTTTCCCTAGAATGGATAATGGGTTATTAAAAGTATTTCTAACGGAATATTGAACCGGCTTTCGGTTATATGTCATTGTTTTTTTTTTTATTATATATTCTTCTACTCAAGAAAAAAAGAACTAAAAAAGAACACCAAAAAACGAAACAAAACAAAAAACTAAAAAAGTATCCTCACCGTAGCAAATTATATTTGAAATTATTTCACACCTTTCGTGTTTTTCCACATCAATATTTAACGGCTAGTTTTTTTTTTTTTTTTGTTTTTTTTTTTCAGTTTTTTTAACGAAATAATTCTGAACGGTACTGGAACCATTTGTATTTCAGAGTTCTAAAGAATTGTCAGTCTATCTATCTTGAGAAGTTTCTGGGCTGAATAAATACTTGTTTTATTGTGGAAGCAATGGCTTGAATTATAAAACAAGGCAAAGTTAATCGTTAATTTAAAATGTTTGAATACTTTACATTTTTTATGATTTGAATATTTAGAAATAATGCTCTTGCCCAGTCGGCTGGGGCTGTAGAATACACCGACTGCCTCTCTGCAGAGGGATAAGATCCCCCTCACAATGAGTGTTCTGGATATAACACTAAAAAATCTGATGGTGAGGTTCCAGCTACGCTGGAGCTTTGGGGAATGTGGAGTACTCCTTCATTGCCACCGCTCCCAGGTCCACATTGACCTGGAGTGGTAACACCTGATACGGCCCTATCTATGGGTTAAATAGGACTAAGATAAACTGAATTGTTTGATTAAGATGAATAGCTTGAAGTAGAAATGTTTTTGACAATTAACCCGTACTTACATTTAAAATGCGTGCTTATGCTGAACTGAATTATCTGAAATTGAACTACTTTTGACATTGAAACTGTACTTAGACTAAACTGAATTGTTATATATAACTGTCAGAAACAGTTCTGTTTAGGGTTGTTTAGTTTATTCAAGCAAACTGTCTACTCATGCTAAACTGAATTGTTTGAAATAGAACTGATTATTTACATAAAAATGGATTTGGTGTTAAATAATTTACAAAGGTTGATATGCCATAAAACCAAACCAAACCAAACCAAAATAAAGCATATGTCAATTGTAATACAGCAATAATATTTTTAAAACATTGTAAAATAATTAGTGCATTTAGTTAATTATGTTAGTTATTAATTAGTTTCAAGCTAAACTTTGAGTTCGTAGTTGAAAGTTTTCGATTTGAAAAGATCCGGACTTGCGAAGACCTTGTTTTGGGTACTCATGTTAATCATGTCAAAATAAGCGGGACAAGTTGGTTTTAAAATCAACTGTAAGCAAAATGTTTTAAGATAAAGAGTGTTTAACAATGATGTGTCACTAAATAATTTAGTGATAACGTACGATTAAGGAATAATTTTTATATGACAAAGAGATTTGAAGACGCAACAGCAGTAAGAATGACCAGAAGCAGGTGGAACAGATAGAGCGAAGAAGCCCCGATAGTGGTTATGGAGGGGCGCCCAATGCACCTGCACTGCCCAGCGGTTTGCAAAGAAATTAACTGCCTGTCACACAGTTTGTATTCTCCCTATCTAAATCAATTGACGCATTTCCTCATCTTATCTGTCTCGTTTAGGTGACTACTATTAGGTAGCAAACTTACGTATTCTGAAACTAGCAGAGTCTTCTTTGTGTTGTGTTGTGCTGTGTTACAACTTTCGACATGGGGCCGGTAACACTTGTTTATTTGGTGTCAGTGGCGTTACCTTATTCTGTCATGATACAATATCACTACTGAATATTTACTCAGTATATCTTTCATTGTAATATGAAAAGTATATATGTACTCATAAAATTCCTCATCAAATTTATAAATGAAGGAGTATCTGGTTTTCTTTATTCCTATTACTGTGATTTAATCAAAAACTTTCGTACTTCATACAAAAGTACAAACATATACAATGAAAGCTAAACAAAACATCCAACGAAGGAATTTAACAGAGTTAAACTAAACAAAAAGGGGTTGAAAAATATTAACACTTTCATTAGTTTGTATTTACCACTTTATAGCCTTCAACTTAATATTCGTACGCGATTATATACGAAAACGTTTTACTTGAAATATTTATTATTCAAGATTTTCTATATAACAAAAATTAACAACTAACAACATTGTTTCTGGAACATTTTACATGGCATCGTCTTCATAAATTGGAATTATTAAATTGCCTATATTCTCCTTTTGAGTGTATTGAAACATGGAAGAGTTTCATTACAAGAGTATGCTGAAAAACAAATGCCCTGTCTAAGAATTTATCATATTGTTTCTCAAATCTCTCACGCCACGTGCGCAAAAATTAGAATACGCCGGGTATACCATCTGCACATGGTAAATAAACTCAGAAAAAATGTAATAGTGAGGCTCCAGTTTTGGAGACCAAGAGAGTTTGAAGAAATCATTCCTTGTCATTACTTCCAGACCTACTCTGACCTTAAGTGGCTATCATTTTTTAGGATTCCATCTAAGGATCGATTTATTTGTATGCGTTACGATCGTATGCAAGAGGGGAACATTACAAAACAACGACACAAAAATGTAAATAAGAACGGACAATTAGCTAACCTTTTGGTATAGAATAACCCTATTCTGGTTGACATGCCATTAAGATTAATTAATCAAATTTCTTTAACCCCTCTAATAAAATGCAACATCTAAAATTTAGAAAAACTTATTATTTATAGGTTTGGCCACAATATATCAACATTCTCTTTGTCATTATCCAAAATAGATAGGAAATAGTCAATCGGATTCTTGTATTGAAACTGATCTTGCCTGGATAATCAATTAATGTGTTTTATTCCTTTTATTTACAGGTACTTTTTTTGTATATTATGAAAAGGTTCTTATTTTGAGGTTGAATAAGTATTCATGAATATCAAGGAAAGACCCTCCTGAATAATGAATATTTCCCTATATAAACTTTCACCATTCTTCGCAGAAGGTTTAAATTTCAATTATATTAAATTGCTTATCCCAGCGTTATAAGAAAAAAAAATGATTCAATTTTTTCCACATGGTGGAAGAAGCAAAATATATGAAGCAATAAGAAAGGCTATAAAATTATCTTTTATTCGCTGGAATGTTCATATTTATTATCATAACGTTTTACGCTAAAGCTCTTCAGTCTTTAACTTAAATTGTCATTATTTGCAACAAAGATTTAGCTAACAGCAAAAATGAAATTTCAGATTGTTTGTTTAAATGTGTATCGATTGAAGATTTCAGTAAAAATGAAAATCCGAAAGATGCTTACTGTTATTTGATTTAAAAATGCATGTAATAATGAAAAAAAAGTTCCTACAAAATTGAGTTAACACCATTTTTGAGTTAAAATAGATTTGGTTAATCGCATCCAGACGTCGGCTGATAATTTTGAATTTAGAATTGATATCAAGAAAAGGACTGGATTTTGAGGCTTGTATTGTGTCTCTTGTCAAAGAGACATAAGTTGGCAGAATTCATGTAAATATGCATGTTTTCTTTCAGAAAAAGAAACATGAACCTTTGTAATAATGATAATAATTTATGCACTGAGAACAATCCCCAAAGGCTCAGTAAAGAGAGTGGAAGAGTAAGAAATTTGAAGTCAAGTGGACACCATCCAGACTACAGCATTATTAATTTCTGCCAGAGTATTGTCGAGAGTCCTAGAAACTTGCGTAGACTTGCAATCACTCTTTCTAGTGAAAGACAACCAGATAATGCTAGTGTGAGAAACTCACAAGGAATAATAATAATCATAATTTGGACACATGAACAAATGGTATATGCACAACCCAGCATTTGTCCTCGAAAAGAACACACATTAACTCCTATGGGACTTTGACATACAAACAGATCACCTAATCTCGGCCAGAAGACCAGACCATATAATGATCAACAAAAAAAAAAGAGAATTTACAAAATTGTAATGATGTCTCGGCTGACCACTGGATAAAACTGAAAGAATGTGAAAAGAAGAATAATTTCCTCGACCTTGCTAGGGAATTGAAAAACGATGGAGCATGCAGGTGACAATTATACCAATTGTGATTGGTGCTTTAGGTATGGTAACTTAAGGTTATTTAAAGGGAATGGAGGACTTGGAAGTTGGAGGACGAGTGGAGACCATACTAACTACAGCATTGTTCAGAACGGCCAGAATACTGAGAAGAGTCCTGGAGACTTGAGGAAACTTGCTGTCATTCAAACTCCAGTGAAACACCATCAGCTAAAACTGATACGAAAATCTCTTTGGAGTAAATAGTAATAATTCAAAAATAAATGTAAATTATATATATATATATATATATATATATACTCTTTCAAGATCAAAATTGTTAAATAAATTGAATTGTACCAAAAAACACAATGTATCATTTCATCTCTATCATATATTGATTGATTGATGTCAACGGCATGTAAACCCTTTCTAAGATTACAATATGCCTAAAGGTGATAGAAGTGCGTTCATTGTACATTTATATTTACCTTTTCAGTAATGTTTTTATGTGAATCATTTCTAAATTTATCTCTCTAACGCGTAGATTAAACCTGAGCATGGATTACAAATGCGGATTAGAAGAAAAATCTTACTGATAGCTGTAAGAGGTTACTTTACATTCGCCGAGACCCACAAAACCTGAAAAAAAAATCAGATATCTTCTATATTGAATATTATGAAAATACCCAAAAGGCAAAAAACAAAGAATGAAAATATTATTGATTCGGACGATACAAATTTTTCACATAAAATCTTACTGATTTTCCGTATTCTTCGTGGTATTCAAGCAAGGTCTTGGTACTTATCTCACTTTTCACTTTCCTTCAGGTTGAACCTGTGATCAGTAGGAACGGCAATGTTCACTATTCGGCTAGTTCTCTTTTTTTGCTGACTATCAGTACATCTGGTCGTTTGCTGAAATTAAATGATCCGTTTGTATCTCAAAATCCCAAAGAATTTTGATTGCCTCGTTTTCTAGGACGAAGTTTGGGTTATGCATACACCATTTGTTTTTCGAGTCAAACTTAAACTTCTTGCACGAATCCTAGATGATCACATTCCCGACTCAGTCATGTCTATACTTATACTCTCTTTGCACTAATTTACTGCATTCGCTTATTATGTGATAGATCGTTTCGTCTCTCTCACTACATGATCTAGGTCTCCTGTTTTGTTACGTCAAGTCTATTTTTGCTTTGATACAAAAAGAACTTATGGCATTGTTTGTGCTGATATCAAAAGAGATTCAGATTCTCTCATAAGGTTTCCCTAAGGTTTTTCAGCTATATCCAAGTTTTCTCACACGAGATGTCGCTTGTTTGTTGCTTAAAATGTCCACAGAGTTGTGTTCCTCCCATTTTTCTTTTCTGGGTTATTTTTGTTCTTTTCATGCTTGTGTAACCTGTATTCGTTCAAGACGCAGTAATCAGTCTTCATCTGTGCTTTTTTATGAAGTCTTCAAGTCGTTGTATCGGTGCATCGACGCCATCTTGAATGCTGGTGAGTCCTCTTCTACCTTCTTTTCTTGACACATAAAGTCCGTCCACATCATCTCTGGATTATTATTGTCATTATTATAATTTAATTTTCAGTTCCTTACAATCTTTAACCGAGTTTTAAACCAAGAACATGCTTGAGGGAAGATATGGCGTATAGGCATTCTATATATTTGTGTTTGTGGCTAGTTCTTTTGGGTGATATTTTTCAGTCACGTTGCTAGTACTCTTGACAGGGGAAGAGCAGTTCTACAAATTGCATATTTTTTTCTTATTTATATTAGCTGTGGCCCCTAGGTATCTTGCTAATGTGTTTATCAGTCAGTTTTCGTTCATACCAACAGCTGCCACTATTACTAGTACGATGGTAGATATTTGGTTCCACAATTTTCCGGATTTCTATTTTCAGATTCTTGTATTTCCGTATTTCATTATATTCTTTTTTAGTGTGTTCGCCAATGGCCCCGAAGACCAGGGTTCCATCCTTGGTCGATTCATACCAAATACTTCAAAAATGGTACTTGATACCTCCTTGCTAAACACCCAGCATTATAACGTATGGATCTAGGGAGCAATCCAGCGAAAGGAATAGCGCCCTTCCCTACACCTCGGTGTAGGAGCTATTGAAAAGAGAGCCTTCGAGTTCCCCTCGACAATGGTCGCCAAATCTACTTTTTTAATTGAATGATATGTTAATATCTTTTAGCATTGCCATATCAAATAGAAGGCAGGGCTTGCTTTTAGAGTCCAAAACCACTATATCTGATTTATTGCCCTTAATTTTTAATCAGTTTTGATCGAAACATTCCAAAGAATAGTATCGTCTTTGATTCTGATTGATGTTTTTTTTTACCATTTTTCACAATCCATGATTTATGTATTTTCCATCAAATATAAGGCCCCACTTTATCTTTCTTTCTTTATATTCTTTTCATGTTAGGATTAAGCAACTGGACACTAAGTATTCTATTGTTTCAGATGGGTTTGATCTGTGTTTGTAAATAAGTATTGCTCGTTTTTAGTCGGTAGGTTCAAATCCTGAGCTGCTTTTCTTAACCCCTCTGTCTCCTCGTTCAGTTTAGCATTTTTACTCGTTGATTATTCTTTACTCTATCTATATCACCATTTCTAATGTTTTTGGTGTATCCTCTATATAGTATTTTTGTCTCCTGGCGTATATTGATTTTGCTTCGATCTTGTTGATTTTGTAACCACAATTACTTTATCTAATATATCTATTTCTTTCGATGTGAGGTCACGAATTTATTTCTTCCCTTATCAATTGATTTTTCTTTTGCCTTTTGTGCACATTTACTAACTGTTGCAATCAATATGGTGTAGCATCAAAGTATTTCCATGATATTATAGTGCTTATTTCGTAGATCAATACTGGTTGGATTATTTATCTTCCACCATTTTCTTTCTTGAGATAAAGACGTTCTTTATTTGCTGTGGGGTGATGTATTCTGTAGCAGATTATAAGTGTCTGAATTTTTGTATGCTTCTTTTTTTTATTTCAGGTAATATCAAGTTTATTATATTAAAACTTTATGTCATAACTGGTGTTGACATCTTGTTAATTTCTACAACTTTTTTTTTATATTGAGTTCTTTTTTGATATGACTCTTTTTCCGATAGAATTATGTTCTTATTCTTTCTTATTAATTCTTAAATATTAATCGGTGTTATTTGTCTTTTATTTCTGGGTTCAGATTTCGAATGGTGTTTTTACATTTCACTTGAAAGCCTTTCTTCGATGCCACTTTCACTCATTTTTCCACAACAAGTACATACTTATAACGTCGGTACTTATTTTTAGAATGAATCATTATTATCATTGTTAATATTTACTCATTAGAGTTTTTCCACATCAGCGTAAGCTGATAGTCTTTCACTGAAGATTGAGTGACAGCAAGCATCCTCAAGTTTCCAGGACTCTTTTCAGGTTTCTGGCCGTTCTCAGTAATGCTGTCATTGGAATAGTCTCTACCCGTCCGTCAAATTCCAAATCCTCCAGACCTTTTAATAATCCTTTAGTTATCTCTCTTTTCAGATTCTTTCAGTTTTATTCTGTAGTTATCCGGGACAGCAAAGTCGACAATTTTGTGGATTTTCTTTCTTTTTTTTTGTTGATTATTAAAATGTGTGGTCTTCTGGCCGAGATTAGGGGATCCGTTTGTATATCAAAGTCCAATAGGAGTTTGTGTGTGCCATTTTCAAGGACAGGTGCTGGGTTGTCCATATACCATTTGTTAGCACGGTCAAATTTAAATTTCTTGCATATGTCCCAGTGGATCACCTTGCCGACCCATTCATGTCAAGTCTTGTATTCCTTCTGTGCCAATTTGCTACATTCGCTTATTATGTGATTGATAATTTCATCTCTGTCACCTCAGAGTCTACATTTGCTATTTTGTGGCGTGTCACCACAGTTTCTTTGGGAGCTTTTCACATCAGCGTTAGCTGATGATCTTTAAAGTTTGAGTCACAGCAAGTCTTCTCAAGTCTCCAGGACTCTTCTCCGTATTCTGGCTGATCTCAATAATGCAGTAGTTTGGATGGCCTTCCTTCGTCCTATTACCTCCTCCAGTCCTGGTATCAATCCTTTGGTGACTGTACTGAGAGCACCAATTACAAATGATATAATCGTCACTGTTATGTTCCACATATTTTTTCAATTCCCTTGCCAGGTCGATGTACTTATACTTCTTTTCAGTTTTACTCTGTGGTCAGCCGAGATGGCAAAGTTCACAATCTCCCAAGTTCCCTTCTATATTTTTTTTATTATTATAAGGTCTGATCGTCTGGACGAGATTCGGTAATCCGTTTGTATGTCAAAATCCCATTGGTGTATGTGCGTCTTATTTTCTTGGACAGATTGGGCTTTTGCATATAGCATAATTTCGTATGGCCAAATTTCAGTTTCTTGGATGATTCCCACTGAATCACCTTACTCACGTAGTCTTGTCTAGTTTTATACTCTTTCTGTGCTAATTTGCTGCATTTACTTATTATGTAATTGATCGTTTCGTCTCGATCACCACATAATCTACACCTGTTGTTTTGTTGCGTCTTATTATTATCTCATGCCTTGTGAGTTTTTCACGTAAGTTTTAATCGGGGGTCTATCCACGTAGTTTTTGTAACATAAAGGCTCTCCATCTTTCCACGATTTATTTTGGTATTATAGCCGATCATGATTGTGATGTTATATGGATAGTGACGATTCTTCAGATGTTTTATTCCTCCACTCTTTTTGCCAAACCTTTTGGGAACTCTCCAATCGCATCAACTACGTTTGTTATCACTGTCCTTCTCATGAGCCACAAGCATTTTAATTCTCTGGCAAGATCCGAGAATGTGTCTGCCATTTCGCTTTCTTTCATTTTCACCATGTGGTCATCTGGAATAGCAAAATTGATCAAATACTTTTTATTGATAAGTAATCCAAGGTGTGGTCTTCTGGCCAAGATAGGGTGATCCGTTTGCATCTCAAATCCCGAAGAATTTTACGAGTATCATTTTCGGGTTTCAGCATTAACCATTTGTTTGCATGGGTAAATTTTGGTCTCTTTGACAATTCCCAGTGGAACATCTTTCCTACCCAGCCATGCATCGTCATTTACTATTCATGACCTACTTTGTTGCATTCGTATTATCAATTTTTGCTCGAAAATAGATTCTCCTAATGTCATTATTTTGTCAGGCTTTTCTAAGCGATTCACATTTTCTCGATAATTTTCCCTTTTTCGCCAGGTCTTCCTATGTGCATTATTATAACTTCTTTTTTTCTTTGAGAATTTTTCACACCAGCCTTTTGTGATGGACATCCACTGAGTTTGAGTTACAGAAAGTCTTCTCAAGTCGCCAGGACTATTTTGGCCGATTTTAATTCTGTCGTTTGGATCGTCTCCACTCATCCTATTATTTCCAATTACAATTGGTATAACTTTCATGTACCATAGTTATTTATTATTGTTATTATTATTATTATTATTATTTACTCCTTTAGAGATTTTCACATCAGTGTTAGCTGAGGGGTTTTCGCTGGAGTTCGAGTGACAGCAAGTCTCCTCAAGTCTCCAGGACTTGTCTCAGGTTTCTGGCGGTTCTCAGCAATGCTGTCATTGCGATAGTCTCTACCCGTCCGTCAACTTCCAAATTCTACAGACCTTTTTATAATCCTTTAGTTATTTTGCCTAACGCACCAATCACAATTGGTACAATCGTTACTTTCATGTTCCACAGCTTTTTCAATTATCTAGCAAGGTCGAGGTACTTATCCTTCTTTTCACATTCCTTTAGATTTATTCCGTGATCCACCGGGACAGCAAAGTCAACAATTTGGCATATTTTTTGTTGATTATTATAAGTCTTCTGGCCGATATTAGGGGATCCGTTTGTATGTTAAAGTCCCGTCGTAGTTTATGCGTGTCATTTTCTAAGACAGGTGCTGGGTTGTGCATATACCATTTCTTCGTATGGTCAAATTTAAATATTTTGCACATTTCCCAGTGGATCACCTTGCCGACCCAGTCATGTCTCGCCTTCTACTCCTTCTGTGCTAGTTTGCTGCGTTCGCTTATTATGTGATCGATCATTTCGTCTCTGTCACCGCATTGCCTAAACTTACTGTTTTGTTGCGTCTTATCTATTCTCACTTTGATATGATTGGTCCTTATAGTGTTGTCCTGTGCTGCTTTTAGAAGAGATTCCGTTTCTCTCTTAAGGTTTCCTTTTCTTAGCCAGGTCCAGGTTTTCTGGTGTGAGATGTTGTTTATTAGTCGTTAAACCGTCCATATAGTTGTTTTTCCTTACCAATTTTTGTTTCCTAGTTGTTGTCATTCTATCGTCTATCGTGTTGTCCCTATCGTTTCTGATGGCTGTAATTAGTCCCTCGTTCGTGTAGTCTTCGGGCCGTTGTATCAGTGCGTCAACGCTGTCTTCAATGCTTGCAAATCCTCTTCCTCCCTCATTTCAAGATAAATATAGTCAGTCAACGTCTTCTCTGGGATGTAATGCCTTATGCATAATCATTAGTTTTCTTTTTCTTTGATCTATTTGTTAAATTTCATCTCTGGTCCACTTGAGGAAGGGTCCCGAATATCTAACTAGGGGCACAGCCCAAGTATTTTTTCCTTTGATGAGGTGCCTGCTGGAAAGTTTTGTCTTAAGTAGTTTTCTACTTCTATTATTACTATTACTATTATTATTATTATTATTATTATTATTAATGGTGGTTACTGTGTTACAGCATCCCTATGTATATTTTTGCAGTCATTAATTTTATACTCAAAGGGCACGGAATTCAATGTATTGGTAGTTGCTAATGATCAAGATAAAACAGTCATAAAATAAAACAGCTTTTCCTGACACAAATTCTACATAATCATTAAGTTGTATCGATTTTTGGTGATATTCGAAGGCGGTTGTCCAAGAAAAGATGTCAGAAAACAAAACTTTTCAACATGACAACATCAATCAATCTTTAATTCTTTTTCTCGAATTTGTTGGAGAAAATAATGTGAATCTGTTTTCCAATTTGAGGAATATAAATAATACTTCAAGAATAATGTAAAAGGATCGATTTATTGAGCAATGCAATTATTGATAGGTCAATATATATATATATATATATGAACTAAACTGATGGGACAAATAGGCATATTACTTTTATGTCGCTTATTTTTTGATGATTCTCATCTAGTTACGACCATATGTAATCGTCAGAAAAACAATTTTTCGGATAAGGAAACATTTCTTTTTTGATAATTTTTTCTAAACCAAATATGTTTTTAAAGATTTTTAAAAGATTTTGATAAGCGCTATAAAAGCAATGTAAAATGTATTGTAAGTATAACAAATCCATTCGTCTGAGGATCATTGTCTCTTCAAAGTATGTCCGTTTAGTCTCACGTAAATATTTGCTTCTCTCATGAGACAGCACCGGTTTTAATGAGATTGTTTTAGATTGGAATGAAATGTTTTTCTTTTTAAACGGGCGGTTTGTTTTAGTACTTGTGCGATTTTTTCCACAGTGATAATTGCTACCTATTAAAAATAAAATTAGGAAAAAATCAACAAGAGCAAACAGTTTAAATCAGGGCTGATATGAAAAAGCTAATGTATAAATTTAATAAAACATTATTAAAAAACAGGTGCTCTCACAATATATATATATATATATATATATATATATATATATACTCATATTTATATATATATATGTATATATATATATATATATATACGTGTGTGTGTGTGTGTGTGTGTGTGTGAACAAACAAAACTTCTTTATTCAGACAAAATTCTTGAGGTTAATTGATATTCGACACAATGAATTGATCATATATATAATATATTTCAAAATGAATGGGTCCACTAAGAGATTTATAACTTATTAAGAACTATTTATTTCCTTCTTACATACGGGTGTGTTCCCAGCTTGTTGCTTTCATCATGGATCATTTAGTAATTTATTACGCTTTTTGTATAGATATGGCACAAGGCCATACGGATAGGGCACTTATTGAGACTCTAAATCAATCGTGTAGTTTTGATAGTTGAAATAAATAAATAATTCCTGAAAAGATATAAATCTCTTAGTGGATTTATTCATTTTTGAATATTTATTTTATTCTCTCTTTGGACCAACAAAAAGAAAAAAAACTTATATATATATATATATATATATATATATATATATATATATATATATATATATATATATATACGGTGCATTCAATAGGTTTACAGACTTTTTTGTATGGACATTTAAAATTGTTGTAGACTCTTGAAAATTCAGTACGTTATTGCGATACATCTTATGAGATGACGGCTTAATTCTTATGCTTTCAGGTTCAAAGGAACAGCTACAGCAAGAATTGGAATACACACCACCAAATCCTGATTGTCACTGCTGGTGAATTTCAAAAATGCACTCTCTTTTAAACAGAATTTTATAGCATATCATTCTTCTAAAGTGTCCTCACGTCCAGATTGCATTTTTGAAATTCACCCGCTGTGACTCGGAAAAAATGACACAGAAACGTAAGAAATACTTCAGACTGCTTTTGGGCCATCTTGCATAATCGAGCATCAGTTTTTGAGTGGCATAGGAGATTCAAGGAAGACATGGGATCTGTGAGGGATGATGGGAGGTGTGGGAGGAGTAAGGAAGTCAATACACCACTGTTAATTGGCCAAACGGTTACGGTTAGGTTTAGGATTACAATATTGAGGCTTTTTAGAGAGTTCCGGAAGAGATTCCAAGGGAAGAGGCCAGCACTCTTCAAATCGGTTCAGTGGCATTTCCAGCAGGACAATGCACCAGTCCACAACTCCATCCTTGTCACAGACCAAGATGGGCATCAAGACAGTCCCACCCTCCCTATAGTCTAGACCTTGCTCCCAGTGACTTTTGGTTTTCCCTAAGCTCAGAGGCTGTCGTTATATATATATATATATATATATATATATATATATATATATATATATATTCATCCACAGACAGATCTGTTTTGTTCTATCAGAACTCATCAGTGTGGCTAGACAGTATCTTCCCGTAGCTGGGATCGAAACCCGGTTGACTCAAACGTCAACACGAGCTTCTAACCATTCAGCATCGAGGAGATATTAGCTGCGAAGTAAATTTTAAACGGTTATGAATCACAATTACTATTGTTTGCATACATCCGTTCAACGGTAGCCGAGACCTCAAAATACCGTAGAAAGAAAGCTGACGTGTTTCGCTTGTTGGCTGAGCGGTATGTTACTAAGTCTAACGTAAAGTTGGGCGGGTTTCAAACCCAGCTTCAAGCGTCCTACCTCTCTAGCCACATTGAAGAGATAGGATACAACGGAATAGTGTGTCCGGGAATGACTATATACATATTTTTTTTTCTGTATTTAAGCGCCTCTCTCTCTGTCAATATATATATATATATATATATATATATATATATATATATATATATATATATATTAGAATAGCTCTCAGTATATGCATGTGTGTCTCTGTGCGTGCATGCGTGTCCGTGTACTCTAGCATAAAGGTATTTTCAAAGAACAATTATTGAAACTTGTGTGATATACATAAAACTGCTGTCAATTATTGGTGTGCGCAAAGCGTATTCAAAGATAATTTCTACCTCTTCTTCTAGGTCCAACACTGAGGAGACTAAGAGGCAAATTGCTCTACCCAAGATAAATATTTCATTCAACCAGTAGAGATGCCATGTTAACACTTCATTTTTGTCGCTTCTCTTATAGAAAATAAATTCCTTTAAAATCTTTCGGAAAAACTTTCTCCTGATGATGACCTCTTGACGAGTCTAAATAAAAACAAAAATCAATAACACAAAACCTCTTTGTTTTATCGCGTGTTTCTTATATATATATATATATATATATATATATATATATATATATATATACATACATATATATAAGAAACACGTGATAAAACAAATCGGCTTTGTGTTATATATATATAGTCATCCACAGACAGATCTGTTTCGTTCTATCAGAACTCATCAGTGTGGATAGACAGTATCTCCCCGTAGCTGGGATCGAAACCCGGTTGACTCAAATGCCAAGCCAAGATTCTAACCATTTAGCTACGAGGAGATATTAGCTACAAGGTACATTTTTAAACGGTTATGAATCACAATTACTATTGTTTGCATACATCCGTTCAAACGGCCGCCGAGATCTCAATTCAAATACGAAAAGACTTGCAAAGGCGCTAATGGCAACACGATTACTTCTTCGCTAGAGAACTCGACCCTACGGGGGTAGGGGAGTATATATCTATAGTCATCCACACACACACACACACATATATATATATATATATATATGGGTAAATAGTAGGGCAGACTAGGTTCTTCAGCCTTGCTGAGGCAACTAGTCTAGGAGAAGGAAAACTCTGAAATCAAACCTGTTAAACTCCGCTTAAAATTGACCTTGTGTCATATCCTGCCCAAGCGGAGGGGTTGGTAAATATGTACATATATATATAATATATATATGTGTGTGTGTGTGTGTGTGTGAGATAGAGAGAGGAAGTTCATGACTATATGAGAATAATATTAAATAAAGAAGTTCTATCGAATTTAAAGGAGTCTAAAAAGAAAGAAGAACTGAGACGACTGAAAAAAAAAACAGCAGAAGTATTTTAAAAATATCAGGTGTGTACATATGCTATGAAAATATAAATAAATTTACAAAAATGAAATTTAAACAAATTCAAGAACAATAAAGCTAATACAATCGAATTGATTTTATCCACCAGTCATAGTAATCACATGGACCGAATGATTTGCAAATTGAAAAACAATATCGAACAGTCATGGTTTTATGAGTTTGGGTCCCGTCTCTCACGACCCGTAACCTTTTCCCGAGACACGGAGTTATAAAATTGTGAACGCGTGACGTTCATTGATTTTCCTGTTAAACACTTCGTCTCCCTTTCTTGCCTGTCCATAGCGGTAAACAGAGAATCAGATTGGAAAAAAAATTCACAAACAACACACACACACTCGTGAACACACACACACACACACACACACACACACACACACACACACACACACACACACATATATATATATATATATATATATATATATTGTTTATACTGTGAATTGTTTATATTGTTTATACTGTGAATTTTGCCTTAGGTGTTGACAATAGGAAGCACAGTTTACTGTTCCACCTTTTTCATGTAAATCATTAGTGAATGATCCTTTTCTGTCCCAGAAGACAATCATCACGGAATTTTAACTGAGCAATGCACCTGAAAGTTTTTCTTTACCAGAGAGTCAGTGTGTTTTTATTTCATAGATTGTCTGTTCGACTAAGGCTTGGACTGACAAATACATTTTTAGCCAATGATTATTTTCACAAAAATAAGCTTTTTCCTCATCCCGAAAGATTATTCTATTAATTTCACTTCTCATCCCAAAAATATTTCATGAGAGAACTCTTTTTAAACCTGGAGATCTCATATTAATTTGCCACTAATTTAATAGCCCAAAAGCAAATATTTTTGCGATATTAAAACAATTTTAAAACAATGAAAGTTTGCGTTCACAGAATTTTTAAAAATATTTTGTTTTTAAAATATAAAATCTCTTAATTTATTGAAATGCCTTCATATATATGATGATTATGGAAAAACTCTCTCTGCTCTAGTAAAAAATGAATTGATTTCTTGTCACTGAAAATCTTTCTTGAGTTTTTAAAAAAGTTAAAGAAACCTGGATAGCAGTAAACCAGATCTGCTGAACAGAACGAATAACTTGTCCCAAAATGTCGTGTTTTGGGATAAAAAAATTGCATAGATGTTTCATTTCGAAAAATACAAAAGTACGTGGTGTATTCTATAAGATTCCAGACATTTTTTGTACTGGCATTTAAAATTATCATAGACTCTTGAAAATTCAGTATGTTATTGTTATACATCTTATGTGATGACTGACCATGATTTCAGGTTCAAATGAACAGCTACAGAAGCAATTAGCATACACCCCACACACTAAAGCCCCTGATTGTCACTGCTGGTGAATTTCAAAAATGCAATCTGGACGTGAGGACACTTTAAAAGAATGATATGCAATAAAATTCAGTGTTGATCTTGGAAAAAAGCCACAGACGTATGGAATGCTTCAGACTGCTTTTCGACCATCTTGCATACATCGAGCATCAGTTTTTGAGTGATATAAGGAATTTAAGGAAGCCGGGGAGTCTGTGTGGGATTATGAGAGGTGTGTTAAGTCAATACACCACAGTTGATTGGCCAAACGCTTAAGGTTAGGGTTACTATGTTGAGATTTTAAGGGAGTTCAGGAAGAGATTCTGTCGGAAGAGGCCAGCACTCTTCAAATCGGGTCAGTGGCATTTCCACCAGGACAATGCACCAGTCCCCAACTCCATCCTTTTCATAGACTATTCGACCAAGATAGGCATCAAGAGAGTTCCTCACCCTCCTTATTGATTTGTTGGAGCGGTACAACAAGTGCATCGCAGCCGGAGGAGATTACTTCGAAGGGGACTAGAATTTCATTTGTGTACTATCAATAAAAGTGCCGATACGGAAAATGTCTAGAAACTTATTTAATGATCCTTGTAAATCGTTGTTTCCAATACGAAAAGTTGATTACCGACTGTATACATTCCATACAGCATTCATCAAAATACGGGAGAGACAGAATAAGAGATATACTGCTGTTACAAAGAACTACAAAGGGTCTTGTGCGTGCGAGACGGATGAACATAAGTCCCTGGCTTTTCAGTCCTTCGCCTAAAAGGAGATGAATTCCGCCGACCGTCTCTCAGCTCTGTTTATTTGTCGCTGCCTCCCACCAGACACGACTTGACACATGGTCAAAAGCCCGAAGGCCGATTAAAGTGGGGAAAAAGGGGAGAGGAAAGTCAGGAACGAGCCGAGACTCGAACCCTGCTGGTGTATGCTGCTCATCGGCTCACTTGGTGCAATGTGAGCCTGATGAGGCAAGCAGTTTCACGAACCCAAATGTGGGTCCGGGCACGTATGCCGGGTTATGACTTGAACTAGACACCAAGGTCTGGTGCCAAGGTCTCTCAGCTCTGACAGACCAAACTGACCAACTTCCGGATATCCCAGCATACTCATACCCCTCTAGTTCAGACTGAGATTTTACCAATACTTATGTATACAGGTAAAAATGCTTCAAAAATAAAAATGTACAGCCAACAAAGATTTTACCAAATGAAGAGTCTGGGTTAAAGCAGTTTATCAGAACCAAATAATATTTACCACTAACCCAGAGTACCACAACAGTAGCTTAGACTTTGTTAATGATCCTTCACATCATGAGATTGCAAAATGAAAATGCAGCCTTGTTGTTAAAATCTTTATTGCATTCTTAACATCCTAGTCAATGTAAACAAATCCAGGCGAACAGCGTTAATTGAATCATGTACAATTTGAATTTACTGAAGACGCTGAATTAGAATGAAAATTACCCGAAATTTACGTGTTAAAACCGTGTGTAAAAGCTCAATAGTGAATCGTTAATTCAATGATATAGTTTAAATTTTATGATGTGAAGACAACATCGAGATCGATTGGAAACTTTGAAACAACATTTTACATCGCACAGTTTCAAGTAACTATTTTTTGAACTGGCAATATGCACTGAAAAAGAAAGATATCCTGTGTACAGTCGACAAAAGGAACACTTGACTCCTTCAATTGATTTATAAATTCGGAATGAAATTTACACGACCAAACAACTAATTTTTTTTAGCATGATTTTTCAATTCGATGCCTACACGGTCATAGCACATCCAATATTTTTGTAATCGGGTAGTGACTTCCTGTCCTTTTTCAGCAGCCTCTTATAAAAATTTATTTCAAACCGACTACGTGCAGAACTTGATTTGGCCAGAGTGGAAAAGGGAAAAGGAATCCCAGACAATACGGCACCAAAAAGCTACCTCCCACTATTTGTCAAGAACTACTATTTGGACACTCAGTAGGAATTCGGGGACCTAACTGTATGGCAGAAAAATAAACCAGCAGATGGTTTCGTCACTCGCTTCTTGAATTGCCAATAAGTATTGTAAACTGGCAAGAGGTTTCCAAAGAAATGAAATTAAAATTAAACGAAAGTTGGCTACTGAAATTCAACCAAGTTAAACAAATGAAAGAAAGTTCAACCGAGAATTCTGCTGAAAAGTACTTTATAGAATATTCAAAATACAATGAACATTGCAACATTCCGAGAAAACTAAAAAGAAAACAAAAATACTCAAATTCAAAGAACTTTGGTTCCCCGGACACTCTCTCAGATAAGTTCCAGCAAATTGCACTAAAATTTGCAACATTCTATCTTTTTCTATCCCTTTCTGTCTTGTTTCGTTTGCATAAAATTCCTTTTGAAAAACTTTATTGTCCGTGTTATCTTTTCGAATCAGTATCTGAACTAGAAAGCTGCAGAACCTACCGTTTGAACTTACCTTTACACACTAAAGCCTCCTAAAATCCTTATCCAGTTAAATACTAAAATTGGCTTTAGTATCATTCCTACATATTAAATTTACTCTAAATTCTTTACATAGCATGTTTTATTCTCTCTCTAAAATTTCTTTTATATGCTTCAAATTTCTTTCATATGCTTCAAATTTTCTTTTCCAGGGCATCCAAGTTGTATTATATTAAATTTATAAATAATAGCTATACTTCCAAACTGTATGAAATATACATACAGTTTTTTTTAAATGTCATATCATTTGAGAGAGACAAGTCGTTTTCGAATACTCTGTTCAAATAATCTCAGATTTTAATTTTATGTGTGGAAACAACTCCTATATTATGTTCAATGTTTAAACACCTTTTCTGTTCCAGTGAATGAGATATCCAAAAGAATTCAAATAAAAATGTCTGCCTTAAAAAGTGTCTGAGTTGGTATTAAAACCTAAAGGGATAATATGATAGTGAACTCTAGAAATCCATTATTTAAAGGACTTGTGGTGGACACAAACATCAGATGGATATATGAAAAGAGTGGTTAAATAATCGTATTTATTTTATGGTTCATACTCACTTGATCAGATTGACATATACAAGATCTGTATATCTATTCTTGCTTATTTGGAATAACAATGCTCTCTCTCTCTCTCTCTCTCTATATATATATATATATATATATATATATCCTCCTGGAAGTATCAGATGTAATTACTTCTTATTACGTGATACACACCATACTATAAACTAGATTGACACCCTGTCAGCTAATGACAGCCTCAAACATCTTCAACCTAAACTCGTGTTTGGCGAACAGTAAAATAGTTGAGGTGATTAATTAATTATATTATTTCTTTATTTATTTGGTAAAATTATAAGTAAGCTAAGGATTTTGAATATAAGTGTAATTCCTCGCAAAGGTCCAACGCGTGCACAGGTGGTGACTAGGTTTAACACCTGACGTCAAAATAACGTTAGGTACGACAGAATATGGATTATAAACAAATCAATGTTTTTCGATGAGCGTGTTGAATAAGGGATGTGTGACACACGTTATGATTCTAGAAAATATGATGGCATGAGTGATTGAAATACGGAATATATAAAAATGGGATAATTTAAGGATTTAGGCAGTTGAGTTTTGAGACCCAAAGAGAAAAATTGAAGTTAGACGTTGATACGAATGAATAAGACTGGAGCTGGTGGAGTGGCTACAAAGGAGAGACGTTGATACACCATTACAAGATCTTCCTCTCCCTCGTATTTTCGTTTAATGCTATAATTTTTTTAGTCTGAATAAAACAGCTTTGTATATGAACATGAGTCACCTATGAATTCTCTATGTTAATATCCAAGATGATACCAATAACTGTATGGAACATATTTAACTTATTAACAAAGAGATTAATATAAGAGAATAAAGCTGTAAGACAAATCTAGTATCACATTAACGCCATATCAGACGGTGTTTTCAAAAGCTGATTCACTTACGATCAACACAAATCGAATGAAGGGCAGGATCGACCTATACAGCAGGTATAAATCTAACCTAGAAATTCGAGCTACAAATCCTCCGTGTTGACTTATATGCCAGATCGACTTGTATGATGCAATTTATATATATATATATATATATATATAAGGGAGAGAAGAGGAAAGAGAGAGGTGGTATATTTAACAATTACGATCACCTATGGATACAATTATTTTTTTAATAATCAATATCTGCATTATTCTAATCTAACAAATCCAGTGTCTAGGAGGAGTGAAATAAGCTTGCTTGTTGAAATTCCAAATTAATCCTTGCCGAAAAGAAAGCAACATTGAAAATAATGCTGCAATCAAAAGCAATCACAGTTCATCCATTTTGAAAATGGAAGTATTCGAAAGAGAAAGCAAAAAAAGAAAGTAGATAAAATCGAAAAATGCCAAACACATGTTAGAAATGTATTTTTCCGTCTTCATGAAGCAAAGAGGCGCATTAGCAGAACGCTTTTGAGGAGGGAATTGCAAATGTATCACTCACCTGATCTTCTGTTTATTAACCTTAATGCACAGCCAGTAGCGAAATGTAAACAATCGAGAGAAAATTATTTTTCTTCCTTTCTTACTGTATATTTCTTATTCTATTTATACATAAAATTCTTCCGTTTTTATCATTTCTCTTCTCTCTCTTCTTCTGAGTTCATCTCTT
>OY757928.1:11552142-11624642 GCA_963585895.1 Sepioteuthis lessoniana | reverse complement strand
AGATCTGGTCTTCTGGCCGGGATTAGGTGATCCGTTTATATGTTAAAGTCCCATAGGAGTTTATGCGTGTCATTTTCTAGAACAGGAGCTGGGTTATGCATATACCGTTTGTTAGTATGGTCAAATTTAAATTTCTTGCACATTCCCCTGTGGAATCGATTCCTTTTCGAGTTTTACTCACCAGCGTTAGGTGATGGTTTCTCACTGGAATTTGAGTGACAGCAGGTCCCTTCAAGTCTTCTGGACTCTCTTCAGTATTCTGGCCGATCTTAATAATGCAGTAGTTTGGATGCATTCCACTCGTCCTCTTATTTCCAAGTCCTCTAGTCCTTGTATAAATCCTTTGGTGACTTTACCAAGAACACCAGTTATAAGTGGTATCACGATCACTTTCACATTCCATAGATTTTTCAGTTCTCTAGCAAGGTCCATTTTCCTTTTCTTTCAACTTGACCCTGTATTCAACCGGGAGAGTAAAGTCCACTATTCGACAATTTCTATTTTTTCCTATTGATTATTACTACTTCTGGTCTTCTGGCTGAGATAAGGTGATCCGTTTGTATTCTAAAATTCCTGAGGAGTTTCTGCGTTTCTTTTTCTTGGATAGACTCTCGGTTGTGTATTTACCTTTGTTAGCATGGTCAAATTTCAATTTCTTGCACAATTCCCATTGAATCACCTTACCCACCCAGTCATGTCTCCTAGTATACTCTTTCGGCGCTATTTTGAAACGAGCGAAGATCTTTATATTGGTTAAAAAACTTAAAATTAAGGCTTTTGTTGTGTGATTGTGTCTAATGAGCTGAACTGTGATATTGTAGTAAAAGAGTTCGAACAACGGTCGCTCTATTACGTTCAATTTTTGACAAATATCTTTGGGAAAGGCAAAAGAATTCTTTTTATCCCCAACCATGGGTTAATCAGTAAAACTAATCTTCTTCTAATTAGATGGTTTCGGTATTAAATAACGCAAGAATATTGATATGCCATTAAATAAAGGAATCAAACAAAAAATTAAAATTCAAACAATCTATTTACGTCAATTCGTATGAATGAATTAATGTTAATAAAATATTAGTGATAGTAATATTATTCTTTTTTCTCCTTTCTACTGAAATTACGATACTAGTATGGGAGTCAAATAATTCTACATTTGTTCTAAAAATAGACTTTCACGTTCTGATAGTATTAGCTTTTCGACAAGGTTCAAATTTCAATTTGGATTTACTGTAAAAGTGTACTTCCATTTAAGACACTGATAGTTTACAGCACTGATTTTGAAATGAAAAAAATAAATAAAATCATACCTGCATTTTAAATTACAATTTAGTAAAAAGTCAATATATTACTAACCGGTTTTTTTATACTTGTCTTGGAGTGGATGGGCTTACTTTTTCCTAAGTTACTTTCAAATGATCTATAAGGGTGGCTTCTGTAGATGAGAATAAAAACAGTCATCGAAAGATAACCATGACCTACACTCAAACCACATGTCCAAACCCCATCGCTCTTCACGCTGGTAAAAAAAGAGTGCGTCCTAGTGATGTTGGAGCTATGGCCTCAGTGTTCGAAAAATCAGCTTCAGAGCTCAAACAAAAATTACTAAAATGCAAAAGAAGAATACAAATAGCGACATTCAACTTTAGAAGCTTAAATAAAATAGGACAACTACCGGAGTTGACTGCATCGGCCATAGACCATAACATTAATATAATATGCATTCAAGAACACAGATACACACATAGCGAGGATATCACGATACTAGCAATGGATGGACGCTAGCCACGGCATCAGCATGGAAAAACTCTGTCAATGCCACGATATGAGGTCTAGGTATGCTTAAAATCACTAAATACGATAGAGAAAAAACAACCTAAGATGATGGTAGTTACTTTTAAAGGCAACCCCAGCGAAACAATCATCTCCTGCTACAGCCCTGTCAATGTTAGTGAAGAAACTGAACGCGTGGCCTTCTATGATGAGCTATCCTCTCTTGTTCGTAGCATCCCGAAACACAATGTTCTCATCATTGGCAGAGACATGAATGCCCAAATTGGTAAAAACGTAAACCACAAATTCAGCCTAACAACTCATCGAATAGAAATAGACAACATCTAACAGATTTCTCGATAGAAAGTACATTAACATGCCTCAATACAAACTTACAAAAAAGGGAGGGAAAACTTTGGTCCTACACATAAGCAAACAAAACTAAAGCACAGATATACTAAGTCTTTATAAACAAGAAATGGAAAAACAGGGCAGTGAATTGCGACGCTAACTCCTCATTCGAGGGTGTGTCCTCTGATCACAGAATGGTCACGGCAAAAATACCACTGAGCCTACGAAAGAATGTGTCCCAAACAACGACCACCATACCTTATGACTGAGCCCTGATAATAACTGGGATATTAAAGATAAATATACGTTAGCACAAAGGAACAAATACGATGCACTACAGGAAAAGACAGAAACGCATACTCCAAATGAAGAATTTGAGAATTTCGTCAATGCCCACTTAGAAGCGGCAGCAGAATTCATTTCAACTAAATAAAGAACTAAATCTAGAGTCCCATGGGAGACATTAGCAGTTAGGGAAAAGCGTTCAGACGTGAAAACTGCCTCCAAATGCAACAGGAAGAACCCAACTAATACCAATGCCCTTAAACTTAAAAAGGCACAGAATGAATTAGCTAACATATACCTAAAAGAACAGTCATAATACATACAGAATAAGATCGATACGATGAGAGACTCGGTTGAAGATAGACAATCTCAGATAGCGTGACAAACAATAAACGAAGTGAGCAGAAGGAAGAGCATTGCCAAATCTAAACTGAAAGCTACCAGCCAACAAGATCGAATACACCTGTGGAAACAGCATTTCGAGATTTTACTGGGAAACCCACCGAAAGTTTCTCATGAACCAATCTCGAGAATTATAAGTAAGCAATTAGAAATCAAACTAAGACCGTTTACTCAAGAAGAACTCGACTCGGTACTGAGAAAAATTATAAACAGAAAAGCGGCAGGGCTCGATGAAATGCCGCCAGAAGTACGGAAGACCATGAAATTCGACGACATACTGCTCCGACACTCCGTTTATAATCGAAATCCTATAGACAGATGGATAAAGGGATGCATCCTCCCATTCTCTAAAAAGGTGACTTCGGATTAGCCAAGAACTACTGAGATATAACATTTACGTCCACAGCAGCGAAGATATACAATGCCCTTCTACGCGACCTAATAGAACCCAAAATTGACAACATCCTTAGGAAGAACCAAAATGGCTTCCGGAGAAATAGATCCACGACGTCACAAATTTTGACTATCCGTCGAATTCTTGAAGGTGTACGGGCAAAAAACCTACAAGCGACATTAATATTTGTCGACTTTACCAAGGCCTTTGACTCAATTCACAGAGGAAAGATGGAACAAATTCTACTCGCTTACGGCCTACCAAAAGAATTATTCTCTACAGAAACACCAAAGTAAAAGTCCATTCTCTGGATGGAGACACAGAATACTTCTTCATTGTAGCAGGTGTACGGCAAGGAAACACATTAGCCCCATACGTTTTTATCATCTGTTTAGACTACGTGCTTAGATCATCTATCAAAGAAAACGGTTTAAAGCTCAGAAAATAACGGAATATATGTGTTTTAATCAAACAGGCGACATCTCCACACTAAACAGTAGCTCTTATAAGGGATGTACTCCTGTGGACCCCTTCACATGGCCGAGCAAAGGCAGGACGGCCAGCACGAACCTACATAGAGCAGCTCTGTGAAGATATGTGATGTTTCCCTGAAGACATACCGGAAGCAAGTGACGATCAGGAGGGATTGCGTGAGAGGATCAGGGATATCCGTGCTGATAGCGTGACATGATGATGATGAATAGTAATATTGAATCTAAAAAAATATTGTGGAAAAATAGATGTATCCGGATTTTGCTTAAGAAAATGTAACAGATTAGAATAATATTCATACCCAATGTTATATGAAAAGTCGCAAGTACATTCAAAAGAAGACAGGCTTCAAATAAGCTCTCCAGAAAAATGTGATGTACGGATATGCAAGAATATTTTGGGTCTTTTAGAAATAGTCTTAGATTACTGCTTTTATTGAAGTGCAAAAAGTAACCTGAAGATAATTCGATTGAATACTATGACTACTACTAATAATAATAATAATGAACTTTAGCAGTTAATTTTTTTACAGTGTCCTTTAGACCTTTAATTTTTTATTCAAGGATTTATGATTTTTTTCTGCCTCTTTATTATGAATGAGTAACAGTCATAACAGATAATAATTAATCAGTGTCTAATATCTCATCAGTGAGGCGAGACAGGGGAAATGTTTGACGCATATTCTACCGCACAGCCACCAGCAAACTCAGCGTAACCAAAGGGATTTTAATGAATACGTATCACTTTTGTTTTGTTTTACACACATCATCATCATCATCATCATGTCACGCTGGTAGCACGGATATCCCTGACCCTCTCTCGCCACTCCTCCCTATCGTTCATCGCCCTAGGCAGGTCTTCTGGACAACATCCCTGGTCCTCACATAGCTGCTGAATGTATGTTTGTGCTGGTCGTCCTGCTTTTGCACGGCCATGTGTGGGGATCCATAAGAGTACATCTCTTATGACTTCGTCACTGCTTCTCCAGCAGTGTCCTACATGTCTGGTTCGTCTAACTTGAATAGTTTTCGTGATAGGAGGCAGGTGGCCGTACAGTTGGTGTCTTGTGGGGTGTTGCCGCCAGGACTTGTTCAAGATTGCACGCAGCATTCTTGTGTAATTGCCGTCTAGCTTCTTCTCCAGTCGTTTTGTTAGCGTCCATGTAGTACACCCATAGAGCAGTATCGATGTAACCGCTGCCTTGAAGAAACTGCTTTTAATTTTATCGGTTAGGTCTGATTTCCATATAATCGATAGCCTATTGATAGCTGCCCATGCTTTCGTTAACCTCGTTTCGATGTCATTTTCGGTTGATTCGACGCTGCTTCCTAGGTAAGTGAATTTGTCAACTAGTTTAAGAGTGGTTCCTTCTAGAGTGGAGATGTTCCCCGTTTGATTATATCACATATATTCCGTTTTGTGTGCATTAGCATAGAGGCCTATGCCTGCGGCTGCTCGTTCCAAACTATGCAGTAGTGTTTCGGCTTGGTCGGGTGTATTTGCCAGTATCCTTATGTCATCAGAGTAGTCGGTGTCGGTAATTGTTTTTGCGGTGTACTTTCTGCTTCTTTTCTTCGTCAGCTCGAAGCCATTCTCTCTGATTTTGTCAATCGAAGATCTAAGTACGTAGTCTAGACAAATGATAAAGAGGTACGGAGCCTGCGTGTCCCCTTGTAGTACTCCTGCTACAATGTCGAAGTATTCTGTGTCTCCATCTGGTGATCGTACTTTTACTTTGGTGTTTCTATAGAGAATTGTTATTGCTGCTACGGTTTCTTTAGGTAGGCCGTATGCTAGTAGGATTTGTTCCATCTTCCCTCTGTGAATGGAATCGAAGGCCTTGGTAAAGTCGACAAATATTAATGTCGCTTGTAGGTTTTTTGCCCGTACACCTTCAAGGATTCTACGGATGGTTAATATTTGTGAGGTTGTGGATCTATTTCTTCGGAAGCCATTTTGGTTTTTCCTAAGTATGTTGTCGATTTTGGGTTCTCTGCGGTTTCGTAGTAGGGCATTGTAGATTTTGGCTGCTATAGATGTAAGTGTTATGCCTCTGTAGTTTTGGCTAATCCGAGGTCTCCCTTTCCAATAAATATGTCCGATCCAAAATCAAACAAACGTAGAACTCAGAAGATTGATCTGTCATGATCTGTAGTTTCTTTGTTGATAGCTAATCTGGGATACACGGTTAGGATCTTGTAAATGTTAACTATACTTATTTCGGATATGCAAGAGAATAACAAAGCAAAAATGCCCAACAAATACACTAAATGAGTAATGGATTGGAAAAGATGCCAACAATATAATTCGCTGATATTTTAAAAGGAACCCGACGCAATGGAGATATAAGAAATGGAAGCTGGAGATCTTCTAAATTTAATCCAACAAATCAACCTAGGTTGATTCTTTCAGAAGGGTTATTTTCAGACCTCGACATGCAAGGGTTTTGTGGACAGGTAAATTGTGAAGGGATCCCACTAAACTAATTAAAACACAAAATATTGAAAATCAGACGATCACAGAACACAGCTATACAACATCAATATCAAAACAAGAAAAAAGTAAAATGTATATCTAATAAAAAGAAAAGTCACGAATGAAAAGAAGGCGGCATTTTCATCCCTAAGAAATCAAGACTGGAAAAAAAGTTGTGATGTATATATATATATATTGATTGAGAGAGAGAGAGGAAAAAAGTAAGTAACTATAGCAACATATCTCAACGGACAACATAACCGAACTAAATGATTTAATTAATAAAGGAGCGAAAGTAATCAGTGAAAAAAAAATTGGTATCATTCAACGAAATACATAGCCTGGATGGGAAATGAAGCTAGAAAAGTAACTATAATGATAAAAAGCGAAACTGCAAAAGAAGGTAAATATACATAAACCGAACGAAAAAAAAAGACCACAGAAAGACAACTACAGACAAGTATGACAACACAATGGTCAGAAAAAACATCCAAAGATATTGGCGAAAGAAGAAGACACAAAAAATACCGAAACAGGTTCAAGCAATACAAACCAAAAAGGTCCTTTTAACGGAACAACGAAAGAAGATTTTGGTGAGGAGTGCACAGGGACAAATCAGCAACCGGAGAAAAATAAAACAACACTTTTGGAGTAAAATATGGTAACAGAAAGAACATAACAGAAATACGAAATGGATAAATTGCATGAAAAAAAAAAGAATAATAAGAACTTGAAGGAGACCATGAGGTGAATATGAACATAGAATTGCTCAGAGCAATACTGAAGAAAATGCCAAAATGGAAAACGACTGGGTATTATGACATATATGAATTATGGTTTTAAAAGGTTCATGTCTATCCATGAAAGGTTCAGTTTGTAAGAGATAAGCATACCAAAAAGGATGTCGAAAGGGAAAACTACCATGATCCAGTAGGACCACAAAAGACGAGCCATCTCCGGAAATTACTGACTGGCAACGTTTTATGATGTAGGAAATGCTGATCGCGTTGATAAAAAAAAACAAATCTATTACTCGGTTGTTTACGGAGGAATATTTCCGGAAGATAAAAAAGGATGTCGCAAGAGAACAAAAGAAACAGATAACGTATTATACGTAGACCTGCATATCCTCAAAGAAGCCAAAACGAACCGGAAAAATGTGGCCATGGCATGAATGGACTACAAAAAGGCCTCTGCTATGGGCATGAAACCTTGGATCATAGAGTATCTGAAAATGTACAAAATATATCTGATCAAATCATAAACTTAATAACAAATGCCATGGATAAATGAAGAGTAGAATTGACATTGGCAGGAGAAGCCCTACCAGATGTAAAAATTCAAAAAGGCATCTTTCAGGAGACGCACTTTCTCTATTGCAATTCGTTATTGCAAACATGCCTCTCAACTACAGATTTAGACTATACAAAAAAAAGTATACGTTTAGAAAATCAGAAGAAAATATTAATAACCTTATATAAATGGAGGATAGAGAAGTATTCGCAAAAATGACATCAAACTGGTAACTGTAGTACAAATTGTAAGAATCTACGGGTGTTGTATAGTCATATGCAGATGTATGCAGAATCATAACAACACAATAAAGACGAGCGACACAGTTCTTTAAAAAAATATACCTCTTACTTTATTTGAAAGGATTGTGTGTGAGAGGGAGTTGGAGACCGAACAAAACTGCAACATACTGACCCCCACTCTTATGGCCATCAGCGTTTCTCTCCCGTTCTTCTGGGCTGCTCAACCGGGGGCCTAGGGGTCCAGCCTCTCTGGGACATGTTCCTCAATCCAGCATCTTCTCCCAACTGGTCTGTTTCCCAACTGATTGAATTTCCTGTGCACTGAGTTATATAATAGTTCCATGCCCACCTTCTTCTTGTGGGCGTCACAAATTGTACTCATTCAACCCATCCACAGTCAAGGTTATACTCTGCTATTCCTCAACCGGATACACCTGTTATTTACACAGGTGCATTTCCTATTTTGACAGTCCGACCGGGTCGTAGGTCAATATACAACACCGGCAGGATATGAGAATGGAATTTATGATTGATAATGAGCCTTTCTTATAATGAAAAGTGAGAAAAAGAAACTGCGGCAAACTAAAATTATCAAGAGATGAAAGCATTTGAAAGCCCAGAAAGAAGGAAAATTTAAATAACTTGAAAATGTTGTAAGCAGACATCGAGTGAGGATGAAGTAGAAATGAGAAAAGATTTCCTCAGAAGAACGAGAAAGCGTTTCGAAACGAAGTTCTGTAGCAGAAATTTTACCAAACGGTAAATACCTAGGCATCCCCCTTGTAAGATACTCGGGACTATTCTTAAAGTGGAAAAGGGAGGAACTCAGATTAAAGATCCAAAAAACAATAACGTTGATGTCTATGTATTAGGCTTTACATCCGAGATATGTCATCGATGTATGTCCAGAAAATCCAAAAGAAGATGAAGCTCAAGCATTGAAGGTAGCGATGATGCAGCAAAGGTACAAAACTCGTGGCCAATATTCTTTATTTACCCAACCCCTCCGCTCAGGCAGGATATGACACAGGTCAATTTTTAAGCAGAGTTTAACAGGTTTGAATTCAGAGTTTTCCTTCTCCTAGACTAGTTGCCTCACCAAAGCTGAAGAACCCAGTCTGCCGTATTATTTACCCATAGCTGGGGGGGGAGAATAATTGGATTCAATCCTTTCCCAAGAGTATTAGTTCTATATGAAATGCAATCAGCTTTGTCCAGGATTTGAACATGTGTCGCTGTGTCCATTTCCTACGACGATAACCATTACACCACGAGCACCTCCATATAATTAATTGTAACAAAAAAGATTAATTACAATCAATAACATTAGGAATATATGTACCGACAGAAACTCAACAAAAATTAAGAAATATACATTTGAAGAAAAAAATCTCTTTAGATATTTCAAGTGACAGATTGCACACGATATTACAAACGGGATGACATGAACACAACTAATGAAGGGAACTTCCCTAAAAGAAATGAATCGCTTATAAAAGCAGCACAAAAAATACCATATGGATCAAACGAGTTGAGGCGAAAGTTTATAATGTGCAATAGACTTACAAGTGAATGTATTGTGAAGAAAAAGTTGAAACAGTTAATCACATTATAAGCGAATTACTAGATGGAAAAGGGTATCAACTGGTAATTGAGTTGAATTTTGACCATAATATCAATTAATATTCGAACAAACCAGAATCTGACATAGAGAATGTGACGCATAGAATCATCAGGAATTTTAAAATACAAATGGATCTAGTTCCGGCAAGAAGTCATGACCTAGTGCTTGTTTAATTGATATTGCCGTTCCAGCGAATTAAGGCGTGAAAACAAAATGAAAGCAAAAATATAAACAAATTCTTGGGCCTTACCAGAAAACAAAAAAAAAATGTAGAACATGAGAGTGACAGTGATACCAATTTAAATTGGTACAATTTGAACAGTCCCTAAATATTTTAAAAAGGAATTGGTACATTTGGAAATCGGAGGAAGAATTGAGACCATTCAAACAACAACAGTGAGATCGACTTGAATACTCAGAAAAGTCTGGGAAACCTTATCATTGTGTTTTAAACTTTGACAAAATGTCACAGAAACATATGGAATGCTTCAGACTGCTTTTCAACCATCTTGCATGAATCGAGTATCATTTTTTGAGTGGTATAAGACATTCAAAGAAGGACGAGAGTCTGTGAGGGATGATGAGAGGTGAGGGAGGAGTAAGGAAGTCAATATACCACAGTTGATTGGCCAAAGGGTTATGGTTAGGGTTACTATGTTGAGGTTTTAAGGGAGTTCAGTAAGAGATTCCTTGGGAAGAGGCCAGCACTCTTCAAATCGGGTCAGTGGCATTTCCAGCAGGACAATGCACCAGTCCACAACTCCATACTTGTCACAGACTATTTGACCAAGATAGGCATCAAAACAGTTCATCACCCTCCCTATAGTCCTGACCTTGCTCCCTGTGACTTTCGGTTATGCCCTTAGCTTAGAGGCTGTCGTTATGAAAGAGACGAAAGAGGCTGCGACGAAGGTCATTGACACGCTCACACAAGATGACTTCAGTGGGGCCTTCCAAAAGTTGTTGGAACGGAATAACAAATGCATTGCTGCGGGATGGGATTACTTTGAAGGGGACAAGAGTTTCATGTGTATACTATCAATAAAAGTGCCGATACGAAAAAAGTCTTGAAACTTATTTATTTGATCTTCATATGTAAAAGAATTAAGTAAACGTTGAGAGAATTGAAAATGAAGGCTATGCGGAAAGAGAAATGAAAATTGGCCCAGACGGTGTAAATAAGATTATATAAATTAGTAAAGAGTGTGAATTGTGCAAGCGACTAAATTTTGACAATACAACACATTATGGACTTTTAGATGAGCAATAGATAAGCAATATAATTAAAATTATCTAACTGTCAAAGTAGAATACTTTCCGGTCCAATTTGTATGTAAATCTTAATTTAAGGGTCTGTAGTTGGTTTGAATAGCATTATTTATTTCTATCCACCAAATATACGGTGTGTATAAAAAGAAAGTCGACAAATAGTAATGTCGCTTGTAGGTTTTTTCGATTCCATTCACAGAGGGAAGATGGAACAAATCCTACTAGCATACGGCCTACCTAAAGAAACCGTAGCAGCAATAACGATTCTCTATTGAAACACCAAAGTTAAAGTATGTTGTCCAGATGGAGACACAGAATATTTCGACATTGTAGCAGGAGTACTACTAGGAGACAAGCTAGCTACATACCTCTTTATCATCTGTCTAGATTATGTGCTTAGAACATCGATTGACAAAATCAGAGAGAATGGCTTCGAGCTGAATTCAGAGTTTTCCTTCTCCTAGACTAGTTGCCTCACCAAGGCTGAAGACCCTAGTTTGCCCTACTATTTACCCATAGCTGGAGGGAGAATAATTGGATTCATACCTTTCCCAAGGGTATTAGTGCTATGTGAAATGCAATCAGTCTCGTCCAGGATTTGAACTCGTGTTGCCGTGTCCAATTCCTGCGACGATAACCATTACGCCACGGGCACCTCCTATACATATGGACCCTCACATATGGACGGGAAAAATCAGGACGACCAGCACGGATATACATTCTACAGCTATGTGAGGATACGGGATATAGCCCTGAAGACCTACGAGAGGCGATGAACGATAGGGAGAAGTGTCGAGAGAGGGTCAGGGATATCTGTGCTAGCGGCACAACATGATGATGATAAAAAGAAATATACTGTTCAGAATCTTTCTTTTCATGCAGTTTTTTTTTCTCCTTCTATCTTATCAAACATCCATCGTTATTTTAACACTTTTCATGAATTTAAAGTCCTGAAGAAGTTTAATAAAACCGAAACGTTCAACGTCGACTTTCATAATTGATTTATCAAATCTGGATTGTTTTTTTTATTTTATATATATATATAGTCATCCACAGACAGATCTGTTTCGTTCTATCAGAACTCATCATTGTGGCTAGCCAGTATCTCCCCGTAGCTGGGATCGAAACCCGGTTGACTCAAACACCAAGCCAAAGATTCTAACCATTTAGCCACGAGTAGATATTAGCTACGAAGTACATTTCAAACGGTTATGAATCACAATTACTATTGTTTACATACATCCGCTCAACTGCCGCCGAGATCTCAATTCAAATACGAAGAGACTTGCAATGGCGCTAATGGCAACACAATTACTTCTTCGCTAGAGAACTCGACCCTACGGGGGTAAAGGAGTATAGATAGATAGATAGATAGATAGATAGATAGATAGATAGATAGATAGATTGGAAAAATCCCACAAAATGTGAAAAAATAAGTTAAAAAGTGAATCAATTGAATCGTTTTTCTGTGTTTCGGTTTATCTACTTTACTAATTATAACACACACACACACACACACACACACACACACACATATATATATATATATATATATATATATATATATATTTGGTAAATATGTTAGTTGTAGTATGTATTGATTGCCAGTGGTTTTTAATGTGTTACGTGATACAGTACTAAGCAAGATAAGGTACTCGATGATTACAAATGAGTTGCATTTTCATTAGACTCCACCCCCCTAGTACTGCCCTTCAGTCAAAATATTTTTCATAAGTAACAATAACTTTTATGGGATTTCTGAAATCATAAACATTAAGTAGGAACTTTTCAGGAAAATCACATGTACTGATACCTTTACGATTTTGAAATATAAACGTTTCCAATCCTGGGTAGAAGTTATTTTTAGGTTTTAGTTAATATAATGAAAAGAACTTATTAAAGCGTTCTCTTGGTTGTTAAAGCCGATCACAGATCTCAGATACGGGAAAACTGAAAATTAAATGGCCTCACTTTTTCACAGAGTTAATAAAAATCAATGATGGAACAAGGTGATAATGATACCATATATAGTTGGAACTCTTGGGGCGATTCTAAATATTCGGGAAAAGACACTGGATGAATAAGAAATGCGAGTTAGAATTGAATCCATTTAGACGGTAGAACAGCTGAGATCGGCTGGAAGACTGAAGAAAGTCCTGGATAGTTGAGGAAATGTTGCCAAAAAAAGTTTCTAATGTGTTGTTATCAAGTTAGAAACATCACTTGCAGGTTTGTTAAACGTCTTTCTGTGACCTGTACTGGCATTCATATTGTCCAATCTACGTTTTTAATCTACGTAGTTTTACTACTGTATTAAAATAATTTCAGACAAGTTGATTCTTTTAAAAAATCTCTCAGGCTAAGAAGACCTTGGAATTTATCAAAAAAGCCTCGATTATCTTAATATGAGATTTGAAATACAAGTCGCTGGCTTGTTGAACATGTTTCCGTAACTTTTAAAAGGCTTAAATGTTTTTTTTTGTTTTCTGAATAGTTAGTTTTCAAGGTTTTTCGAAATTTTTTAACATGACGGTTACAACTTATTACTTAATATCACCACTGCAACCAATAATAATGATGATGGTGATTAAGATGCTCATTGTTGCCACTAATATGGGTTATACCAATGTTCCCATTAACGTCCATCGATGGTATTATGGCTTGGCTTGTTTATTTAATGGCATATCAACTTTTGTTGGTTACTTAATGCCAAAACCATTCTCCAAGAAGAACAGTAGTGGTACTATTTAACTCATAGCTGGGAGGATAAGAGGGTTCATACCTTTCCCAAGCGTATTTGCCCGAAAGTGAACGTAATAGTGCGACTGGAGTAAGAACTCGCTTACAACGATTCCGTAATCCATCAATGATGTTATGATTTTTGCCAAAAATAAAGAGAACTTAATACACTTCTAAAATTGATTAAAATCAACGGCCAAGATGTGGGAATATTTCTATGATTATGATGAAAAAAGAGAAAAGAGGTAGAAAGATTAAAAAAAAAAAGAAACAATGGAAGTAATAGATACGCTCAATCAGGAAAGCATTAGAACACTGAGGGAAAAAATAAAATTATAAATACTTAGAAATATAAGGAGTGGACAGCATCAAACAGAGATGAAGGTGAAAATAAGAATGGAGAACACCAGAAGAACCAGGGAACTTCTTGAAACCAAACTCTGCAGCTGAAATCTAAGGAAAAGAATAAATACCAGGACAGTTTCCCCTTTTAAGACATTGTCAAACCTTAGTAAATGGACAAGAGAGAAACCAAGATATATAGGCTGGTTGGGTGGGTTTTATGGCATATCAACCGTTGTAGGTAATTTAACGCCAAATCCATTATCATACAAATAGCTGTATCTCAAAAAATTCAGTTTAGTACACAGTTTATATGTCAAAAACATTTATATTACAAGTTATTCATGTTTTTCAAACAGTTCTAATTCAGCTAATTCAGTTTAGTATCAGTGCAGATTTTATTACCACATTGTTAAATGTAAAAAGCAGTTCTATATTAAGCAATTCAGTTTAGTGTAAGTACAATTTCAGGGTCAAAAACAGTTCCATTTCAAACAATTCAGTTTAGCATAAGCACGCAGTAAGTACACAGTTTAATTGTTAAAAACATTTCTATTTCAAGCTATTCAGTTTAGTCAAACAGTTCTAATACCAACAATTCAGTTAAGCATTAGTATGCAGTTAATTCTATTTAAATAATAGATAGGGCCTTATCAGGTACTACCATTCCGGTCCAGAGTGGCCTTGAGAGCAATGGCAATGAAGACGCGCTCCGCATTACCCAAAGCTCCAGCATCACTGGAAGCAAACCATCAGATTGTTTAGTGCCATATCAGGACACTCATTGGAAAGTTTTTATCGCTCTGCAGAGAAGCAGTCGGTGTATTCTACACCCCTAGCCGACTGGGCAACAAGATATATAGATAAAACAAACAAAAATTGAGGACGATGCACAAGGATTAACACCAGAGAAATGACTGAGACAGAGTATATCTATCAAGAAAAGGAAGAAAAGGACTTTCTAACATTGAGTATTGTGTTGATACAATTAAAGGGTTCGAGAAATATGCTTACAATAGCAAAGAAAGACTAATTACAGTAGCTGGCAAGAGCAATCTCAATAGAAGTAAACAAACGAGAAACAGTAAAATATATTTTTTTTAAACTCTAGAAAGCAAAAAATAGGAAGAAAAATAACATCGATGCAAGTCATACACTAAAAGAAATTCCACACGAGATGACCCGGACACGGCTACGAAAGGAAAAATCCCAAGAGAGAAATGGAGTCATTTTTAATATCAGCACCAAGTAATGTCTCATTAAAGCAAAAATTGATAATATGTAGAAAAATAGTGAGTGTAGCTTAAGTGATAACAGATAAAACTGTTAATCAAATAATCAGTGAATGCAGCAAACTAGTTCACTGGTTGAGAAATATGACTCCTCTCAAGAAAACAACTCCGCTGAAACATTACGAAGGAATGGATGCTCTACTGAAGCTAGAACAAGAAGGAATTGTTTCTACCGCTAAATACTACCGTCTATTAATGTAATCTATAATCGTGACTATGTATTTTGTTATTTGTGTCATAAATGACTACGCAATGCTACGTCTGGGACACAGGATTCAGGTTGCTTGCCAAACGTCACTCAGTGCTCACCGATAAGAGAACTGAACTGGATCATCGTTGCTTAACTTCAGTGATTTGCTTTTTTTGGCTGATGCCAGAGTGATATGGAGGGAGGGTGTCCTCGTGGTGTAATGGTTAAAGCGATGGACTGTGGAATCGTAGTAAGTTCGAACTCCAGTCGCGCTGATACGTTCACTTTCGGGCAAATACCCTTTGGAAAGGTATGGACCCCCTTATCCTCCCAGCTATGGGTTAAATAATACCACTACTGTTCTTTTCGGAGGATTGCTTTGGCATTAAATAACCTACTAAGGTTGATATGCCATTAAACAAAGAAACCAAACCAAGCTGATATTTATTAGCGTTTCTTTCGAAATTAGTTTTGCTGCTACAACTGTCTTTCCTGTTGTAATCATCCTGTTTGTTTTAAGATTACTTTTTTTTTTCTAATTTCACTCACTAATACACAGTTTATTATATCTTATCATTGATTTTGTTGGAACTATTTTCAATTTGGAGACTCTAATGAAAATGTAATTTGTTTAATCTAAACCATCCACATTGTTCGCGTCAAAATTACCAAAGATAATATCCTCTCTCACCATCAGGAATATTATCGTCATTATCTAGTTGATGTCTTTTGAATTATCATTCCAGTGCTTTATCAAGAATAATAGATCATTTTCGTATTTTTATAAGACTTTTTTTTATCTTTCTTCATAACAAGTGCACTTGGCGTGACAGTTATTTTTGTAATAAGAGAACTTGATAAGCCAAGATCAAATCCTGGACAAGACTATTTGGATTTCACTTCACGGAATTGTCTTTAAAAAAGGTATGAACTCAACTCTTTTCTCTCCAACTATAATTGATTGATTTATTTATTCTGTGGTCAGTGATTTTTTTTCTTTTTTTCCATATCAGCAAGTCAGGTTATGTTTGTTGTATATTGACCTAGGACCCGGCCGGGCAGTCAAAATAGGAAATGCACCTGTGTAAATAACAGTTGCATCCGGTCGAGGAATATCAGAGTATAACCTTGACCGTGGATGGGTTGAATGAGTGCAATTTGTGACGCCCACAAGAAGGTGGGCGTTGAACCATTATATAACTTAGTGCACAGGAAATTCAATCAGTTGGAGACAAGATGCTGTAGAGAAAGCCAGCACCCAGCAGGGGGAGCCCTCAGACCCCCGATTAATCAGTTTGGAGACCAGACTGGTTAGAGATAAGTTGCAGTAGAGAAAACCAGCACTCAAAGAGGCTGGGCTCCTAGGCCCCCGGTTGAGCAGCCCAGAAGAACGGGAGAGAAACGCTGATGGCCATAAGAGTGGGGGTCAATATGTTGCAGTTCTGTTCGGTCTCCAACTCCCTCTCACACACAACCCTTTCAAATAAAGTGAGAGGTATATTTTTCTAAGAACTGTGTCGCTCGTCTTTATTGTGTCGTTATGATTCTGCATGCATATGTTGATGTATATATATTATGTGTTTGTATAGTTGGTCATGGTGGTGACTATACAACATAATGATAAAAAAAACAGAGTTTTATCAAATATCTATAGATTTAGATAAAATGTTTATGAACAGAATTGCTTTATATGATGTGGAATCAAAAATATTTTCGTGTAAAGCTTTAAATATTTCTTTTTAAGTAAACGAAGTACTACTTAATATTATCTTGAATTTGTATAAATAGATTAATTGATTAATTTAAACAGCATGCCAACTCGTCGTGGGTAATTCTATGCCAGGGTTATGGAATCACATTCGTGGTACGTTCATATTTGCATTCTTGAGCTATGACTGCTAAAGAGTTTTATAAACACAGTCCTACTGGATACGAATATTTTTAAACAGATCTATTTGACCCCTACGTGGGACTCTAACAAGTACTACCACTTCTTGTTAGGTGGATCTGGGAGTAATGAAGGGGTACTCAACACTCTAAAGGTCGAAAGAAATGAAGAATCACCCCCAGATGCAGTTTTGTGTTATACTCAGGACACCCATTTCGTGTTGGGGGGTCTTAACCCTTTTCTGGACAAGAACAGCTAGGGGTTAATACACAGGTAAAGTAGGTTCTTTAGCTTTAGGTTAGCGGTCTGTACCGTAGAATAAAAATGTAAAATTAAAACCCAGATATTTTTACTCAGAGATCGTTCTTTCCAAATGATACCTTGTATAAACAATCAGATCCTACTTGAAGAGGATATATTAATCAACATAAAACGTATAATTTTAAGAGATAAGATTCAGGGGAATTACTTAAATACAAATGGCTATATGTAACTTGGAGAAGAGAAGTAAACTAATATAAACGAGTAGTGAAAGAATAAAGGAAAATTACTCTCATTTAAATTGTCAAATGTTAAATTACTTAGAGAAGAGATGTAAATCAAGACAAACACAAAGAGAAGACATGAATAGGAATTACTTGGTTTGGTAAACCAATGTCACAATAGATTTTCGGTCATGGAGATTATTTTTTTAAAAATTGGTCTGCATCAATTTTATGCAGATACAAAACGGCACCAACAACGAGAACTTATGACTAATAGTGACTCTATGCGTTATAAAGCCTTTTCTCGGAATTGTATTATTATTCTCATTTTAAAATTTGTAAAATTTATTATTTCATCTTTTCTTTTAGCTTGTCTTCTTGGTTGCTGCAGCCAAAAATTACGTTAATCTTTCGATTGTTGCATCGAGGACTCATCGTACCCGCAAAGGTAGACAGATTGTCAAAATCTGAAAAGCCAAAATCATATTACTGCACCAGTAAAATAAGACAAGTGTAAAAAGGCAGTGTCAGGCAATATTTAAACCAGAGAAGAAACTACAGCTTCCAAATTACCAAAACCCAAGCAAAATATGGTTGTACAATGAAGAATTTAATGTTTAATGTGATAAAAACACAAACAAATACACACACATACACATACATACACACACATGTATATATATATATATATATATTTCTGTGGACATATTTTATTAAAGATGGTAGAAAATGATTTGGAGTTGACGACGACAGTAATATAATTAGGAACACTAGTTGATTGTTTTTATAGTAAGTTCTTTCCAAGCGAAATTTACAGGTCGATCACAGGACGATGTAAAAAGAGGCACATACATGAGAAAGAGATTCATGGCAGTCGTAGAGAGGGAAGAAGAGTGTGTGTGTGTGTGTGTGTGTATGTGTGTGTGTGTGAGAGAGAGAGAGAGAGAGAGAGAAAGAGAGAGAGAGAGAGAGTCTATAATGGAAAAACTAATGGGAAGGTGAATGGGGATTTTCAACAAGTCTAGATCAGGACTGGAGCAGACGCACGGGTTGAAAGTGAAAATGTATTAGCAGCAAATCAGAGAAGGGTCCTTATTGGCCGGAAGAAACTAAAACAGAAAAGCCACTGGAATTGGAAACCAGGGACAAAAAATGGGAAAAGAACGTCGGTTGGGGACGAGTTGTGACGGTGTGAACATTGGCCGAAAATTTTGCGGGGAGCTCCAAGAAGGGGGTCCCACACCCACTTCAAAGCTGTGAAGATAGCACTAACTGGCAAGCACTTGTGAAAACGATAAAAGAAAACAAGAACTGTAATATCAAGGTCTGTCTGTCTGCTCTCTCTGTCTTTAGGATATTTCATTTTCATATGTCAAGCTTAAGCGGTAGGCTCATTTTTTATCCTTTATCTCTTCTAGACAACTACAAATAGAAGAATAAACTTTTGGATTAGCGAACCAAGACGGTGTGTTCTTTACGTTTTCTCTGGACGAGGTTAAAACGGGGGTCTAACTGACACTTAAGGCGTAGTGCTACACTCATCGACTAGTTTAAACCGTGGTGGCGAAATCGTCTATTTAAAGTTGCAGTATTACAAATGTTCTTTTGCGAACTGTAGCGTTACACGATATCACAGTGCAGCACGTTAAATACAACTCCATGGGAACCCCTCCATCAGTTTTTTAGTCGTTTTTTTTTTTTTTAATATTAGCATTTTCATGTTTGATCGTGAGAAGTTAGAAATGATTTAATTATTGTTTGACATCTCTGATTTTACCACTACAGTAGACGTTCTTCAGACCTTCGTTCATCTTTGAAAAGGATGTAAGTGTGACCACTCCATAGACTACAAGAAAATTCATCTGATCAATAAATATTATGAATGAGAAGTTTTATCGCGTGCTGTTGACGTTGTACTTAAAAGCGCAGTTCGTTGATAATATTTTGAAAGTTAAGAATTCACTGAATCGGTGCGGATTTAGTTGGTTGGGTTTTAATGTCATATAAACACTTGTGGGTTATTCAATGCCAAATTTAAATCATAGAAAAGGTGGAATAGTGCAAATGCGTTTGATGCTCTTATGTTTAGTATATATATCTATATATATGTGTGTGTGTGTGTGTGTGGCGCGCGTGTGTGTGTAGTGAAATGATTGATTGTAGTCAATTTGACACTATGGTATGTGGAAAGTTGGATAAATCAAAAACTTAAATCAAATTTAGATATGTGATATTTCATCTCGAAGTTCTTCAGACGGAGACCGTTTTCTGATTTTTTTTCTATTTAAAAGCATATAGGAGAAATGATAAGATGGTGGAGTGTGTGTAGTTGTAACAGAAAAGCTATATACTTTTAGATAGAAAAACTCAGAAAACGGTCTCTGTCTGAATAAGGTCTAGAAGAAATAAAGTCGAACAGAATATTACTCATCTAAGTTAAGTGTTTGACTTATCCAACTTTCCACATTTGTCTATCATATATATATATATATATATAAGTGTGTGTGTGTGTGTGTGTGTGTGTGTGTGTGTGTGTGTGTGTGTGTGTGTGTGTGTGTGCGAGAGTTATTCACAAACTATACTACATTTTCCTAAAAAAGTTTTATTTTTTTATTCAGAATATTTTCCCCCATTAATGCAAACGCTAGATTGTTTGAAATTCGTTCATAGAAAAAATTTTCTCAATTTCGTAAAAAATATTTGTTTTTAATCGGAAAGTGAAAACCCTATAAAATTTACAGAAGAATGCATCATTCATCAAATGCATTTAAATATGCTTAATCGAAGTGTTTAACTTTTATTGAATAAAATCGAAATGTTTACCTTATGATATAACAGCATCAATATCATCATAAGCCGTGGTTACAACCAAAATGCAACAGGTTAATGAATCAGTTAGTAGATTTCACGGATTATATACTTACATACATACATACATACTGATGGTAGAATGCACGAACCGATTCATTTTATATATATTTATATTTATATAGTGTCGATTGCATGGATTTCCCTAAATCTCTCTCGCCATTAGTATTTATCGTCCATCGCTTTTAGTAGGTCTTCTAGACAACATCCTGTGTCTGTATAGAGTTGTTGTAGGTTAGTTCTAACTGGTTGTCCAATTCTTCTCCTCCATGTAAAGGGCTCCATTAGAGAATCTTGCTGATGAGTTTATCCTTAATTCTTCTGCAGTGTCTTGCATGTCTTGTTCGTCAAATGTATATTTAGATGAGAAGTTGGTGGCTCTTCAGCTGCTGTTTTGTGGAATTTTGCTTCAGGGAATTTTTCACTATAGCTCATAGCGTTCTTATATATATATATATATATATATATATATATATATATATATATATATATATATATATATATATATATGCATCATATCTGATTAAGTATGACATTTCATGTCCAACAATTCAAACGATTCATACGAAACTTGAGCGAATCAAAGAACGAATAGGCAAACACGAAGTATCTGTTTTATTCAATCAAACATGTATTTGAATATGTGTGTGAGTGTATGAGTTGTGAGTACGTGTGTGCTATATTTACGGTTTATTTGTTTGATTGAATATTAACAGTGTGGTTTACTCAACGCGAATGATATCAATGTAGAGGAAAAGAACCTCTAAGAAGGTGAAAAGGTGGTATATAATTATCCAAAGGGTATAAGTCTGAAAGTGAATGTAATGGAAAGACTTAAGTTTGAACTCGCTAACTACGACGTTGGAGTCTACCACATTAGCTGCTATACTGCCTATGTCTGGGGAGACACGTGTTCAATCCAAGGAAGTGTCATACCAAACATTCAAAAATCACTATTGATATCTCTTAGCTTAATACTCAGTATTATAAGTTACGTATCAAAAGTAAAGTGGAGCAATCCAAGGAAAGGAGCACTGACCTTTTCGACATCTCTGTGTAGATAAGAAACTCTTCGGGTCGCCTTGAGACTATGGTTACTAACTCTTTGAATATATATATATATATATATATATATATATATATATATATATATATATATATATATATATCATGTCGTGCCGCTAGCAAGGATATCCCTATCGTTCATCGCCTCTGGCAGGTCTTCAGGGCTACATCCTGTATCCTCACATAGCTGCTGTATGTATGTTCGAGCTGGTCGTCCTGCTTTTGCTCGGCCATATGTGGGGGTCCATTGGAGTACATCACTTATAAGCTTACCTGCTTCTCCAGAAGTGTCCTGTATGTCTGGTATATATATTGCATAGAATATTTCAAAACGGATGCCTCACGGACTGATTTTGTTTTTATTTAAAAGTTGGTATAGCATTCACAAGGTTGTTATTTTTATTTATAAGAATTCTAGAGACTTGAGGAGACTTGCTGTCACTCAGACTCCAGGGGAAAATCATTAGCTAAGGCTGGTGTGTAAAGCTCTCAAATGAGTATAATAATAATAATAATAGAAGAAGAAGAAGAAGAAGAAGAAGAAGAAGAAGAAGAAGAAGAAGAAGAAGAAGAAGAAGAAGATTCTTTACCATCCAGTATCACGTGAATGGAATTACTTCATGCAAAAGTTGCTAACAAATAATGATAGATAGCTATGAAAAAAATGCCTTTAAACGAAAGAGCGTTCAATGATAATGGGGGGAGATGTTTGAAACGATATTTGAATATAGAGGAAACCCTAGCGTAATAAGAATTTCACTTTCTACATTCATTTTCGTTGATATTTATAGAAATTTGCCCGTCTATAAAAAAAAAATTAAAAAATACTTGACTTACAATTGAATTAAAATTCTTTCTTTAAAAATCTGGTAATTTAGAAAGTACTCTAATTAATGAACATAAGTAAACAAAAAGAAAAGAAAATCGGCAAAAAAGGGGAATTACTTTATTTCTTCAGCCGGAGTTCTGTTTCTGTCTTTTTGTACCTTTCTTTCTCCCTCCACCAAATCAGGTAACTGGAATCATTTTTGCAAAAACAAATTACCAGGGGTGAAAGATTGGTATATATTAATAAACCTTCTTTTAAGAAATAGAAGATCGTTGATTAAGAAGTCCATCGAATGTATGGTATTGTTGAATCAGCAAAAACGTCTACTGAAGAAGTTTCTCATGATGAATATGAGTCACAAGTAAACCAACGTTAGATTTGGAAGATTAGTTAAGGAATTACGTGGCAAGATCTAAATCTTCGAGGAAACGTGTTAATGTTAGAATTACATTTAGTTAAAACTTAGAATTTTTAATGGTGTACTTTTTGTGTGTATATGTTTATGTGACCAGGTAAACAAGGAGGTGCTCGTGGTGTAGTCGTTATCGTCGTAAGAAATGAACACGGCGACTCGAGTTCAAATCCTGGACGAGACTGATTGCATTTCACATAGGGAAAGGTATGAATCCAATTATTCTCCCTCTAGCTATGGGTAAATAGTAGGACAGACTAGGTTCTTCAGCCTTGGTTAGGCAACTAGTCTAGGAGAAGGAAAACTCTGAATTCAAACCTGTTAAACTCCGCTTAAAAATTGACCTTGTGTCATATCCTGCCCGAGCGGAGGGATTGGGTAAATAGTACCAGGTAAACATCCTGCAAACGTTGGTTCACAAACAAGAAAAAAGGCAACAATGCATATGAAAGACATCGACGGAATAAGTTAATAATAGAAGACAACAAAGTAATCTACTGTTATTCCCAATTCAATCATACAATACCAGGATATTGGAAACGGATGATCGAGATCTGGCCAGAACCTGCTAAAATTTAATGCAAGTTACAAAAACCCAAAAAAAAGCTATCGCACAGAAAAGAAACTCGCACACACACACACACACACATATATATATATATATATATATATATATATATAACTTGCTGACCAAGACAAGTTGATTGTCAAGAAAAGCTTGTTTTCTGACCTTGAAATATATGGACAGGTAAGCTGTAATGAATTTACTCAAAGAGAGCTACCTAATCGAAATACAAAATATTGAAAACCAAATCATCGTTGAACACAAAAAAACATCAATATTAACACAAAAGACAGGGAAAATGTAGAATGAATACAAAATCGGGAGTGAATATAAGACTGCATTAATGTTCTTAAGGAATCAAGACTAGAAAAAAGTCAAATGAAAGACTGAAAAATGGAATATAATATTGCAACATATCCCACTTAACAGCATCACCGAACTGAACAGGTTAATCTATGTAGGAGCAAGACTAGGCAATAGTAAAATATGTACCCCTCAAAGAAATCTCAACACAAATGCAAAACCTGGATGGGGAATACAGTTAAGAAAACAAATAAAGAAATTGCGACCAAAATCAACTCTAATAATGAGGGGAGAAACAGACAGGAGCCCAACCGAAAGTGAAAACTGCAAAAAGACACCATGGACTAGTCTGAAACAAAAAGTGAGAAAAAAAAATCTAAAGATATTGCCGAAAGAAGACTCAAAAGATACCAAAACAGGTGAAGTTATATAAAAAAAAATAATCAGGACCTTATAACGAAATAACGAAAGAAAAATTTACCAAGAGATTGGTGGAGATAGCACTGGGACAAATTAGCAACAGGACATAACAAATTAATTCGGAGTAAAATATTGAAACGGAGTGAACGTAACAGAAATACTGAATGAAAAAAAAAACCATTAAAAAAGAATCAAAAGAATTGAAGGAGACTGTAGTGAACATTGGAAAATACTAGGCTATGAAGGCAAATTGGAAAAGACCAGTTTATGAAGGCAAATTGGAAAACAGTAGGTTATGAAGGCAAATTGGAAAACACTAGGTTATGAAGGCAAATTGGAAAATACTAGGTTATGAAGTCAAATTGGAAAACACTAGATTATGAAGGCAAATTGGAAAACTCTAGGATATTAAGGCAAATTGGAAAACACTAGGTTATGAAGGAAAATTGGAAAATACTAGGTTATGAAGTCAAATTGGAAAACACTAAGATATTAAGGCAAATTGGAAAACACTAGGTCATGAAGGTAAATTAGAAAATACTAGGTTATGAAGGCATATATGGATTCTTTTTTTAAATTCCCCGTCTACCCACAACAGGTTCGCCCTGAAACTGAATTAATGCCTACAAGGAGCAAGCTTATCTGAATGGATGATTAAAGAGAAAATTATCTTGATTCAGATGGGCTCCAAAAAGCGACAACCCCAGCGACTGCAGACCGTTAACGGTATTTCTATAAAATGAGAAATCTTGATCTTACAAATGAGAGAAGAAATATACTACTCACTTGTATTCGGCAGTCAGTTTACGGAAAAAAAAGGATGTCGAAGGAGTGCCAGAGTAACAAATTATCAGTAGTTATTGACCAGCACATCCTCAAAAAGTTCAGAACCAGACGGAAAAATGTAACCATGGCATGGATTGACTAGAAAAAGACTCATGATATGGTGCTCAATATGGTGGATAATGGTGTTTCATAATGTACAAACTATCAAACAAAATCATTAACTTAATCCCAAATGCCATGATATCTGGAGCGTGGAATTGATAGCCAGAGGTCAAACTGTAGCGGATGTAAAAAGTCGAAGAGGAATCTTCTAAAGGTACTCGTTCTCGCCACTGAGATTTGTTGTAGCAATGATGCCACTAAAGCATGAAATAACGTACAGGGAGCAACATATTTTCAATATCACTAGTGCTGATTAAGCACCTTATGTTTATGGGTAATTTAAATATATTTCAAAAATTGAAAAACAACTTGAGATCCTGACACAAACAGTGGGAATATGGAATGGAATATGGCAGTGAAAAATAATGAAAATTAGGAAAAGATAATCAGCAGAAGGAACAGAACTAGCGAACCATGAATGTATTAGGATATTTGAAGAGAAGGAAAATTACAAATACTTGAGGATACTGTAAGCAGACACCAACAAGCAAGCGGAGATGAAATAATAATAAGAAAAAGAATAACTCACAAAAACTGCAACAGAAAACTTATCAAAGGGATTAATAACTGGGCAATCCCTTTGAAAGATTATCAGAGTAATTCTTTAAATGGATGAGAAAGAAACTCAGACTAATGGATCAAACGACAAGAAGGTTAATGTCTATGTAGAAGGCCTTTTATCTGAGATATTACATAGACAAACTATTTTTCAAGAAAAAAGAAAGAGGACTCGCCAGTGTTGAGGATTACGTTGATGCATAAACAAAAGGAGTCTTGGACAACATCAAAACGAGCAAAGAAAATATTTTATGGCAACAAATAACATTAGCTATATAGCTACTGACGAGAAAACAATAAAATCTAAGATACCGAATGAGGAAGAAAAATAACTCTTTGGATATTACAAGGGATAAACAAGCAATATTGCACACGAGAAGATATATACATTGCAAAGGACGATAAATCTCTGGAAAGAAAATTTATCTCCACTACTAGCAACATAAAATAGCGTCAAAGGATCCATTATGAATGAAAACGTAAAGAAAGACAGATACTCAAACTTTGCCTGAGAACTAAGAAAGCCGTTGAATATGAGGGTGATGATGATAATAGTTGTTGTTAGTGCGCTTTGAACAGTCCAAAATGTCATGGAAAAGGGACTGTAAAGACGGCAAATAAAAGAAAGAATCGAGAGTATCTAGACTACCACATTTTTGAGAATCGTAAGTCGAGTCCTGTGATCTGATGAGACTTGCTCTCTCGCGAAATGCAGGGAAACACAACCGGTCAAAGTTGATGTTAAAAGTGCATGAACGGTGAAATAATATTATTTGGGACTTTACTATCCAACCTGATAGAAAATCTTTTTAAAAAAGCAATAACGACAGACTATAAAAATGGCTTCTAATCATGTAAGAGCCAAGTATTTGTCGCTGCCTCCCACCAGACACGACTTGACACAAGGTCAAAAGCCCGAAGGCCAATTAAAGTGGGGATAAAGGGAAGGGGAGGTCGGGAACGAATCGAGACTCGAACACTGCTTGTCTGTGCTGCTCATCGGCTCACTTAGTGCAATGTGAGCCTGATGAGGCAAGCAGTTTCACGAACCCGAATGTGGGTCCGGGCACGTATGCCAGTAAACGGCTTAAACTAGACGCTTGGTCTAGTGCCGTGCATGGGGGACAAAGGAGACAAAAATGCAGCTCGCCCACCCGAAGGTAGCCTAGTCGAAACTAGGTGCCTAATTAAAGAGCCAACAGATAATGAAATATCAGTCAGAGAGCATAATAGAATAAGTAAGTACAAACACTTCAAAAGAGTTATAGACTTAGGTAAGAAAAAAGAGACAGATAAACACATTAGAGAAGTATTTGGCGAGTAAAAGCTCATATGGGGTACCAAAATAAATGCACTTTAGGGAAATGCTCATCTCTTGAGGATGATCTCTCATTGTGTTTAGAAAAGAAAACCTCGAAAGTATGGCCATAATAATGATTATGATACTAAGCATTCGATAGGCTGTTTCAAAATGTGCAAGATATCCGACGAAATCATAAGGTCTATCAAGGAAACCATGAACAAACAGCAGGAAGAAAAAGCTTTGGTAAGGTGAAAATCCAAAGTTGTATCTTCCAGAGCGAAGCGCTATCAAAATTGATACTTGTAATAGCGATTATGCCAATCAATCACATAATTAGGAAATGGCCTAGTGGTTAGAGTGTTTGCCAATGGTCCGGGAGACCTGGGTTCAATCCCAGGTCGCGTCATACCAAAGACTTTAAAAGATGGTACTTCATACCTACTTGCTTAACACTCAGCAATATAAGGTAGGTATCAAGGGTAAAGTGGAGCAATCCAGGGAAAGGAGTAGCACCCTCCCTTACACCTAGGTGTAATAGCTATTGAAAAGGGAGCCTTCTGGCTGCCCTCGACTACAGTCGCCAACTTTACTTACAGGCGGATTCAAACTTCAGAAATCTCAAGAAAAAATCAACCATTTAATATACATTCACGACATTAAAAACTTTGTCAAAAATGAAAATAAAAGACTGAAAACCCTAATACAGGAATTGAGAATCTATAACGAAGATATAACGATGGAATTTAGCATAGAAAAATGTGCTAAGCTTATAATAAAAAGGGAAAAACGGCAAATGACGAAAGGAATAGAAGTACCAAATCAGGAAAAATCTGTAAGCTCAGAGATAAGGAATTTTAGAAATACCTGGGAATATTGGAATCAGGCACCATCAAACAAGTCGAGATGAAAAAAAGTAGTATCTCAGAAGGACGAGGAAATTTCTCGAAAGTAAATTATATGGCAGAAACCTTATAAAAAGGGTAAACACTTTGGCTCTCCTCCCTGTTAGATACTCGTGACCATTCTTAAAGTGGACTAGAGATTAACTTAAACAAGTGGAGCAGAGAAAAAGAAAACTAATGACGATGGATCATCCCAGAGATGACATAGACATGTTATATATGTCAAGAAAAGATGAAGAGGACTCGCTAGCATTCAAAATAGCGGATATAAATCAATAAGAAAACTCAAAGGCTACATTAAAGAGAGCAAAGAAAGACTGATTACAATGACCATAAACAACATAAAAATAAACGAATCAACAGAACAACAATAATTAGAAAAAATGGAAAGGAAAGCAATAAGATGGAGAATTAAAAGATAAACAAGTGACATTTCACTCTTGAAGGTTTGGATATGGCTAAAAAAGAGAAACTGAAACAATTTCTATTAGCAGCACAGAACATCGCCATACGGACCAACAATGTAAAAGAAAAATATATAAGATACAAGAAAATAGTAAATGTTGGTCATATCATGGCAATGATCTATCATTTAATAAGCGAAAGTAGGAAATTAGAGCAAAAAGAGTATAAAACCAGACCCGACTGGTTGTGGAACGTGATCCATTGGGAATATACCCAGAAGTTTCAATTTGACTGAAGGAAAGTGAAAAGGGAGATGAATACCCGTACCTTGCTAAAGAATTGAAAAAAAAATATGGAAACTGAAAATGACGATGATATGAATTGTAATTGGTGCGCTCGATACATTCATCAAAGGATTTGTACAGAGACTGGAGAGTTTGGAAACAAGAGGACAATTGGGGACCGTCCAAAGAACAGCATTGTTGAGATCGGCCAGAATTCTAAGAAGAGTCCTGGCGGCTTGAGGAGACTTACCGTCACTCAGATCCCAGGGGAAAACCATTAGCTTATGCTGGTGTTCAATCAACAACTACGGGGAGATGACACGAAAATATACCAACAACCGGATGCTAAAGAACCTGAAAGATTTTGAAGAAAAATACGGCAACCAAAAGAATATAACGAATAGGCTGAATAGATAAACAATATAACAAGAGGACTAAAAGGGCTCGAGGGAGGCCCGAAACCGAAAATATATATCGATTTACACAAAACGACACTAAAAAAATATCAAAGTGGAAAACGCCAGGCTATGATGGAATACATGATTTCTAGTTCAAGAAATTTATCTTCATTCACGACAGACTAGCACTAGAAATGAACAAATACCTCGAAAGAGCACACGTACCCAAATGGATGACCAAAGGAAGAACCAGATTGATCCAAAAGGACCCAATGATGTGGAAAATATTAACAGCACAAATAAGGGAAGAGATTTACTACTCACTAACAAACTGCGGATTATTCCCTGAGGAACAGAAGGGATACCGCAAAGGATACAGAGGCACAACAAAGTTACTTTACATAGATCATCCTATCCTAAACGAGAGCAAGACCGGACTGAAAAATGTAGCTATGGCTTGGATTGATTTAGAAAATCATGTGATGTGGTTCCGCAAAGCTGGATAATAAACTGCAAAAACATGTACAAAATATCAGATGAAGTCATGAACATTATCGAGAAAACCATGAAAACCTGGAGAGTGGAATTGACAGCAGGAGAAAGAAACTTACCAAAAGCAAAGATCCAAAGAGGTATTTTTCAATGAGGTGCACTATGAACGTTACTATTCATAACTGCCATGTAACCACTTTACCATATGCTCAGAAAATGCACAGAGAGATACAAACTTAGTAGATCGCAGGAAAAGATCAATCACCTAATGAACATGGATGACATCAAACTATTTGAAAAAATGAAAAAGAACTGGAAACATTAATACACGCAGTTAGAATATACACTCAGGACATAAAAGTGGAATTTGACATAGAAAAATGTGCCATGCCATTAATGTAAATTGGCAAGTGACATATGACAGACGGAATGGAACTGCCAAATCAAGGCAAGATTAGAACGCTTTGAGAAAATGAAACCTACAAAAACTTGGGCACCTTGGAGGCTCACACCATCAAACAAGTGGAAATGAAAGAAAAAAATTAAAAAGAATATCTCAGGAGAAGGAGAAAACTACTCAAGACAAAACTGTCTTGCAGAAACCTTATCAAAGGAATAAATTCCTGGGCTCTACCACTGGTTATATATTACGGACCTTTTTTGAAGTGGACCAGAGAAGAACTAAAAAAAATGGACCAAAGAACAAGAAACCTAATGACTATGCATAAAGCATTACATCCTAGAGACGACATTGACAGTCTATACGTACAGAGAAAAGAGGGAAGAAGAGGAATTGTCAGTATTGAAGACAGCGTTGATGCATCGATGCAATGACTCGAAGACTACATAGAAAAACACGAAGGAGGACTGATTACAGCCATCAGAAACGATACTGATAACACGATCGACTACAGAATGACAATATCTAGGAAATAAAAATGGAAAGTAAACAATTCTATGGGCTTTTTAAACGACTAATAAACAACATTTCACTCGACAAAACCTGGACATGGCTAAGAAAAGGAAACTTTAAGAGAGAAACAGAATCTCTCCTAATAACAGCACAAAACAACGCCAGAGGAGCCACTCATATTAAAGCAAAAATAGATGAGACGCAAAAAATAGCAAATGCAGTGACAGAGATGAAACGATCAATCACAATACGCAAATGCAGCAAATTAGCACAGAAGGACTATAAGACTAGACACGACTGGGTTGGCTGGTGTCCAAGAAAATGACACACATAAACTCCTATGGGACTTTGACATACACACGGATCACCTTATCTCAGCCAGAAGACCAAACCTTATAATAATCAACAATAAAAAAATATAATTTGCAAAATTGTTGACTTTTCTGTCCCATCTGACCACAAAATAAACGTGAAAGAATGTGAAAAGAAGAATAAGCACCTCGACCTTGCTAGGGAATTGAAAAACTATGGAACATAAAGGCGACAATTATACCAATAGTGATTGGTGCTTTCGGTATAGTAATTAAAGGATTATAAAAGAGAATAGAGAACTTGAAAGTTGGAGGACGAGTGGAGACATTTCACACTACTACATTTTTGAGAATGGACAGAATACTGAGAAGCGTCCTGGAGACTTGAGGAGACTTGCGGTCACTCAAACTCCAGTGGAAGACAATAAGCTAAATCTGATGCGTAAACTATAATAATAAAAATAATTAATTCGTAGCTATCATGAGATATCTTTTAGAGAAACGTTGTAAATTCTATAGATATATCAATTCAAACAGTGTTATTAACTCTAATCGGATTTTCTCTCTATCTGCCACAGTTATGTCTCAGCCGTTTCCTAGTTTCACAACTACGACGACTACGAACAATGTAAATAATCCCCTTCATATCAAGTAGGTCATAAAACTGGGATACATACTTCATCTAATATCATGCAATTTTATGTAAGAAGTGATCAGATGTTTTACGGCTTGTGCTTCTTAATGGAAAGAAAAAGATAAGTAAAAACGTGAAGCACTTTTGTCGAGAATATGTACAATGGATCAGTCGACACCGATGGAAATTTTCATTTTGCATGTGTGAAGGCCACCATCGAGTTAATGGTGCACCTAGTGCTTGTCTAGGAATCATGTCAAGTAAATGGTAGCTGCAGGTGGAAAGAAGAGGGAAAAGAATTAGGGAAAAGTTGATGAAGTAAAAAATGTGGGAGAAATTGTGTGTAGAGATCGGAATGCAGTTTTAAAAAAAGAGATAATAATGAAGAAGAAGAGGGAGAATTTCGACTCAAAAGAAGCTGAACGAAAAAATTTACAAATTTATCAGGAAATTTAGAAATTACAAAATGCGTGGACTAAAAAAAAGTCAAAAAGGAACACATATGTTAGAGTAAAAAAGAATATGAAAATAGAAAAAATTGTAAAGAAAGAAAAGAGAAAAAAATGATCGAAGAAAAAATATCCGTTGAAAGAAAGAAAGAAAGAAAGAAAGATTTTCAATGAAGAAAGAAAAAGAAAAGATGAAAATCGAATGTGGAAAAAATTTCTAAAAGAAGGTTAGTAAAGGAATTAAGAAAGAAAGAATAAAGAGAAAACCAGAAAATAGAAAAAAGAAAATAGAACAGCTGAAATAAAATTTAAAAAAAAACATGAACTAGAATGAGATAAAAAAAGATAGAAGAGGAATTAAGAGATTAAAAAAACAGAAAATAAAATTTGGAAGAAAAAAAGAAAGAAAAAAGATATTAGAATAAAGAAAAGCAACGAAAGAAAGAAAGAAAGAAAGAATGAAATAAAAGGAATTAAGAAAAAAGAAAACAGAAAAATAAAATGAGAAAACACAACTACTAAAGGAAAGAAAGAACGAAATGAAAAAAAGGAAGAAAGAAAAAACGAAAAGAAAGAAAGAAAGAAAGAAGGAAGGAAAGAACGCGATGAAATAAGAAGGAAGAAGCAGATAATTAGATAAAAGGAAAAAGAAAAAGAAACATCATCCAAATCAAATAACACGTTATATAAAAGTTATTTTCTTAAAAAGGAGAAAATAATGAAGAAATTGTTTTTTTTTTAATAAAATCGCAGCTACAAAAAAAAAAACATCAAATGCCAGACATTGACATTATTGTCTTTACACACATCTCTTCATCGAATAGAAGAGTGAAACAGAGCTGATATCGTACGAACAATTTATCACGCTGATGATTTTCACTTCATTACAATGCACATGAATCGGCATCAATAGATTAACTACATAACGTAGTAGTCTCCCTTCTATTAACACACACACACACACACACACACACACACACACACACACACACGTCTATGTAATTATATTATAAACTTAAGGATCTAGCTACAGAAAGGAAAATGCCACCACTATTTACACAAGAATTAAATTCCTGGAAAATAGCAGCCACTATGAACTGAACGGTAGGAACGACGCATATATATATATATATATATATATATATATATATATATATATATATATATATATATATATATGTGTGTGTGTGTGTGTGTGTATATATATGGATATACGTGTGTGTGTGTGTGTGTGTGGTGCAGTTTAAACATTAAGGAAAGATAAAAGTGGTCAACTGAATTTGTAAATATTTTTAATTTAACTTCCTGTTTCTTTTTTAAAATACCCACCTTAGCTCTTTTTCAGACAATTAATATGCGCTCTGTTTGACATGCAAATCAATTTTTCGCAATAAAACTGTCATTAACCAATATTCAAGAAAAGAAGATGTCTAAAAACCAATAAAGACAAATGCGAGGAATGTTAACGACGAAACAGTTGAAAATCGATTATAAAATAGATAAATGTACATTTTTATTTTTCAATTCACGAAAAAATGGAGGTTTATAAAATCTCAAAAAAACCTAGCCCAGTCGGCTAGTTTAGTAGAATTTACCGATTGCATCACTGCAGAGTTGTAAGACCCCCCACACAATTGGTATCCTGTTTACAACATTAAACAATCTGATGGTGAGGCTACAGTAATGCGGGAGCTTTGGGTAATGCTGAGTACTCCTTTATTACCATCACTCTCAGTCCACTCTGACCTGGAGCGATAGCACCTTAAAGGACCCTATTTATGGGTAAAAGATTATTGATTGACATTTAAATTGTGTGCAAACCAATGCCTTATGCTAAATTGATTTGTTTGAAAAAAAACTGTTTGGACAATAAACATTGTGTAAACAAATAACTGAAGTTAATTGAATTGTTTGTGATAGCTATACTTGGAACTATTTAGCTTTGTTGGCATTCATTAACCAACAATGGTTGATATACCATAAGACCAAACCAAACCCAACCAATCGAAAAACATATCATCATGTAATATTATACAGTGCTTATTGATTTAAGTAAATGGGATATTGTTTTTTTTTATAAAATAAGTTTGTATGGGTAAACCTTTGAATATATGAATGAATAAAATTTCATGTACAAAAATTGTTTTCACATTAAAATATGGGACACTCAGAATTAATAATGTTTAATATGTTAAATAACGATTGATATTTTAACTGAAACTGGCTACATTCATTTCTCCTATAGATCTATGACTATTGTAAACGTTTTAAGAGCATCATTTGTTTAATACACTCTGCGTAGTGAAAAATAAAGCACGTGTATAAAAAGAAAAATGTATATTATGAAAATATTGCGAGTGTCTTCTCGCCATGGATTCAGTCTCCATCAAAGATTGCAGCATTGAGTTCAGATCGGAGAGAATTTTTAGAAAAGACTAGAGTTCGTTGGAGTATAGGTCCTGTAAAGAAATATACCAGTTGTTTGATAGCAAGGGGAAGATTCCTTTGATATGCCGCATAAGTTACGTGGGCGGCGTGACAGGATGTGCGCCTGTTTTCTAGGGTAAACAGGACAATGCACCAGCGGAAATACCGCGTAGGTTGCATGGGTGACACTACAGGATGTTCACTTATTTCCTAAGGTAAGAAGGATGCCGGTGCTCCTCAGTGGAATTGGCACATCGGTTGCATGGGGAGATGCTAGACAGGAAGCAGGGCTTGGGGGATATCATGGGTGTCCGGAAACCCGAAAAAAGCTTTCATCGAAAAACCACACCATTGAGTGTATTTCAGCCCTCTCCGACTCTCTCTCTCTTTCTTTCTCTCTCTTACTCTACCCATACATACATTTTGGGTAATAAAGGAAAACAAGAAAGAAGCAGTTATAATTTTTTACATCGACATTGTTACTTTTCCCCCGTATACTATCAGCAAGAGGAGTTTCAAACAATATTTAACAAGATTCCCTCCAATATATATATATATATATATATATATATACTGTGTACTTAGGCAGCAATTCATTATTTAAGCACGTTCTGTTAAAGACTCTGGAGTATTTTCTTTAAAGGATCTTTAAGTAAAGAAGCTCAAGTCTTCTTATTTTCTTTATGTGCGGGTCGTGGTGAAGAAAGTATTCCAGAGTAGCCCAAGCGCTTTCGATCATTTCGCTAGTCACCTTAACGGCTTGTGTTTGTTGCTGTTAGTTGCGATGTGTTTTTATATTGGAGTGTTTTTATCGCATGTATTTGCTCATTCGTTTCCAGGGATGGTAGGGCTAGTTACTGAATATGTTGAATATGTGAATACCTGTGTTGAATGTTATTTTATTTATAGTAATATTTATAGTAATATTTTTTTAAAATTTCTTTATGGTTTTTTTCTACGAGAATTTATAAATTGGCATAATGGTTAAAGTGTTCGCTAATGGCCCGGGAGACCTCTGTTCAATCCCAGGTCGAGTCATACTAAAGACTTTTAAAATAGTACTTGATGCCTCCTTGCTTAACACTCAGCATTATAAGGTACGGATCAAGGGTAAAGTGGAGCAATCCAGGGAAAGGAGTAGCGCCCTCCCCTACACCTTGGTGTCGTAGCTATCGAAAAGGGAGCCTTCGGGTCACCCCCGACTCGACTGTATATATATATTTAATTCATGGAAAATAGACAGCAACTATGGGTTTCATGGAGTTTATTGCAAAACAACAATCATCAGGGCGTCAAGAAGATGGAATCTTTTTAAATGCCTGATCATTGTTGTTTTGCAAAAACTCCATGAAACCCAGAATTGCTGTCTATTTTCTATGAATTAAATAAATAAATAAATAAATATATATATATATATATATATATATATATATATATATATTATCAATATATAATAGCTCTATCCTAGATATTGAGCACTCTCCATATTATATTGCACTTGGTTCACAACTAACTCTCTTAATATATATATGTGTGTGTGTGTGTGTGTGTGTATAGAAATCAACGGGAGAAAACATTATAATATTATATATATATATATATATATATATGCATGCGTGTGTGTGTGTGTATGTGTTAGAGAACTCCGAAAATTCAGTCAAAGCTGTATGAACATTTACAACGTTATGCATCTTTTCCTGCCTCACCTAAAATTTCATAAGCCTTTTAAAATCTCTTCATTAAATAAAGATATTTGCTTTCCAGGATTTTTTTTGCAAATACTTGTATTACCTTTATCGATCCATGTATGTTTATATGTTTCTCATCATATCCTTGTGCATAGATTATTAACTGTACCCTCATTATATTCATTCGAGTAATCACACACGTTTAAAGTGCACTATTTCTTCTTAAATAAAACAACGTTATTTTAACGGATCTTTTTGAAACCGTGGACATATTCCGTGATTAATGCTTAGATATGCCAACTCCGAAGCTTAACCTAGCATCGCAGAAGAAAATTAATTATGACTTGTTAATAAACACTATGCCATATAATTTAATTTCTTCTTGTTAATGATTTTTTTCTAGCAACAGAATTCTAATTAGCAAAATTGTTAATATCATTAAGCTTTTTCGCTGCCACTTCGAAAACAATGGTGTTTTCTTTATTTACTTAGATTTCATTGGCATACAGTTATCAGTATATTTCTTCTATTTTGAAAGTAAAAAATCTATTAATTTATTTAATGCATATTTCAAAGATATCTCTACTCGTCTGGAATATTCGGAAAATAAGGTCGAAATTAAATTTTGGAGTCGTTTAATATTGTTGCTTGAGGTTTATTTTGACTTGGTTTCTTTCTTTAATAGGATATCAAAATGCATGAGTCATTTAAAGCTAAACCCCTCCTTGCAGATGCTACTGTTTAACCTATTGCTGCTTTAACAAGGTTAATGAACCCAGTCTACCTATAATTCAATAATGGCTATAGGGAGAATAGATTGAATGATACCTTTTCCAAAAATTATAGTGCAAAGTCACGTCCATAATTTAAACATGAATCACCCTGTGCATTTCCAAAGACTATAACGATTACAGCATGATGGTACCTTGGGTAGTTAAATGGTGAGCGATCTAGACTAGGAAACCTTCAAGCGTGAGTTCCAGTCACATTTGCAGGTGCCATTTATACGTCGAAGCAAAAAAAAAACAAACTTAGTATATTACAATAATTACGCCACGAGCAACCATATCAACTGGAGCAATAAAATGCATCTTGTCATACAAAAACAGAGAATAATATAATGCAATACTACTCATGATTAAGATCCCGGTTACCCTGCGGGAGAGTGGGGGTGTAATTGGTTGATCACGGAGAAATTCATCTCTCGTGAAATGGTAAGCAAGTTAGACAAGCAAACCTTCACGATTAAATCCTGGTTTTATTGGGTGCTTCTATTCAATGAGGCTTGTGCCACTGCTACTGAAAGAAGCTTAAGAAATTTTGCGTTTTGCATTTCGTGAGTTGCAATTACGAAGAAGTATAAAGCAATTGTGTCTTTTGCAGTTTTAACGTTTTAGAAAGATCTTTTCAAAGGGGTTTCAACGGAAACTTTTGAACATGAACAAATTTCTTCTCCCTGTGAAAGCCCTATCGGTATGCGCCGAATACATCCTCTTCAGGTGAGTAAATCACCCCACTCACACAAGAGGGGTGACTTCTGTATGAAATTATACTACATCTGATGGTGAGACTCCAGATTTGGTGCTTTAGGAAGTGGGAACTCATCCCTTCGTGGCCCAGTCTAATACTTCGACTGCATCTCTGCTGATGGGTAAGACTCTCCCAATTAGTGTCCTGGATATGGCACTAAACAATCTGATGGTGAGGCCTCAATAATGATGGAGCTTTGGGAAGTGCAGAGTACCCCTTTATTGCCATCGCTCCCAAGTCCACCCTTGTCGGAGAGTTAGCACTTGACAGGTTCCAATGTATGCGTCAAATAAAAATGTTTGACGTTTAAACTGAGTGCAAACAAATGACTGATGCTTAACTGAATTTTTTGAAATTGAACTGTTAAATCGTTTAAATGTGTGTGAACAAATGACGGATGTTTAATTGAATTGTTAGTAATGCATGGCAGTACTTGAAACCATTTAACTATCTTGACTTTTGCTAAATTGAATTGTTTGAAATAGAACTGTTTCATCATTTAAATTTGTTTCGAAATCATATATTTAATAAATATGTAAAAACACGATTTGACATTAAATAACCTACGATGTTTGATGTGCCATAAATGAAAGGAAACCAAACCAAACCATCATATCTTCGTTGAAATTACACCCAGATCCAGTAAAATGGGTGGGATAGTAACTGTTAGGGTCTAATCTATGTGTTTGGAAAGAATTAGTATTAGATTGGAACATGTGAAATCACAACAATGTGCAAACAAATAATTATTGCTTAACAGAATTATTAATTTTAGATAGGAATGATATTTGACGCGCGCCCCACCAAACAGATGAGTGTGGCACAAGAACTTATTAAGGAGGGCCCGGACGAAAAACTATAGCCCAGACACGCTCGGCACTTCCAAAAACGCCTCAGACTTCGTCAGTATTTTCCTAAGAAGGAGCGCCTCAGGCGCCAGGCAAAAAACCGAGCCTCTCCAAGAAGGCTGAGAATCGGGAAGGACTGTCCCCTGAGGCTTCAAGGGTAAGTTCGTACTTGCCGCCTGATATGAATGGTACGAAGGCCTCCTCAACCATCAATCCAGAGAGCCTCGACGACAAATATCCCTGCAAGACGCTGCACCCAACCAGGTCCGTGCTATTCTCGCCACGGCTGGCCGAAGTGTGAAGGATATGTATGAATGTTGGATAGTAATACTATCATTTAACTGAATGCAAACTTTTTTAAGAATAATTGAAGATATAGTTGTTTACTGAGTATTAAAACTATTAGTTACATGAAACCATATAACTGTTTATACCGGCTCATTAGCCTGGTGAGTAGAGTTCACCAATGGTCCAGGAGACCTCGGTTCGATCCCAAGTCGCGTCATACCAAAGACTTTAAAAATGGTACGCGATACTTCCTTGCTTAACGCTCAGCAATATAAAGTACGTATCAAGAGTAAAGTGATGCAATCAAGGGAAAGGAGTCGCGCCCTCCCCCTACTCCTTGGTGTAGTAGCTATTGAAAAGGGAGCCTTCTGGTCACTCTTGACTACGGTCTCTAATTATGTAACTTTGCAAATTAATGATTAATTTTGATTAGAAATAGAAATAGTTTCTTGAATCCATACAATTGAATCCATATAATTGAATCCATATAATTGAATCCATATAATTGTATATACATTACTAGAATTAAATGGGAAGGCCTAAAATTATACAATTGCACATTATTTCTACTTGAGAGGAATAGGTTATATCCACTTTTTTGGAGTAGAATATTAAAACTATTGTCTTCATCTTCATCATGCTCACAACCTTTCAGCCGATGGGTCCTCCGGGTTTTTTTCAGATGTTTCATGTCGAACTAGCGAGTTCACACAGAAACACCTGAAGAAGGCCGAATGGTGCATCGGTGGATACTTTATGAGTATATCAATAAAAATGAATATTATAAGTGATAAAAATTAGCACGCTTCATCTCAGAAATTAAGGTAAATAGAACTGAATCATATCACTGTGTACGAATATATGCGACAAAATAAGAAAAGCACATAGACAAATAAGAAAAGGCAAAGAAAGGAATGAAGAATAGCAGCGAAAATATAGACATAATTGTTATCCGACTTTTTGAAATGACTAAAAAATAATCCATTAGAGGTTGATATGCCGTTAAACAAATAAAGAAAACCAAACTAATTTTACCAATTAAAGACTGTTTGGAAACACACTGATATGGCTGACCTGGTTGAATAAAAAATCAAGAAATTGCAGAATCAAATTATATATGTTTTTAACCTGTTCTTTCTTATCCAGGGATGAAGTGGAAACTTTTCGAACCAACCCAATAAAAGACATTTAAAATATCAGAAATGTTATGAAAAGAAAATCGCATCACTTGGCTTTTTGTAAAGATCATTGTTTTCTAATTCTGTGCGGCACCAAAATTATTAGGAAATTCTTCATTGCATTCTGAGTTCAGTCCTTGATAATCCATGAGTGTTGAGCCTTGTTCCATTTTCTTTAAACTAAAAATATGTATTGTGTAACGGTTATCGTAGTTGACAATGAAATCGGTGACCAGAGTTCAAATCTTATATTAGGTTGTTTACGTTTCACTAACCTCAGAAACATCTACGAGGTGCATACGATAAGTTTCCAGACTTTTTTCGTATGGGTATTTTTATTGATAGTACACACATGAAACTCTAGTTTCCTTCGAAGTGATTTCCTCCGCCTGCAATGCACTTGTTCTACCGTTCCAACAACTTCTCAAAGGCCCCATGGAAGTCCTCTTGTGTGAGTCTGTCAATGACCTACGTCACAGCCTCTTTCATCGCCTCACTTGTATCATAACGACAGCCTCTGAGCTTAGGGAATAACCAAAAATCACAGGAAGCAAGGTCTGTACTATAGGGAGGTTGAGGAAATGTCTTGATGCCCATCTTGGTCAAATAGGCTGTGAAAAAGATGGAGTTGTCGACTGGTGCATTGTCCTGGTGGATTTGAAGTGTGCTGGCCTCATTCGACGGAATCTCTTCCTGAACTTCCTTAAAACCTCAACATAGTAACCCTACGTCTAACCCTTATCCTTTGGCCTATCAACTCTGGTGTACTGACTTCCTTACTCCTCCCACACCTCTCATCATCCCCCACAGCCTCTCTGCCTTCCTAGAATCTCTTATGCAACTCAAAAACTGATGCTCGATCCATCCAAGATGCTCCAAAAGCAGTCTGAAGCATTCCATACGTTTCTGTGGCATTTTTTCCAAGTTTAAAACATAATTTTATTGCATATCGTTCTTCTAAAGTGTCAGATTGCATTTTTGAAATTCACCAGCTGTAACAATCAAGATTTAGTAGGGTGTATTCCAATTCCTCTGTAGCTGTTCCTTTGGACCTGAACTCATCAAAATTTGTCTGTCGTCTCAAAAGATGTATAGCAATAACATACTGAATTTTTAAGAGTCTACGACAATTCTAAGTGTCCATACGAAAAACGTCGGGAAACTTATCATATGCACCTCGTATTTTTCTTTGACCTCATGAAAACTGTGATGAATATGTTTTTTTTACAAATATTTGATACATTGAATGATCAGATTCAGTAGCATGTCAAGAAATTTGTGGTTATCTTATGTTTTGAGCTTCTGACATGGCGTAAATTTTTCATGCATAGTGTAGGTTTTTTGTGTAGTTTCTTAAGTGTTTTATATGATATAAATTATTCCTATCCAATACAAATATTTTGCTAACAGATTTGACACTTTGGTCAAAACCTAACATATAGCAATATTCGCTGGTCAGATTGATCATAGAAATGGTGGCAATGAAGAATTATTCCAGAGTTCTCAGAAGTGGAGGCTTCTCGATGGTGAGGATCTATCGAGAATACCACCCAATTGTGAAGGACAATTATAGCAGAAACTGGAGTCGATGCTTTCGGCGGCAGAGATTGCAAAACAAGTTTAATTTGAAGGAATTATAGATGCTGGAAATTCGAGAAAATTATTTAGTCATGTCTTTTATTCTAAACTGGATCCTCACCACTAAATACATTTGTGTGACATACCAAGGACACTACCTTATAGCCCTGATTATTGGGCGAACTTTTCCGATGCTATAAGTTTTGAGCCTATATTTTTTCTCGGCATTGACCACTTTCTCTGACACACTTTTACTTGCACTTATCACAGTCAAGTAGCAAGGATATAGCGAGTCGATTTATCGATTAGGAATTCAAAGGAAATGTATTGTCGTTGACGTTGTTGTTGTTGTTGTTGTTGTTGCTGTTTTATACTCAATGCAACCTGCTTAATTACAATCACACTTCATTTAATTTCTTTCATAACTTTGTGTTCACAACATGCTTTCTCTCTGACGCAATAGTTTCATTCGATTTTTCCATAGAAGTCAGATTAAAATCCATCGCTATCATTTTGCCCTCTTCGTAGTTGTTCAAGTCGATACGTCATTTAAACCAGTGTTGAAACGAACCTGTTCGAGAAAAAATATTATAACACTTTTATTTGAATACATTCATATCAGTAAACAAAAGTGTGTAAAATCAGAAACGAATTGAATATAATCGAATTTTATTTGTCTTACTTTAGAAAGATAGTCCTGTCTTTTTTTTCTTTTGATATTAAATCTAATTATATATTCATATATTATCATAAAGATATATCTTCTTGACGCATTATGACACATGTTAAATGGTTCATGTGGGGGCTTTTGAGTCTTTCATAATTATACCGCCATAATTAAGCCACCATTTCCAGATATCCCAGCTGGGATTGAACACTCCAAAGCATGTATTCCAGCAGTGAATATCCATGGAATTACCCTACATTTTCCATAGACACCTCGTGCTTTTTCCACTAATGGGCTGAATGTTCTACTGACCTCCTTTTAAATAACTCTTGTTATACCAATTCTCATCAATGACTGTAATGAGAGCACCTTAAAAACCCTAGGCAACCCTCTTCTAGTGGTTGATAAAGGACTCACCATCCTAAATTTCTGGATTGTTCTACCAATGTATGGTATTCGGAAAACATCTCATGAGTTTCCTCCAGGTGTTATTCGGAGGGCATTTTTAATTACCACAAAATCACCTGCGTGTTTGTATCCAAGAGAAAAATACCATGCTTGAACAAATTGTTGTTTCAAGGATAAGATCAAAGAATTTCAAATATTTTCCAATATCTACTCTCGGTTGCCAGTTTGGAGCTGAGAAGAGTGGGAAATTGTTATAGTCAACTGGGTCTTTTATCTGGCTTGGAGAAAATAGCGAGATTCCTTCCTGAAGAAGAAGATGTTAATTATCAAAGCTGTATGAATAACTCCGGCAATTTACGCAAGTATCAGTTACAAATTAAATTAAACAGCTCTTTTCATTTTTGTAAAAACAATCCTATCAACATCGCAATACATCAAAATATTGCAAATAAATTTATTTTGTTTTAAAGTTAAGAAGCATCTCCCTGTCTTTCTAAGCACTTCATATTTGATTTACTTTTTCTATACAGGATATGTAAAGACCTAAAAGTGGGATAATCTCACAGAGTTTGATCCGTAGGGTTGGGTGGATAAGGTAAACTCTATATATTTAGAGCCAAAATAGTTTCCTGAATGCATTTTGTAAAGCTTTATCTTGCGATACTCTGCAACAGTAATTTACCTTTCCAACAGGTGAGTAAAGGTTTTAGCAGTCAATTTTTGAAACGAGGATTGTTGATTTCTATGGGTCACGGTTTTTGGTCTTAATCTTTATTGTTATATTTATAACGTTTCCGCCGATAGGTCCTCCGAATATCTCCAGGAGCTTGTCGAACTCAGGAACCTACACGGAACTTAGAACCACGTCCTTTATTTAATCCAGCAGGACATATAGCGTAACGGTTATAGTCGTTGGTTCCTTAAGATTCAAGAGACAATCATCTGGAGGTTGAATACAGGAATAAGGAAGTAAATTTGGCGACCGAAATCAAGGGTGACCAGAAGGCTCCCTTTTCAATTGCTACTACACCGGAGTGGAGTGGGCGGTATTTCTTTCCTAGGATTCCTCCACTTTATCCTTGATACGTACCTTATATTGCTGTGTGTTAAGCAAGGAGATATCAAATACTATGTTTAAAGTCTTTTGTATGACGCGACCTGGAATTGAACCTAGGTCTCCCGGACCATTAGCGAACACTCTACCCAATAGACAAATGTGATGGTTTAATACAGAAATATTTAGCCCTTATACTCAGTTATAGTTTACGTAATCGGAACAAGCGACCCTCGTGGTTTAAATAAAGGAAGTGGTTCGAAGTTCCATATAGGCTCCCGAGTTCGACAAACACCTGAAGAAGGCCGGAGGACATATCAGCCGAAACGTTTTAAATATAACAATAAAGATGAATACGATAGTCTGAAAACTCTGAACGATGATGATCAGTAAAGTTCACTTTTACAACAAAGATTGGAACGGTGTTTAATGTTAATGAGAGTGTCTCTTAGAATTCACTCTTTTCCTGCAATTCAGCACTTTATGAACAGACGGCATCTTCTATATTCCATCAAACATTGAGCGTTCATGTTTCTTGGTAAAATCCAGATTTTAGTCAAGAGTGCCACAGAAAAAAAAAATCTCATGAATTTCTAAATATCACCTGTGCGGTGTACGAGGGGCATACGATGTTTCCAGAATTTTTCCGTATGTGCACTTTTATTGATAGAACACGCATGAAACTCTAGTCCCATTCGAGGTAATCACTTCGGCTTCAATGCACTTCTTGTACCATTCCAACAACTTCTCAAAGGCCCCATGGAAGTCCTCTTGTGTAAGCGTGACAATGACCTTCGTCAGAGCCTCATTCATCTCCTCAATTGTCTCATAACGACAGCCTGTGAGCTTAGGGAATAAGCAAAAGTCACAGGGGGCAAGGACTAGACTATAGAGAGGGTGAGGAACTGTCTTGATGGTCATCTTGGTCAAATAGGCAGTGACAAGGATGGAGTTGTGAACTGGTGCATTGTCCTGGTGGAAATGCGACTGGCCCGATTTGATGAGTGTTTGCCTCTTCCCTAGGAATCTCGTCCTGAACTCCCTTAAAACCTCAACATACTAACCCTAACCCTAACCGTTTGGCCCATCAACTCTGGTGTATTAACTTTCTTACTCCTCCCACACCTCCCATCGTCCCTCACGGACTCCCTTCCTTCCTTGAATCTCTTATGCCACTCGAAAAACTGATACTCAATTCATGCAAGATGCTCCAAAAGCAGTCTGAAGCATTCCATTGGGTTCTGTGGCATTTTTTCAAATTTAAAACAGAATTTTATTGCATGTCGTTCTTCTAAAATGTCCTCACGTCCAGATTGCATTTTTGAAATTCACCAACTGTGACAATCAGGCTTTCGTAATGTGTATTCCAATTCCTACTGTAGCTGTTAATTTGAACCAGGACTGATAAAAATCAGTCTGTCATCTCATAAGATGTATGGCAATAACCTACTGAATTTTCAAGAGTCTGCGACAATTTTTAATGCTTGCACAAAAAACGTCTGGAAACTTATTGGATATATATATATATATATATATATATATGTGTGTGTGTGTGTGTGTGTGTGTGAGAGAGAGAGAGAGAGAGAGAGAGAGAGAGAGAGAGAAAATATTTTTAGCGTTGTAGAAACGTACTGGGCAATGACATTGAAGTAAGGATATTTACACTTCAGCCTTGCTATTAAGTTCCATTTCAGACTAATATTTATGACTTAAAGTCTGGAAACTTATCGTATGCACCTCGTTATTGAATTTAGGCAAGTGTTAATGGTAGCTCCATCTAACAAACGCCTCCCCATTTTTTCCAATAACTCCAGTTTGGATTAAAGTTACGAGTGATGCACACTATGTGTTTACTGTTGAAACATTTCTTTTAAAGGTGGATTAATCGTCGATTACGACAAAGGGAGCTTTTAGTGCAAATTTTATGTTACATTGGAATCATTCTGTCCGGATAGAGAACAGATACTGCTATGGATTGAAAATTTCAGAGCCTCTCATCCATCGATTTAAAGAAAGTTCCCTGAAATAATTAAATGATGTTATTCAACCAAATGATACTGAAAGAGTACAATATATGACTCTTCGTCTTTTTGTCAACCTATTGACACATAGCCAGTTTAATATGTAGGTGGTATCTCTGCCGCAACCTGTATAATTTGGTTGAAACCAACATCTTTTTCAATAAGATTTTGAAAACCTCCTTGTCATCACCGGTGACAATCTTTTGCGACAATCTTTCTCTTATGGGATTTCTTCTTAATAAAATTTCTTTTTCTCCGATTTACTTGAGAAATTTAGCTGATAAATCCAGGGATGTTTTCTTTTTTCAGAGTTGACTTTTCTCAGTCGGCAATGTTATGTCATTTTAATTTAACGGTAAGACGAGAAGAAAGATGAAAGAGAAGGAGTAAAGTTGATGAATGATAGCATACTATGATTTAACCAGATAGATAGAAAGATAGATAGATGTGAAAATATGTAACAGATTGATAAATAGAAGTGTAAAACTTTGATAGATCGAGATTTTATCAAGATAGATATTGTCCACGGAATAATAAACAAATATCTCGCTATGAAGATCGAACTATCTCCACGAGATTCTTATATAGCACCTTTGAAGAGGGGTAAGATCCCCCCCAATGAGTGTCCTGGATATGAAACTAAATAATCTAATGGTGAGGTTCCAGTAATGCTGGGCCTTTGGGGAATACGGAGCACCCCTTCATTGCCATTGCTCCCAGGTCCACTCTAGCCCGGCGTGGTAGCAACTGATTGGGCCCTATCTATGGGTTAAATAGAACTAACGGCATACTTATGCTAAACTCAACTGTTTGACTCGACTGAATAGCTTAAAATAGAAATGTTTTTCACAATTAAACCATACTTACATTTAAACTGCGTGCTTATGCTGAAATGAGAAATTGAACCGTTTTTGACATTGAAACTGTACTTCCACTAAACTGAATTATTATATGCAGAACTGTTTCGATATTTTACTGTGTAAACCGAATCTGTACTTACGCTAAACTGAATTAGCTGATTTAGAACAGTTTGAATAAACTGAATAGTTTGAAATATAAATGTTTTGACAATTAAACTGTGTACTCATACTAAACTGAATTGTTTGAAATAGAACTGATTATTTACATTAAAATGGATTTGGCTTTAAATAACCTACAAAGGTTGATATGCCATAAAACGCAACCAACCAACCAACCAACCGATAGAAGTACGCTTACTAGTTGGCTTTGTATGAAATACTTCAGTAACGCAACCTGATTCAAGCCCTCTTATGAATAAATCTGTGAGATAAGATTGATTATAAGCAATCCTCTGTATACTGGTGGTTTGCTGATGTTCTGTAAACATTGAAAACGACTAAATTTAAAACCAAATAAGAAGTTGTTTTTTTTAAGTACTCTTTCGAATGTTGATTTCAAAAGTAGAAAATTTGTACCCACATGGAAGATGGATACAATAAATCTTTTTCCCTGCTTCCTTGTTTAATAGTCCATAGTACATATCCATGCAGATATTCGAGTTAAGTAGAACACATAGATCGATAAGTTTAAATTAAAACAGGGAAATATAACTGAATTTTCAAGACTGGCTATATTGATTAATCCTAATACACATCTTCACATTGGAGAAATAATCGCCTATGCAGTTAAAAAATTCTGTTTTGTCAGCATTGTTCCACGTCATTGCTAAATAATGGCAAATGTTTAAATATTCGTATTAAACAGAGAATTATATTTCACTTGTGGATGGCGCTTAAAAATACTAGCAGAAGTACCTGTCTCCAACGGGTAAAAAGGAATACTTAGCGCTCAGCTTGCTATCAATTAAATTTTAGACTGAAACATAACAAACGGTTATTGTAACTAAAGCACCTGGCAAAACATGCTATTTTAATCCATGTATAGGATAATAATAATAAGTAAAAACAGCAGCAAATAGTCCGGATCTTAATCAGATTAAAAATTTATGCTGGAAATTTTTCTTTGAATGATCCATCGAAAGACTGTCACAAGTGTTTTCTCTTGAATTTCAAATTATAAAAAAATCAAACTTTTCTTCATGCCGTTATTTTGGTATAAATGTTAATAAAACCAGCAAATGGAACATTTTTTCGAGAAAGAATATTCAGAATACGAAATGAATTTATAAGACGTTGTAGACAACAAAGTTTAGTCTCAGCAAGTATTTCATCATCATCATCATCATCATCTTGTCGTGCCGCCAGCACGGATATCCCTGACACTCTCTCGCCACTCCTCCCTATTGTTCATCGCTTCTGGCAGTTCCTCAGAGCTACATCCCGTATCCTCACAGAGCTGCTGTGTGTTGGTTCGAGCTGGTCGCCCTTCTTTTGCTGGGCCATGTGAGGGGGTCCATAGGAGAACATCACTTATGAGCTCATCTCTGCTTCTCCAGCAGTGTCATGCATGTCTGGTTCGTCTAACTTTGATAGTTTGCGTGAGGTGAGGTAGGTGGTCGTACACCTGGTGCTTTGTGGGGTGTTGCCTCCAGGACTTGTTCAAAATTGCTCGCAGCATTCTTGTGTTGTCAAGCTTTTTCTCCATCCGTTTTGTCAGCGTCCATGTAGTGCATCCATATAGCAGTATCGACACGACCGCTGCTTGGAAGAAACTGTGTTTCATTTTATCGGTCAGGTCTGACTTTCAGATGACCGATAGTCTATTGATAGCTGGCCATGTCTTTGTTAGTCGCGTGTTGATGTCTGTCTCGTTTGACGAGACACTGCACCCTAGTTAGGTGAACTTGTCAATTAGTTTTAAACCTGAATAATTTCAAAGACAGTACGAGTTGAAATAATTGTTTCATTATTCAATTTATTCCAACACATGAAAAAAGCGTAAAAATAAATATAAGCATAAAAGTCTCCAAATGTTCCTGATAAAATACTATTACTTTCTCCAGGCGGAAAAACTCAGACCTCAATTCTCACGGCCGACGACTGTATTTTAAAGAAACACAAGAAGCAATAAATGAATAAACTTCACAGTTTTTTTTTCTTTTTGTTCCAGGAATAGAAACACAAGTCCGTTATTTCTTTATCAAAATAACTTCCGCTTTGAGATATCAAACTTGGGACATTTTTCCTGATCTTTTGTCCGCAAAATCTTTTCCTGTCTCTTCTGTGATTTGTGAAATTTCGATCGTCTGGCCCAATCAAATTTCTTTTCTGAGATTTTTTTTTTTTTGGCTGTCTCCTAGTTTAAAAGTTTTAACGAACGTTTCTTCAAATTTAATAATAAATTTAGATATGTACAGTAAATTATCGTTTTTCTTTCTTTTTTTTGACTTTTCGTAAACTTGTTAATTTTTTAAGTCATTTATTAACAAGTTATGATAGTCTGATTTGTAAAATGCTAATGCATTGAGCTTGAAACAGCTTGATGAAAAATATCATTTTCCTTTAGTTAAATCTATACGAGGCTGTCATAAAAGGCAATGAAGGACTAACAACATATGGGCAAGGGTTTTATATTTTTGTTGGGGTGATTCCATAATTTTTTCTAAAGAATTTAGTTAATCCATAATTCTTTTCTCTACATTATGTTAAAAAAACTAAATCGTTAATTAAGATTAATTATCTTCCCTAATTTGAATCTTTCCATTTAGCCAGAAAGTCTGAATATCAAATAAAATACGATTTGTCTTAAATCTGTACTTAATGTATATTTTGTAGAATGAAAATTCGAGAAATATTTTCTAAGAATCGTGAGTCCATGTTTTTGGTTGGGGTAATATAAAAATACAGACAAGATTTTCTAATTATATTTCCTTTATTAGAACTTTTTCATTATTATTCTTTGAAAAATTTAGCATATTTTTTGAGACCTCTTTTTAAATTAAATAAGTGACTCATATGAGATTGATCTATTTTTAAGATTTAGGTTTTAATTTGGATTATTAGCCCTCACCAAACATACATCATTATTTTCCTCATCAAGTTCTGTTAACAGCACAGAGTTCTCGGAACTTCTTGCCATACATACAGTAATAATATAATCTCCGAATCAAATTGTTTACACTTTTTATTTATCTTTGATTCTGACAACTATATATATTTATTCGTAAATAGGAAGAGACACAAGAGATATTCTTGTCGAGAAATTAGAACTAGTTTATTAATTTATTTGTCTTGGGAATTAAAACGAAAAGCTAGCAACAAAAAAACTAACTTTTAAAATATAATCATATACAAATAAGATTTTTTTTCTTTTGGTAAGATACATTCATTAATTTATTCTTTTGATGTTTCAAAATTTAAATTAAGTACGGATCATTACCATTGAGTGACATGGCTTCAAGTCGAATGTTGTTATCTTCGGAAATCTATTTGTGGTGAGAACTCCTCGCCTTCTGCTAGACACTTTTTAAGCAAAAACTTGCCCTCGTCGAATAAGTGAATAAACCTCAAACGTGTAGTTATTCATGGTGTAATAGTTACAGTCATAGGAAATGGACACGTTAACCAGAGTTCACTCCCTGGACAAGACTGTTTGCATTACACATAGCTCTAATACAAAGCTAACAATGAATTATAGGACAAACTAACCTCTTTTATAGGGAATTGCTTTCTTATCTAGATATTTTATATGCGGAGACGGTTAGTAAATATATATGTCAAATTTGTGACTTAAGGAAACGCCTTAAATAAACTAGATTTTAGATGAATCACTTATTTAATAAAGATTTTAGCAGGATAACTTTATTATTAAGATTTTAATGAACCACTTTAATAATTCATACCACAATGAAACCCCTTAAAAAGGTAGTTTTTTTTTCTGAAATCGCTTTATTCATGCAGATTTTAAAGGGACCACTTTTATAATGTAGATTTTAATGGAGAAATTCAATAATGTAGATTTTACTTGGAAATCTGTTTAAAATATCTATTTTCGTTAAGAGCATGTGCAAAATAATTATAGTGGTAATTTAATTATTTTGATTTTTCATAGAAACTTGATTATATTATCTTATCATTTACTTTGGTAAAATTGTAAGTTAGCAAAGTATTTTGAATGTAAATGTAGTTTCTCGGATAGGTCAAACATGTGCACAAAGGGTGCCTAGGTTTAACACCTTCCGTCGAAACGACGTTAGGGAAGAAAACAAAGCCAGATGTGAATAAAATGGATTCATGTCATGTCATAAGTTTGATAGGAATTAAATAAAAACATAATGAAATTTAGGGACACGTGTGATGAACATGATGATATGACAAAGGGATTTAGTGAGAGGATGTCACACCAATGAAATACTTAATTCTATAATATATAAAAATCAGAGAATTTGGAAGTTAGTCTATTGAGACGGAGGTTTTACAGCTAGATTCAGCGTCGATTCCGTTTCATAGCCTTTCGGGGCAGCCACAGTAGATTGTTTTGTCTCTCTGTCGTGTGCTGCGATGATTGCTAGGAAACTGTATTCAATCAGAATAAAAGATATTTTCGTATCTGATTAATTGAATCACCTGTTGTTATCATTTTCGAAATTCTAATAACCAAGATAATACCATCTTATTACATGTGTGCAAATAAGAAAACTCTTTAAAAAATGCACAAAAATGTAAATGAGAACGTACAATGAATGAAATTTCCTAACTGCAAGACAGGTTCGGACGCCTTTAAAATCAATCAATCTGTGTAGCACTCAATCTATCTCACTTAGTAGAGTAAAAAGCTAATGGTCCGAGAGACTGGGGTTCAATCACTGGTAAAGTCATACCAAAGACTCAAAAATGGTACTTGATTCCGCCTTGCTTAACACTTAGCATTATAAAGTAAGGATCAAGGGTAGAGTGGACTAAACCAGAGAATGGAGTAGCACCCTCAGCTACACCTCGGTGAAGTAGCTATTGAAAAAGGAGCCTTTGGAATAAGGTCACCAACTTTTTCTTACTTATATGGATAACAGCTAAGAAGTAGAGAGAAAAATAAAAAGTGAAACCAAATTGATAGAGAGTTTACGTAATGTTTATCTTGGTACGAACTTCTTAATATAATGGTTTGGGAAACATTAAATTTTAGGAAAAATACAGGGGAAATTAGAGGTCACTTATTTTGTCAGGTAACGTAATCAGGAACAATGATTTTCATAAAACAGTAAAAGGTAGAAAACGAAAAATGAATGACAAATCATTCAGAATGTAATTTTCAAAACTTCAACGCAATTATTAACTGATGTATATGTCTTACTATAATATTAATTGATATATGATTACACATTTTAAATCCGTTTGTCATTAAAGCAAGATAAGTACCATAATAAGGATAACAATTCTAACAAAAACCCTTATTTTCAAAACAGATGAATTTATCAAGAGCCATATATCAAATTTAAAAAGAAAAGATTATCTGCCAAAATTTGATAAATTTTTCAAATAAATACTAATTTCTTCATTAGATAAGTTTTTGGAAAACTTCTTTTTTTTAATCTAAAAAAATAGCTAAAAACATTAACTATGAAATTGTCACGGCAACAAAATGGGGAAGCTTGATTTTTACAAAATTAACTAAATCTTACACCTTTGCTTTGTCAGCTTATTATAAGTCTCACCTACGGAAAAAAAACAAATCATAGGTCTGTAGCAGATATGCTACTTAATTAGTTAAGATCAAACTTTATGCATCAATTAGAATTTCACACCAGTACTTTACAACATACACATGTAAATATTATTTTAACTCAACTTAATTTGGCCCAAGGCCACAATACCCGAGCATTTGTCTAATATAACCCAAGCATTGGTCTGTAAAATTCATTTACTACAACCGTGCGCCATAGACGTATGTATTGATGCAAGTATACAATGCTAAATTAATGACGTGATGTAGTGACTTGCGTGATATACCAAGTAATATCAAAGAGTCTTGTGCGCATGCCCAGTTGGTTTGATACAGAATCATCCGCCTTGAGAACATTTAGAAATCATTGACAAATTACATGGCGGGAATCGCAGGCGAACGCCCGGCTGGCCATGTGGCTACTGGCACTGTCATATGCCGCTGTGATCCGAACTGAAAACTGATCCCTCGCTCGGCCTGCAAACTAATCTCTCAAGTACGTAATACGACGAGGAAATCGATTAGACTTGATTGATCGTTTCCATCTGAGAACACCCGATAGTTAAAAGTTAGCATAGCTGCGTTTATGCCCTAACGCTTTCAACCTGCTTTGCAAGATCTGAAGTTCTTAAACGGTGCATTTCTGATGTTTAATCTGTTCACTGGATTAATCAGTCAGGGAAATCGAGTTTCTCTTGCAGGTATTTGTCGAACATAACAAAGTTTGGAACAAGGCCAGAATTGCTGAATGCGCTGTAAAGAACTTTGATAATAAAATATTTACAAATACAGATACAGCCTCACAAAATCTAACTTGTCTGTATCGCTCTCATACAAAACCACAAAGAATTAGGTACCCGTTGTCTTCCTTCAAGAAACTATGAGAGTAATTGCTAACGCTGGGGAAAATATTTTACGAGTGATGTAAAACCACGGATACTAAATGATACTGATTTCAAATCAATGATTCGAAACATGGTCCAATACCAATAAATATGACTGGAAGACACGGAATTAGTCTTCCTTCAAACCCTTTACATCAAATGAACTCATGAAAACGTTTGTAAATCAATGCAACTCAATTAATGTGTCGCCCTGTCGATGGTGTCGTCGAGACTTAAAATACGTATTATGTATCGTGCTGATTCTAAATCCATGATTAAAATCAAAATCCTTAGCTAGATATATATCACTGGTAAAACCACAAAAAGTCTTCCTTCAGCTACTTACTCTCAAATTTGGACAATTGAAAAATATAATAACATCAATGCCACTAAATTAGTGTATCGCCCTGTTGGAGGTCGGGGTTATGATACACTGACGGAACGCTGATCAACTCTAAAATTCCCAGTCTAACCAAGATAATCTAATAGAATGAAGATTATTTTCCTATATAATCCCACATGTAGTCCACACACTTCTTTCATCGGTGTTGCAGTGCTTTGATCTGATTACTTTGTTTTGGTATCTGTGTCTAATGGCATATTGAATGTTATGGGATAGTTAATACTTATGTCATTCTTGTAGACAACAATGGCGATACCTTTTAACCCTTAACAGCGAGGTTCATCTAATTCCTAAAGTAATAAGCTGGGAAGTGATAGTAATAACGCGAGTTGAGTTTGAACCCGTATATTACGATGTCACAAGCCAGTACATTAGCCATTATTCTACTGAAACTCACCCATAGATCTCATTGGCAGACACATTAAATTGTTTGGTATTGAAACTGTGTCTTAATGTTAAACTGAACTGTATAAAATAGAACTGCTTTTACGTTTAACTGTATGTAAACAAATGACTGATCTTTAATTGATTTGTTAGCAATATTTGGAACCATTTAACTTTGTTGATATGCTTAACTGGATTGTTTGAAATAGAACTGTTTGATCATCTAACTGTGAGTAAACAAATGATTTAGGCTTATTTGAATTGTTAATTATACATAACAATACTTAAATCATTAAAATGTCTCAAACAAATGATTAACAGAAAATAGATTTGTTCATATCGGATAGAAAAACAATTTAACAGTGAGAAAAAACATATATTTAACATATTTGTATAAAAGGATTTGGCATTAAATAAGCTAAAGATGTTGATATGCCATAAAACCAAACCAAACCAAAGCAGACATGACGTCATCATTTGAAGTTTTAACCCAATGAGCTTTTCAGCCCACTCTTCTATCATACCTATTGCAAATCTGCAATTTTAATTGGGTTTATTTTCTAGGGTCTATCTCTTGTTGACTTTCAATATCGATCAATAGGTGATACTTAAGATACACCCGATTCCTGCCGAGAAGTCATCATCATCATCATCATGTAATGCTGGTAGCACGGATATCCCTGTCCCTCTCTCGCCACTTTTCCCTATCGTTCATCGCCTCCGGCAGGTCTTCTGGACTACATCCCGTATCCTCACATAGTTGCTGAATGTATGTTCGTGCGGGTCGTCCTGCTTTTGTTCAGCCATGTGTGGGGGTCCATAAGAATACATCACTTATGAGTTCGTCCCGGCTTCTCCAGCATGTCTGGTTCGTCTAACTTGAATAGTTTTCGCAATAGGAGGCAGGTGGCCGTACAGTTGGTGTCTTGTGGGGTGTTGCCGCCAGGACTTGTTCAAGATTGCTGTAAAGCCCCACAAAACAGGGTATCATAGGTATGACACAAAACCCCATCTGATGGTGAATGGTTATAAAGATATAGGATGTTTAGATTATTTTTTCATTGCCAGGACTCCTAGTTCCTCTTGGGTACTGAGTGATGGTACCTGTTAAGGTCCTATCTATGGGTTAAATAGATCGGTTGAAAAATTATTTATATTCTATAGGATCGTGTGCCAAAAAAATCACCTGTAAAAAAGTTGGCCGACCGTAGTCGACAGCGATTCGAAGGCTCCCTTTTCAATAGCTACAACACCGAGGTGTACGGAAGGGTAGTACGCCTTGCCCTGTATTTCTCTACTTACCCTTGATCTCTACTTTCTAATGCTAAGTATTAAGCAAGGGGGCTCCAAGTACTATTTTTTGTGCCTTTGGTATGACTCGACCTGAGATTGAATGACGGTCTCTCGGATCATTGATGAATATTCTGATTTTATCCCGATTTACCGCTACTAAAAAATTTAAAGACCAAACAAATAAGAAAATATTAACTTAGAATGAATGGGCAGGAGTCCTGACGGCATACTAACATTGTAGCAGGCGAGATCAAGCACTAGTAATGCGATTACATTTTTTATTCGGACAAATAACTTTGGTAAAGGAATGAACCATCGTATTGGATGAATAGCATTACTTCTGTCCTTCTCCAAGGACGTTTTTGGTATAGCATAATAGTCGAAGGTTGCTATGCTATTAAACTTAGAAAATGAAATCAAAACCATGTACTTCCCGAAAACACTTGTAAGAAATATCTGTAAATGTGTTACATACTGGAAAAATAAAAGAATCAATAAACTAATCAAGCAGCTGATGTGTTTTTCATTTGCAAAAACCCGAATTTGAAGTAAACACAAGTGATACAAATTTTTAAAAATTTCGTTGGACCTGACGCCAAAAAACAAGCAAGAAGAACCATTTTTTGTTCCAGATTTTCTTGTGTCACTTCGCGGGGAAAACGAAACGGATACGGTGCTGAAAAAATACCAGCTACTGAACGAATCATATACTTCTTGATAGTATTTCTTGTATCCTCAGTTTTTACTTTTCCCAACAAATCTTAGTAGCATAAACTATTTTCAACATGATTCCAGTAGCCTTGGAGATTTAAAGAATGTGGCCTACCCCTTCATTGCCATCGTTCCCAAATCCCCTCCGACGCAGAGTGGTTGCACCGAATAGGGTCCTATCTTGGGGTCAAATAGAACTGCAAGACATGTAAATTTGTGCAAACAAATGACTTATGCTAAATTGAATTGTCTGAAATACAACTGTTTGATTATTAAACTATGTGTAAAAAATAACTGATGTTTAATTGAATTATTAGTGACACATACTTAAAACCACTTAACTGTGTACAAACAATTGATTAATAATAAATAAACTTATTTGTATTATATAGCAATATTTAAAACCATTTAAATATGTGCAAAATGACTGAAAGTTATTTAGTAATGTTCTCCAGAAAATGTGTTTAGAAATCATGTGTATTTAATATATACGTTTAAGCAGGATTTGGCATTAAATAACCTACAAGGGTTGACAGGCAATAAAACCAAACCAAACATAACGAGTGATTACTGGTCGTTCCAACAACGAGTAAACACCTCAATATTCAATTACAGCAACAAGTGCAACAGAAATTGCTAAAAATAGCATAATTAATACACTTGTTTCATATAAACATCAACATAATCTTTTAACAGAAATAAACAAGTGATCGATCATATGGAAGTCAGACGTGACTGATAAAATGAAACACAGTTTCTTCCAAGAAACGGTCGTGTCGATACTGCTATATGGATGCACTACATGGACGCTAGACTAAACGGATGAAGAAAAAGCTTGACGTCAACTACACAAGAATGCCACGAGAAATTTTGAATAAGTCCAGGAGGCAACACCCCACAAAACACCAGCTGTACGGCCACCTACCTCCCATCACAAAAACTATCAAAATTAGACGAACCAGACATGCAAGACACTGCTGGAGAAGTAGGGAAAGCTCATAAGGGATGTTCCCCTAGGGACCCCCTCACATGACCAAGCAAAAGCAGTGAGACCAGCTAGAACCTACTCTGTGTGGATATGGGATGTAGCCCTGAGTACCGGCCAGAAACGATAAACAATAGGGAGGAGTGGCGAGAGAGGGTCAGGGATATCTGTGCTGGAGGCACGACAAGATGATGATGAATATAATATTTTCTTTGAACATAAATATGTACTATTCTAATAGATGTATTATACACACGAGCAGTACTTACCGCTATTGCACTTACCCCCAATCGATGTGGCTTGGAATACGTCGACTCCATCCCTTGAATACGGGTAAGAGCTATCCAAAAATATTCACCCGGTAGTGAGGCTGCAGTTCTGATACTCTTGTAATATAATGGCCGTGGGATTTCATGCCTTTGGGTTTAGTTAGTCTAAGAACCTTTCGGCTCAGTGCATGGGTTACTTAGATACAACATTAACGGAGTTGTTCACGCGTGCGCGAGCGAAACGGACGTGTCACTCAGAGATGTCACAATAGCCCAGATGGAAAACGGGACTACAGAGTGCGGGTGACGTTACGCACCGGAAGCGCGCGGAGGATTTGGGGGATTTTAAAAAAGTCAGTTAGTGGAGTTGAGTTCTGCCTCGAGAGAAGACGGTTGGCTTTCGCTTGCACACCGAAGCCAAGCCAGTGGCCTTTGTGGCGGGTACCGCACGTGTTGGCGGGGGAGGCAGATGAAAAAGCCAGAATAGAAAGAATGAGTATATCTCTCCTTATGTCGAAGAACCTTTAAACCCATAGGTAATAAAAAGTTTCCTACCTGAACTAAGAAGTCGTTTCGTGTTTTTCGTGTTTCGAGATTCCTATGTTCTATGTATACATGTTATGAACATACTATGTACGTTTCACGCATATCCGTATAATGGGAATGGTACACTCTGGGAACATTGGAGGAACAATTTCTTGCCATTACTTACTAAATCAACACTGACTCGTGCAGGTAGTACCTTTTATCCGTCAAATAGATAAGTTTTAGAATTATTAATATTAAAAAAGAATACATGAAACCATATAACTGTGTAAAAAATATCATTTGGTTTGCTTTGCTTTGCTTTCCTTTGGTTTAATCGCATATAAATCATTGTAAGTTTTTTAATGCCTAATCCATTTTTATACATATAAACAACACTATTTCAAACTAGTCAGTTAAGCATAGATACAAAGATTATATGTCAAAACAGTTTTTTTTCAAGCAATTCAATTTACTTTAAGAATTTTTTGTTTACACACAGTAAAATGTCAAAATAATTCTGTTTCAAACAATTAAGTTTAGTATAAGTCGGCAATTTAAACACGCAGTTAAATGCAAAAACAGCCACCAGTTTAGCGTAAGTTCACTGTCTAGTTGTTATTTAACCCATAGATATGACCCAATCAGGTGCTACCACTCCGAGCCAGAGTAGACCTGGGAGCGATTGTAATAAAGGGGTACTCTGCATTACCCAAATCTCCTATATTACTGAAGTCTTTTCATCATATTGTTTTGTGTTGTATCAAAGACATTCATTGGAGGAAGATACAAAGATGCATTCGGTTTATTCTGCAGTCCCAGCCGACAAGGTCATATTATCATCAAATAAAAAGTATTACTTGAGACCTTATTATCAGTTTTTTTTTCTTTAGAAAGGAATACTTGAAACTATCGACTATGGGGAGTTAATCTTTATGTGTATTTGATAACAACAAAAAGCTATTCGGAAACAGCAATAAAAAAAAATGAAGATATATATGTGCAGGGAATGCGAAATCCTAACCTCGTGTCATACATCGTTAAAATCAACTCGTCGATTTGTAATGATAACGATATTAAGAAATATCGAGACAGCATTATCTCATCGACTTCTATAATAAAAAAATTGCCTACAAATCGTTTTTAATTTTTAAAAATCTACACTGCATTCAGTGTATGAAAATACAGAGTAATATCACACATTTTTTTGTCGAAAATATATATGTAAATTTTGTAAAGCAGAATAAAAACTCACGTCTTTGTCTTTCAGGTTAACAATCCTCACATGGGCTGGTGTTCCACGCCTCTGTCTATCTCAAAAATTGTCTCTATCTTCATCTCTCAGTCTATATCTCTGTCTCTGTCTCTCTGTCTGTCTGCCTGTCTTTCTCTCTCTCTCTCTCTATATATATATATATATAACTCCTCATTCGCATCTCTGGGACAATGCAGAGCATGTAAAAAGAGTCATCTGACGAGACGGAGAATATACCAACAATATTCTCCGCCGAAATAAATTTATTATGACGACTTAACCGAGTTTGAGTCTCCATTTAATTGTACTATATATATATATATATATATATATATATATATATATATATATATATATATATACGAAGAGAAACAGAAAAGAAGACTATATGCAGGTAAATGTGTTTTGGAAACGACAAACAGAATGCGTCAGAAAACTTCGGCAAAGAAAATGAAATCAATTAAATTTTAGCTAAAAAACAGCGTAAATAATTTTGCACAGTTTATACGTTCAGACGTAGCTATTTTATTTCTTTATTTAATTTGGATTATTGACCAGGTTAGCGTTAGATGCTATTCGGTGCCAAACTGCTATCTCCAATCAGCTTACCTTAATTATTTGATATCGATTTCATTTGACCTTATTGAAATGCATTCTCTTATCGATGTTACAATTGATGCTCTAAGTAATGGGCGCTATAAGTAATCGATATTCAATATCTGCTTATTTAGATTGAGTCGCCTGGGCAAGAAATTTTATTGTGTTGAAGAACGGCCCTTGGCAAGATCAAAATAAAGATATAGTGAATATCTACTTATCTGAAACCGTGATCTGTATGTCTATCTGCCTGTCCAAATTGATTATATATATATATATATATATATATATATATATATATATATATATATATATGTAGTGGATGGGAGAAAAAGGTAGAGAAATTGCAGTTACGAGAAAGGAAAGACATTCAAGTAATGTACATGCTTTCATACGTAGAGGCAAACGATAAGCCTATATATATATTCGTCTATATATATTTATATATATATACACACACACGCACCTACGTATATATGTAAACACAGTCCTGTATAAAAATATATATTCTATTAGATTTATTGTGTGTATATATATATATATATATATATATATATAACTGTGTGTGTGTGTGTATATATACAATTTTTACGTATTTTTCTACTTTACTTTACTTATGAATGCAAATTTACTCAAACACACATATCTATCTATAAACAAACAAAGATTGTCACCCCTATATATATATATATATATATATATATATATATATATAGAGAGAGAGAGAGAGATAGTAAAACTTCTACATATGTTCATTTATACCTGTCTCAATGTGTATCTGCAAAGGTTAACGTACACACACATACATATATTCTCATATACGAGGTACATACGATAAGTTTCCAGACTTTTATTCGTATGGGCATTTAAAATTGTCGTAGACTCTTGAACATTCAGTATGTTATTGCTATACATCTTATGAGATGACTGATTAATTTTGATGATTTCAGGTTCAAATGAACAGCTACGTCAGCATTTGGAATACACCCTACTAAAGCCTGATTGTCCCAGCTTGTGAATTTCAAAATGGCAATGAGGACACTTAGAAGAACGATATGACATAAAATTCTGTTCTAAACTTGTGAAAAATGCCACAGAAACGTATGGAATACTTAAGACTGCTTTTGGTGCATCTTGCATGAATCTAGCATCAGTTGTTGAGTGGCATAGGATATTCAAGGAAGGCAGGGAGTCTGTGAGGGATGATGAGAGGTGTGGGGGGAGTAAGGAAGTCAATACACCACAGTTGATCGGCCAAAGGGTTAAGGTTAGCGTTTAGGTTACTAAGTAGAGGTTTTAAGGGAGTTCAGGAAGAGTTCCGTCGGAAGAGGCCAGCACTCTTCAAATCGGGTCAGTGGCATTTCCACCAGGACAATACACCAGTCCCCAACTCCATCTTGGTCACAGAATATTTGACCAAGATGAGCATCAAGACAGTTCCTCACCGTCCCTGAGACAATTAAGTGGATGAAAGTGGCTGTGACGAAGGTCATTGACATGCTCACACAAGAAGACTTCCATGGGGCCTTCAAGGAGTTGTTGGAATAGTAAAACAAGTGCATTGTAGCCGAGGGAGATAACTTCGAAGGGCACTAGAGTTTCATATGTGTACTCTCAATAAAAGTGTCCATACGAAAAAAGTCCGGAAACTTACCGTATGCACCTCGTATATATATGCATTTTCACTCCGTTACATACACTTATACAAATAGATATGTATGTATGTATGTATGTATGTATGTATGTATGTATGTACTGGAAGAGGTGTTCTGTTGATGCATATTTCGATAAAAAGAACCTATTGATAATATTGAGATGGTAGAGTCTGAAATAATAAAACTCATCTTAGATTTATTGATTTCTCAAATAGTTTTGTGGAATTTTTCTTTGGCAACAGTTATTTGCCAGGAAATTAATGACTTTTATTAACCTGTATGGTGTTATTTTCCCTTTTTCTTTTCAAGATCCTTCAATTATATATATATATATATATATATATATATATATATATATATATATATATATATATGTGTGTGTGTGTGTGTGTGTGTGTGTGTGTGTGTGTGTGTTTGTGTGTTTGAGAAAAGCTGAAATAAATCTATTGATATGTAAAATAGACCAAGGAAAAACAAAATATTCAGAGGTCGTATTTTTTTATTGGATTTGTTAATGTTTCAGTAGTTATACCCCTATTCAAAGCATTGTGACTGTTGTTTAATTTTTCATCAAAAATATAATTTTCAAAGGAAAAAAAATCATATTAATTTTTTTTTTTTTTTCGATGTCTTTCTTTTTACCGTCTGAAAGTTATTTTTTGCCCCGAAGATCTAAAATAAAAATAAAAATGTTGATAAAAGTAATGTAGATCATGTAACACATGGATATATATATATATATATATATATATATATATATATATATATATATATAAAGGTTTTTCCATTATAGAATCATCAATCTTAGTTCAAAGATTTTATGGTACGAATTAACAGCCAAACATTTAGTTGAATTATGAGATTAAAATGAAATCGTTATTTACTGATTTTGAGAAATGCATATCTTCCAGTATACTTTAAATGTTACCTGACTGAGCTACAGTTATTCCGACACGCTTAAATTCGCAAAATTGAATATTTGAACACTTCTACATAAAATCTAATTAAATATATGGAATAGCTATTTCTTATCTTATTTTTCTTTGGCCTCTCTTGATCCTTTCTCGCCACTATACACTGTTCAATTTTTTCTTGGCCGCTCTATTTTATCTGCTGACAAATACGAAGTCTTCTTGTGTGCTCACATCACTTTATTCATTTTAGAAGTCTTCTCAAATGCATAACCGGTTTGCACGATAACCAGGAGAGCCCAGGGACCATTGATGGAAATTACATCACATTTCTTAATGGTCACTGTGTCTTTTCCGTGCCTTTCGGCGTTTCTAGGCTAACTAATTCAAAGTTAAAATCTAATTTCTAACTTCTCGAATTCAGCTACATGAATCTACAATCCTCCAGTGAGGATCTAGCTTTCAACTGCCCTAAAAGATTACTACCTGTCAATTAAACTGAGTTGACATCAGCTTTGAGGCAATAATTCCTCTTTTAGTTACAACTGTCAAACTCTTTTCAAACTTATCTAAAGTTCCTGCCAAATAAAAGATTACGACAATATAAAGGTTAAATAATACTTATATATACATAAACGAATACACAGTATGGGTTTACACTGTTCTTCTTGAAGGAATTGATTTAGCCGTTTTTCTTATCTAATATATAGTGTAGATGTGGTTATGTAGCTGTTACAGGCTTCAGAGGTGGTTATGAATCATGAACAATTTACTACTGAATCATTATTCTAGTAACCACTAAATTTCTTTCACAGGCAACGGGGTCACTGGCATGCCAGAAATATGTGGATTTACGACAACCAGCAGCCAGTAAAATTAATGGTAGAAGTTAGATGTTATTTGACTGTTGCTTTAATTTCATGATTTTTTGGATAGAGAATATTTCTAACGTTCTGAAGGAAGATGGGGAAGTAATAAGTGACGGTCTTTGGATTGCAATTGTGCTAATGGGATTACCTCCGAATTTTAAACCTTTTACAGCGGTTATAACCCAGAAGAAGAAAACCATGATTTTTTTCTGAGTTTAAAGTATATTTAAGAAGTTGTAAAGAAATAGAGCGTACTTGTTACCTCCCGCCCAGATGAATCTAACAATATATTACAAATGAAGATCATATCTAAAAAGATTAACCCAAGAAAAAACCTCAGGGTAAGTACTCATTCTCGCTATGATTATAAATCGACAAATTTTAATTACAATAATTACCTGAAACCTCTGCATATCAGAGAGGACTATAAAATTCCCCCCATAGGGACGACATATTATTTGTTATGTTTATGGAAGGAGAGGAAGCAAAGCAATTGAATGTAAAAATCGAAGGCAAAATGATTTTTGTCATAATATAAGAACCTATTTTAAAGACCAGACCTATTTATTTGCTTTAAGATATTATATTGTTTCAGACAAGACTGATTTAAAAGTTGACTGCGGGGCTACTAATCATGTAATAACTGATAAGTCAAAATTTATTAATTTTGACCAAAATTTTGAACCAGGGAACCATTTTGTTGAATTAGCTAACGGGAGCCAATCGAATAACATAGTGCTGAAAAGAGGTGACACCAGTATTTATCTACGCAATAGTAAAGGACATATGTATATATGTATCATAAAAAATCTTTATATATATATATATATATATATACCAACTTTTAAATAGAATATATTTTCAGTACAAGCAGCGACAAAAAAAGGTGTGCACCGAGCGTAATAACTGCCAATTATTTAACCCTAATGGGACAGTTTTCAATATAACACAGTAGACGTTCGTATTATCTGAAAAATATCGTTTCTGCCAGAAATGCCTCTTACGAGTTACATACGTGGCATAAAATTTTAGGCCACTGTAACGAATCTGATATCAAAATTTTACTCAACTTATTAAAAGAGAATGAAGATAAAACCCGAAACCAAATTATGCTCTTTACTTTGATATATAAAAATGCTGCGTGCAATCCTGAACAAGTCCTGGCAGCAACACCCCACAAGACACCAACTGTACGGCCACCTGCCCCCTATCACGAAAACTATTCAAGTTAGGCGAACCAGACATGCAGGACATTGCTGGAGAAGCAGAGATGAACTCATAAGAGATGTACTCTTATGGATCCCCACACATGGCCGCGCAAAAGCAGGACGACCAGCACGGACGTACATTCAGCAGCTATGTGAGGATACAGGTTGCTGTCCTGAAGACCTACCTAGGGCGATGAACGATAGGGAGGAGTGGCGAGAGAGGGTCAGGGATATCCGTGCTGCCAGCACGATATGATGATGATGATGATATATTCAAGAGAATATTGTAAGGCAACAAAGAGGATTGTAAGGCAACAAAAATCCTCGCACTCGTACACAGTGATTTAGCAGGCCCCATTAAACCCTTAGCAAAAGATGATTATAAGTATGTAAATAATTTTATTGATGCCTATTCTGGCCTTACAATGTTATATTTCTTAAAACACAAGTCCGACACTTGCTCGCTACAACGAAACATCTTGCTGACATTCCCCCCTACGGCCATGAAAGATTTTTGCGGACAGACAACGGAACGGAGCTGAACCTTTTCAACGGTTACTTGTACTTAATAGAATCAAAAACGAGCAGTCAGCTCCTTATTCTACACATCAAAATGGGACGGCTGAACAGTCACGGTGAACTATTTTCTCTAGCCAGGTGACTCTTTATTGAGTCAAATCTCCCCCAAAACTTGTGGGTTTATACATTGATAGCTTCCACGTATATTGGAAATTATTGTTATTATAACACAAAAAAAAAACGAATGAAAGTTTTACCGGTTCAAAACCAAACTTAAAGAAGATGCATATTTTTGGCACAACTTTTTTTTTTTGTTATGTTCAAAATCAAACGAAATTAGATCCATGTTGTGAAAAAGGGATTTTTGTCGGTTATGATGAACCAAGTCCAGCTTACATGATTTATTTTCCGGAAACAATGGCTATTAAAAGAGGAATGTAAAATTCCCCGACTCTTATGATGATAGCTCACTTTTGAAACCAGATAAAAATACCGAAAATCCAGAATACCAAATCACATATGAAGTAGAACTAGAGGACGATTGAAACACCGAAGGGGATTGGCAAATAACCCGTTATCTCATGCGACAGAGACAAAGGCCCGTCTTTTTCCACGTAGAAAACTTTGAATTTGGCGGTGTTGATTACTGTTGTACTCTGCGTATGGTTCCTGCAAATTACTCTGACACTGTAAACTCTCCAGATTCGAATAGATGAATTTTATGAGGAGAGAATGATTCCTTTGAAAATAATATTTCTGAATGGCAGAAAGCACATAAAATAAATATATTATTGGGAGTACGTGTTTTTTTTTTTTTTTCTATAAAAAGTAAAAGCGACGAGAGTCATGAGTATAAAGCGCGTTTCGTAGCTACTTGCAAATATATGGTTAGGATTATTGAGAAACATTCGCCCCGACAACAAATTTGACTTCCATTTGATTACTATTGCAAATAGCAGTCCAGCATGACTTGTTACTTCATCATATCGAGGTTAAGCGTGCATATTTAAATGCCTCCTTAGACGATGAAATATATGTTGAGCCACCGGAAGGTTTTAAAAAGGTAAGAATGGGAATTATGTTTGGTAACTTAAAAAAATCCTTATATGGGTTAAAACAGAGTGGTCGAACTTGAAATAAAACATTCCATACCTATTTAACTACACAAAATTTCGAGCAATCACCTGTCGATCACTGGGCACCTCGGGTGGTGTAATGGTTAGCATGTTAGACTAGCAAACCTACACGAGTGAGTTCGATTCTCATTGGGTGCCCCATTCATGCAGCCTTGTGCTACATCTAAGCAAAAAGCTTAGTAAATTAAAATCACCTGTCGATCACTACATATACGTTCAAAATGTCTGCAATCAAATATCCATAATTTCGTTGTGGGTTGATGGTATATCAATAGCTTCAAAAATTGAGGCACACCTTATGCAAATTAAGACAAGACTGAACTCAAGATTCAAAATTACTGAACTAGGGAATTATGTTGGTTTTTAGGAATACAATTTGAATGCGAAAATAATACCATTCAAATGAATCAATATATGTAGATATATCGAGAACATGTTATGAAAATTCGACATGGTGGGCACCTCGGGTAGTGTAATGGTTAACAAGCTTGACTAGCAAACCTGCAAGAGTGAGTTCGCGTCTCATTGGGTGCCCCATTCAATCGGCCTTGTGCCACATCGAAGTAAAGAGCTTCGTAAATTACAAAATTCGACATGGTTGATGGCAAACCACGCCCGACTTCCTATGAAATAGAAACAAGTGATGAAGTCGATTTAAAAGAAAGCAAACCATATCGTGAAATTATTGGCAGTCTAATATATATACAATGGTTGCAACATGACCAGATCTTTGTTATGCACTTCCTGGTTTGTCTCAAGACCTAGCAAAACCAAATTATTTCCATTTAACGAAGGCAAAACAGGTCTTACCTTATTTAAAAGCAAAATCAGTTACTAATATTTAAGAAATTACCGAAACCCTTGAATTTAGGAAGATTTATACGTGATAAAATAAAGGGACAATTCTTTTAAAATGCATTGAAACAGAGAAAAATGTAGCCGACGTGTTCAGAAAGTCAATGACCAGAAAAAAAATTAAACACTTTTAGAGAGAGGTAATTGATTCTTAACTTGATAAATTCGGCATTATTAGCCTCGTCGACTGGGACAGAATAATATTTTGACTGCATCTCATTGTCCGGGATATAGCAGTAAAAGCCAGCTAATCCTTACCAAAAAAAAAAAAACAAATTAATCACTAATTGTGTTTTTGTGTCAGTTAACCAAAATTGTATTGATACATTCAATCTTATGCACCCAAACAGGGGGTGTGTTGGATTGTTTGGGGGGAACATGATGGGTATCGCCTATCAAACAATTTACGAGCAAATATTTATAGACTTTCCCATCAGTAGAAGCAGTTGATTAGCCAATCAGAGTAGACTAAGGCATACATGTGCAATGGCAATTACAAAGTCAAGATTTAATGCTTCCTGAGCTGGTACGCACCTCAGTCGACCGTGTTGGTCGATAGACGGATCTGATCGGATGTGTTCTGGCTTGGTTGGCAGTCGGACTCGGTGCCCCTTGACCAGCATTCTCGAGCCGCAGGAGGCCGTCCCCCAGGCTCTAACCCTCCTTGGAGAGGGTGAGTTTATCACCTGGCACCAGAGGCACCCCTTTTTGAAGGAATGCCGACGGGGCCCGATGCATTTTGGAGCAGTCGAACGTGTCTGGGGTACGGTTCTGAGCCTAGACCCGCCTAAAAAAGGCTTGATGCCATACTCGTCCGGTTGGTGGAACGTACGACGAATAGCGACCTAATGCAGCCTTGTTACTTTGAAGGAATCTTTTGTATCTCTTAATTCCAATAATATAAGATAGATAGATAGAAAAGGCCAAGGTTTATAAATGGAAGTAAGCCAAACGAGAAATAAATATTAGAGACAGAAATATACACTTGCAGAGATGTATGCATACATATATGTGTGTGCACGCGCACACACATATACAAACACACACACATGCAAAGGAGATATTCTCCAATAGAATCCTATTGAGAGACAATCCAGTGCAGTCCGAGTATCAGAAACTCACATTAGACAGAACTGTGTGGACACTAGTTGCTGTCTCCTGGACCTATCCAATGAACTATAGGAAAAGAAGATGTGATAGAATCACAGGAATACTTGCAGTCAGTACATTCTGATTATGATAATAACGACGATTTAAAATCACACATATATACATATATATGCATTATGTAAAGCATGAAACCCAAAGTCACAGACTCCGTGTTTATATATATATATATATATATATATATATATATATATATATATATATATGTATGTATGTATTTATAACAAGCCTATCTTTGATATTAAGCATATGTGATAATACTGGAAATTTCGTCCACCATTGACCCACCACATGAGTTAGTGATAACGATAAATCATTCATATAAATATATATATATATATATACTTTTGAAAACAACTTTTTAAGAATTTTTAACTAAACAGGCTGATATGCTTTATTTAGGTTAAAGTGGTTTTCTTAATGTTAACATCAAGATGGTTTTAAGAGCATGCTATGCGTAACATCATGGTGCCCTCGCATATATATATATATATGGAAAAATCAACTGATTTCCATTCTAAAAAAGTGTTAATTTTTTTCCAAAAATAGACGCAAGAAGCATTGATTTTTGTATTTATTGACTAATTGGCGTTTTAAAAATATATTTGAGATTTTGCAAGCGATAATAATTAACTTGCAGCGTCAAATTTGAAAAATCAAAACCCAAAATAATTTAAGTCTTTTCTTCCCGACATTGTTAAAAATACATTTTTAGATAATTAGAATCATAAATCCTTTTTTAAATGTCGAGCCAACCTCAATCTTATAAATAAGCAATGAAATAGATAAATCTTTAGACTTTTTGATTCGTATAGTAATTCAACGCAAAACTTTCAACTTTATTTCTTTTAAACGAAAATCTAACTTTCTGTTCCTTCAAGGATATCATTTAATTTCAACATCACTAAATTATTTTAAATTGAATGAAAAATGTTTTATGGTTATACAACTACTTTAGTCTTCCACTGCTGACAAAATATTTTAGCTGAATCTACTTACATATTTGCGTATAAATATACTTCTCTCCTACACAGTGACATTGCTGAGAAAAATATATTTTGCACACACAAAACATATCTACCAGTTTTAGACAATGCAGCTGCAACATTGAAAAGAGGAAATGAAAATATAAGAGAATATAACACTTTAACTATATTTTTACAGGAAAAGATTTAAACTTGTTTCTCAGCAAACATTTTACTCATGTAAAAAGATAAATTTTATTCAATTTGTAGAGTGATATTTTATTCAATCATTTGCTCATTAATCTGCCACTCATACTCACATACACACATATGTATACAGAAAAAGAAAGTGAGTAAGAAAGAGAGAGAGAGAGAGAGATACAGAGGTTATATATATATATATATATATATGCGTGTGGATTACAATATGTATATCCTCCCCTACTCCCGAAGGGTTGAGCTCTCTAGCGAATGGAATAATCGCATTGCTATTAGCGTATATGCAAGGCTCTTCATATGAATTGAGCTCTCGGTAGCCGTTAAGCGGATGTATGTAAACAATAGTAATTGTGATTCATAACCGTTTAAAAATTTAGTTCGCTGCAGCTGGTTTCCTCATGGCTGAGTCTTGGATTGGCGTTTGAGTCAACCGGGTTTCAATCCCACCTACGGGGATCTAGTATGTCTAGCCACACTGATGAGTTCTGATGAAACTAAACAGATCTGTCTGTGGATGACAATGTATATATATATATATATATATATATATGCAAATTTCATTAAACATTATAGACATTTTATGCCTACATATTTTCTTCTGGATCCGTTCGAATTCCCGTATTACTTTTATCGTATTCGGGGGGAATTGATTTAGGTATTGTCCATAGTTGTATGTATCCCTAGTACTTTCTGCCCGACTTTGGGCCATCATCAGGGGAGAATCTATTACAAAAGTGATGTAACTTCTGTTTTAGCAAATTACTACTGTGTAAGGACGTCTTTGCTGTTGAAAATTATGGCGTTTGCTTTTAAATGTAATTCTGTAAATTCGGGCAGAAAGTACTAGGGATACATACAACTATGGACAATACCTAAATCAATTCCCCCCGAATACGATAAAAGTAATACGGGAATTCGAACGGATCCAGAAGAAAATATGTAGGCACAAATTGTCTATTATGTTTAATGAAATTTGCATTAACGAAGAAATGCTGCCTATATATATATATATATACACGGGAAATCAATCAAATTGCCTACTAAACAAATGTGTTAATTTTTGTGCAAAAAGAGGCTCCCAGAAGCTTCTGAATTTGAATCTGTATTTTGTGTTTTTTGAGCAATGAGCATCTTCATTTGAAACAACACCATGTGAATTTCTTAGAGAGACACGTTTTGAATTGCTTCACTAAATTTAAGCGATCGAAATCCAAAATAATTTTATAATTCTTTTCCTTCGTAGATTGTTAAAAATTCATTTTTAATCAATTTGAATCATACAAAAATTGATTCTCTTTTTATCTAATTTGGAATCTATCTAAATAATATCATCATCATCATCATGTCGTGCCGCTAGCACGGATATCCCTGGCCCTCTCTCACCACTTCTCCCTATCGTTCCTCGCCTCTGACAGGTCTTTAGGGCTACATCCCGTATCCTCACATAGCTGCTGTATGTATGTTCGAGCTGGTCGTCCTACTTTTGCCCGGCCATATGTGGGGGTCCATAGGAGTACATCACTTATGACCTCGTCCCTGCTTTTGCCCGGCCATATGTGGGGGTCCATAGGAGTACATCACTTATGAACTCGTCCCTGCTTCTCCAGATGAAGAAATGAAATAGACAAAAATTTAGTATTAATTAGAGAATTTTCTAATGCGGTTCTATTTAGTGAATTTCAACATTCAATTCCTATAGAATATATTTAATTTCAACATTGCTTAATTCCTTCTACAAACGAAATTATATCTCATTTCGATAGATCTACCTGTGCAACTATAACTTTCCTAAGTGCTGGTTGTTCAAGTGAGCATTACGCCTACACATACATATTGGCATATAAAAAAGTACTTTGCCTCTACATACACCCACAGAAACCTTTTGCATACGTAAAATGTATTATCTAGTATTAAAACAATGAACATTTCTAAAACCTTTCTTCTTCTTAATATCTTATTGGGGAATATAACAGATTTTACCATTTCTAATAAGGAAAGAGACTACGACCGTTTCCTTTTTTTTTTATTAACCCTTTCACACAAGTTAAAGAAATAACATTTATTGAATTTCTATAACTGTATTTTATCTAACTGCTTTCACACTTTTCTGATATATATATATATATATATATATATCATCACGTCGTGCCACCAGCATGGACATCCCTGGCCATCTCTCGCCACTTCTCCCTATCATTCATCGACTCCGGCAGGTCTTCAGGATTACATCCCGTGTCTTCACGTAGCTGCTGTATGTAAGTTCGAGCTGGTCATCCTGCTTTTGCTTGGCCATATGTGGGGGTCCACAGGAGTACATCACTTACGAGCTCGTCCTTGCTTCTCCAGCAGTGTCTTGCGTGTCTGGTTCGTCTAACTTGTATAGTTTTCGTGATGGGAGGCAAGTGGCCGTATAGTTGGTGTCTCGTGGGGTGTTGTCGCCAGGACTTGTTCAATATTGCTCTCAACATTCTTGTGTAGTTGCCGTCTAGCTTCTTCACTAGCCGTTTAGTTAGCGTCCATGTAGTGCATCCATATAGCAGTATCGATACAACCGCTGCCTGGAAGAAACTGCGTTTGATTTTATCGGTCAGGTCTGATTTCCATATGATCGAGAGCCTATCGATAGCCGTCCATGCTTTCGTCAATCGTGTGTAGATGTCGTTTTCGGTTGATGAGACGCTACTTCCTAGGTAGGTGAATTTGTCTACTAGTTTCAGAGAGGCTCCGTCTAGTGTGGTGATGTTGCCCGTTATATATACAGAAAGAGAGACAGAGAAAGAGACAAAGCAAGTAAGCGAGAGAGAGAGATAACTCAAAGAATAAAAAGATAGGAATTGACAATGACATGTGTGTAGTTACACATAAGAACTTTAACATGACGATAATTAGTCCTGATCTAATTAAAATCAATCAAAATAACTAACATATACATACTTATAGAAAACCTTATATTTTGTTGAGTGATTTCCTTTCCTAATATGAAAAGCTGTCACAAATGCCTAAAAACCGTTATATATATATATATATATATATATCATGCCGCAAAATATCTTTAAGAGATTTCCATAGCATTCTTTCTATATCCGAAAATAAAAGATGATGAAAATTTCTTGACAAATGAACTGATCACTTGACAGTGATAGAGCGGTTTCCTCCCATACCAGAAAATTTTCTTGGTTGAAAATTGTGGGTATTTCTATCGAAACCAAAATTCAGACTAAAAAAGATAAGGTTGAAAAGATACCCTAATTAAAGCAGGTACGAGTTGTCAACTTGAATAATTTATAACTAACATCAAGAATTTCCTCTATTATCAACTGAAAATGTCTTACGTGATGTAAATCACATATTTTTACACACACGAGTACACACATGCAGTTGTCATATATATATATATATATACGAAAAGTAATAATATATATATATATATATATATATATATTACTTTTCATATATATATATCTAAGTAAAGTAAAGTTGGCGACCATAGTCGAGGGTGACCCGAAGGCTCCCTTTTCGATACCTTACTACACCAAGGTGTTTGGGAGGGCGCGACTCCTTTCCCTGGATTGCTCCACTTTACCCTTGATCCGTACCTTATAATGCTGAGTGTTAAGCAAGGACGCATCAAGTACCATTTTTTGAGTCTTTGGTATGACTCGACCTGGGATTGAACCCAGGTCTCGCGGGCCAATGGCGAACACTCTAACCGCTAGGCCAATGAATACTTATCTGTAACCACTGGTTTCATGCCGTCTTTTTGTGTCTCTTGATAAAGTAAAGACGGCATAAAAACATTTATCACAGGTAAGCATCCATGCAATTAAATAAA